>JARHVA010002845.1:592500-1192500 GCA_037957365.1 Torreya grandis | reverse complement strand
ATAGGTGGTGATGATGATTGCCTAGGAAACGAGGGCATTTCTATTGGTGGTATGGTCAAAATAGGTGGTGAGGAGGGTTTCCCAGTAGACTGGGGTATAAGTACTAGTTGAGATAAAGGGGAAGAAGCAATAGAAATATGGGACAAGAAGGGAGGAAGAATTTGTTTTGATATTGTGAGTGGAGGCAAAGGCAACATGGAAAACAATCTAGATGATGTTACATAACATTGAGGTCTCTCCTTTTTAATTGTGCATTATGGAAAAATGATAATAATTGTATGAGAAGGGGAGATTGGAGTGACCCCAACTTCCTCTTCAATATAAGATTCCTTAAATGGGCCAACTTATGCCTAAATTTCTTCTTTTGTCTGAGGTGGAGGTACATGGATAGGTTTGGAAATCCATTCATGCTTCTTAATCCTCTTATCATATTCCTTAGTTAAGGTAGGATCATAGTATATATTTTTGCCACAATCATTAACATATTGGATCTACACATTATTATTATTTCCACTTTAGAATCATCTTAAAAATTCATGAATATGTTGTCATGGTCATAATCATGGTGCCCATAATTGATCCTTATTTCCTCTTATCCTTTTTGATGTGCTCTTTTATATTTTTCCTTAGATCCAAGAATCTAAAATATGCCCATTTGAAACCATAAGGTGTCCTAATTTTCCAAACATATAAGAGGTGTTCCCACATTATATACTATATTATACCAATGTTAATAGGGGTCAGATGGAGAGCCACTTGCTTTGTCTTTCTTAAATTAGTATCAACACTATTAGATAATTGAGTAACAATTTACTACTCAGCCACCTTATCAAACACAATCTTTGGTAGGTATAAAGGGTGTTCTATTATGCCTTAAATTATAATTATTGTGCATTATGGATACAATAATATTCATCCATATTTTGAATGGTCATTTTTATAGCATCTGACAACTTTGTCATATTCTTCCCATATATAACTTGATATACCATGGGATAAAAGGTTTTAGTTATCCTTTTCATATTTTTCCTGAACATGTGCATATGGAGGATATTGAATTCATCACATATTCTATTCTTAGGGTATTTAGTGGATGGTTTCTAGGGCTCACCATATGATGGATGTATAGTTTTAGTTACCTCATCCACCACAAAAGACATCATATAATACTTACCATTTGGTGAATTTCTAGGATTTATGACTCTTGAAATAAAATTGGAGCCAATAATTTTTTCCAAGGGCTATAATCTTATTAGAAGTCAAAATAATGTCCAATAAAGGGACCCATTTTCATTAATGTAATCAATGGTTGAGAAACCATATATATTTTTTAAAAGGGCCATAAAAATTCTCACCCTTGGTCTAAAATTTATAATGCAAATGGTAGAGGCAGGGCCTTGGACTATAAAGTTTCATGAGTTACCAGCCCATCCTGTAACTTGATAATGACATTGTTGACAATGAGCCATGAATTAACCATGTCCCACCTATATGTAATTTATGGTATAGGAATATTATAGTACCTATAAAAATAATTTATGCTGATATATGTCATGGGTCTCTTGTTAATTCTAAAGTGCAATATTTTCCCTATAACTTTTCCATTTAGGAATAAATCATACATTACGTCAATGTAGGCATTTCCATTGGTTTGGTCACTGTGTTATGGAGACCAACTACTTTCATTCTCAACAAGTAATCCTTGTATCTCTATGTGAAAATCGAAAGCTAATCTTCTATTTTGTAAAGTTTGACTGCTTTGATCTCATCTCATATCTTTGAATAATGTTTAAACTTATGGTTTGATGTTGTTGAATCAAATGTGTCAGTGTATTCATTTGGACCTTTAATTGAATATGTGAAGGGTGTTGGAATGCGAAATGAGGAAGCCATTGAATCTTTAGTTTATAAGTGCTTTGTCTCATGGATATTCTATAATCGCTTGGTTGCAATGGAACTTGATTTCGTAGTTTGCAATTTCATAGATTGAAGATAGTGTGATTATAATGAATATGCCACTTAGAAATATCTTGATTTAGTTGTGTTGGCCTCAAGGATTTAGTGTATAAATTCACTACTTCATGCGAATTAATGGTTTCAAAATTCTTTTGCTCTTTTCCCATCTAGCCTTTCATTTAAATTTTATAAATTTGATTTCCACAACTTTTATTTCCCCATGGCCTTTTTTGCCTATTCCTAGATACTTAGTCATCACAATATGATAGATGTTTCTTTTTTTCTCTTTCAAACTTAACATTAGGGTCCCAACTATTTGCCTTTGTGGCTTTGAAGGACATGTGTAGGCATATCACTATTTTTCTCATATTTACATTGAGGTTCACTATGCTTTGTTCTTATAGCTGTGGGCTACCAAGATGGTGATAAGTGGTAGGATCTCAATGATCCACTTGATGGTTAGGATTCAATCCCTCTGCATAAATTAAGGGATTCTAGATGAGTGGGCTAGTGACATGTGGACAAATCTCAGTGATGCACTTGATGGTTAGGATTCATACCCTATGCATAGACCAATGGCTTCCATATGAGCAAGATGGTGGCACATGGACAACTCTCACTTCTTTCCTCACTTGAGACTCTCCATACAAGTCTTTGTGTTGACATCATCACCTGGATACTAGAGTGATGACATATGGGCATCTCTCACTCCTCAACTCACCCAATATTATATGTACACGTATTTATACTAACATCACCATTAAGGTATCGAGATGATGACATGTGGGTAACTCTCACTCCTCCACTCACCTAGGATTATTTATACAAGTCTTTGTGATGACATCACCAACAAGATACTAAGATGATGACATGTGGATAAATCTTGATTCTCTGTTCACCCAAGATTATTCATACAAGTCTTTATTGATATCATCATCAGGTTACTTCCATTATTTTAACTTGGGATCTAGGTGAGTGAAATGATATCGTGTGGCAAGAAAAAATGAACTCCTCTTGGGTTTGGGAGACACCTAAGCATGAATTATCCTGATTAAGACATAACAAGGCTAAAGACCCATTTGAAAGCAAAAACATGTCATCTTAGTTAGATATTAAAATAAAAATATGACATGTACATAAAAGGCTTATTAAAAAATAAAATCAAAGGCAAAATATATATCATGCTTATGGATTATGCATGACTTTGATTCTCCTTCTCAAAGATCAAATGTATTAGATTCTGGGGATTATGATGATTAGACGTGTTTAATGTCTTTGTGGTTCTGGGTTAGCGAAAAGATGTGACCTACTAAGCCTATAGATTGCAAAATCTTGGAACCATTAGATGATTAAATCTAGTTTCAAATCCTCTATGGTTTTGGGGTTCATGTAAATGTGCCATGTGGCTTATTTTTGGATAAAATAAAATAAGGTTTGACTCATGAATTCTTGATAAATTCTCTTCAATAGTCCTACAGACATATAAAACATATGAAACATTAGGATGGAAGGAATTATCTCTATTAGTCCAAGAAAATCATGAAAACTATGAAAATCAAAGATTTAAGATGCATTTAAAATAATCATTCAAGCTTTGATTTTCATAATTTAAAATCTATGTAATTGTAAACTTTGAGAATAACCTTATAATTTTGTAGAGTAAAATCAAATTCATGAATGTGTAAGGCTTGTAGGATCTTGGATAAAAGTATTCAAGTCATAATGGGTCCTCATTTGATTTTTTAAAATGGGGTGTGTGTGTTAAGACACAACATAATGCATGTGGGAGTATTTGTAGGCAAATTGATAGGAGAATCATCAAAGCAGTATTAGAATACCATGGGTATCAAAACCATTGTATATATAAAACATGGGATGAAACCATAAAAAAGCACAACCATAAGGTCAAAAAAAAAATCATGTACAATCTAGACAAATGTAAATCATGCAGAGTGTAAATATTGAAAAGTATACAACACATTTCCAATATCTCAAGGCTAAGAATAAAATTGAAGTGGGAGGGACCATATGCCCTCCCATTTTTTTTGTTTCAATTTTTTCATGTTAATTTTGTGCCACAAATGTCTATTATGGACAAAATAATTAAAAAATGTTTGTAATGCAACTCTAATCCAATTAATGGTGCTATATACACTAAATGTAACCAATGTCTAGGTATGAATTGGGAAATATCTTAGTAAAACATTTAGAAAAAAAAAAAGAAGCCTATGTTAGACAAAGGCTAGATAAGAAAAGCAAAGTCTCAATTTTTTTTCATGGATTCCCATAGTCCAACAACTTCTGAGTCAAAATCCAATGGTAGCTTGGTTAGATGGTTTCATTGTAATTGTGCTTCAATATGTCCATGACTTTGTTGGTAATATGATTATGATTCAGATCAAAAGGGGCATTATAGATGTCATTGATGTTAGAGGATTAGGCAGGATTGATGGATAGAAGAGCTTGTTTCAAAGTTGCACACTGCAAAGTTGTCATGATTTTATAGAGACCATTTGAAGAGAAATTAATAGAAGATCTGCTACGTGTTTTTCAAGAACATCTTAAATATATGGTTTTTAGGATCAGTTGAGAAGAAATGAGCTCAGAATTGATTTTTATTTGATCTCAAACATTATAGGGTTTCTCAGTTAAACTCTAAGGGTTTAAGCCATGGCATTCATAGGCATGTTATAATTTTATGTTGATTGGCTATAGATGGGAACTGGTTACTTAAGTTATAACTTAATTCTTCCTCATCATTATGTAACTAGACCCTTCCACCTAGTAAGTACTAACTCAAGAAATGCTCTAATACTTTATATTTCCTAAGTCTTTGACTTAATATTTATCCCATCTTGATCAACGATTAGCATTTAATCATATGTTAAAGATATAACGAAGTGTAATAAAGTCAATTTGTCAAAGGCACCTCTAAGTAAACATGTTAGTGATAAGTGTCACAATCACTGAGCTTGCACAATAAATATACAAAGTTATTTAAAATCAAATAGTCAAGGATTAATGTGGGAATACCAAGTGTCACAATAGTGGGAAATGAAAATAAATGTATGGAAGGCATGCGAGGATGCCAAGTTTCATATTCATAGGAGCTTATTAGAGATAAATTTTGAGCTTATCAAAATATTTAATGGTGAGCATGTGATTTTGTAATCATGTAATGAATATCTAATGGAGCGAGTAGACTCAATGGGATCAAGTGCTTGATGTTTAATGACATAGAGGCAAGTTAAAGACTGAGCTAGTTTGATGAGATAGATGGAGCATATTCATTCCAAAGACTCAAGAAGTAGTGAAATGAGATTAAGAGCTTGAGATTTAACATTAGACAAAGGTAAAGTTCATGAAATTTTCAAGATCTAATAGCATGCAGGAGCTCAGATCAAAAGATCCACTAAATGCATTTCAAAGTTGAAACATTAAAGCTTGGAAGTGTACAAGGATCCAACAAAGCACATGAGCCTGTCAGAACTTGATCTAATAGATGCATTTTAAATTTGATAAAATTGAATAAGTATTATTATACCATAACACAAAATCTAAGATCTATGGTCAATATTTAAAGATATGTTCATCCTAATGGTCAAGTAAAGGAACATGCATGTAAGTTATAAAATATGATAGAGACAATGAAATAGATTGCTATGATTGATAAAATTTGTATAATATGGCATGTGCATCAAAACTAGATCCAAATATATGATAAAAATAGTAATGAGATAAAGAATTATGGTGGTGGAGTATGAATTCAAGAAGCGAGAAACCTGTCGATTGAACTAAGTCTAAGGATGGAGTGTGATGTGTTATAGACCAAGTGTAAACATATAAAAGATATGAAACCTAGATCAAATGTTTATATATATATGTCATCTAGGATATGAGCTAAAGTTATTGGTGTTGTTGAATTGTGTCTAATAGATAAATATAGAGACATAGAACTAGAGGGGTAGAGTGGAAGAGAATAGAGATGTGCAGAACATGAGAAGATACAAATCAAACCTGTAACAAAGAATCAGAATTGGATTCATGTATGAATCAACATTGTAATATGGAGTTGTAGCTCCATATTTTAAATATGGATTTGATTGGTGGGTGCCACCAGATAAGCTAAGTTGGTGCTTAGTTAGGGAGTTGATGCTTCATTAGAGTAGGTGATCTTAAACTAGGGGATTGGTGTCTCCTTAGGTTCAGTGCCATTAAATGTTGTAACTATTGAGATTTTGACTATGAGGATAGGTTAGAATAGTGGATTATATCATCTATTTCTCATCATGGTTTTTCTCATATTGGGTTTTCCATGTATACATATGGTGTTGTGTCTATTTATGTGTATATGATCTCTACATATATTTTTAATTTGCATTAAAAATATTAAAAAGGACTAAGCTAGACAATCTACTGATTCACCCCCCTCTCAGTAGATAATTATGTCCAATAATTGGTATTAGAGCCCTAGTTCTTTAGAAGAAGCTTAATCAACTTAGGTAGATCTTAGATAATGAACACAAATGGCTAGTCAAGAAGGCTCTTCCTCAAATAAAGCACCTTTCTTTGATGGATCAAACTATGCATTTTAGAGCATTAAAATGGAAACATATTTATCTTCATTAGGGTTTGATGTATGGATGTTTATTGTAAATGGATATATAACCCCTGCTACAACTCCCACTAATTAGGCTTCAAAGAAGGCATATGAGAGAAATGCTAAGGATAAGAATGTTATTCTATGTGGATTGTCTAATTCAAAGTTTGTCAAAGTGATGCATTTTCAAAATGCACAAGATATCTAGAATAAATTAAAGAACATTTATGAAGGTGATGACAAGGTAAATTAGGCCAAGCTACACACATTCAAAGGAAAGTTTAAAAGTCTTAAAATTAATGAAGAAGATAAAATTATAGATTACCTCCTTAGATTAGATGAAATAGTCAATGCAATCAGAGGCCTTGGATAAGAGATGAAAGATCTGGTCATTATCAAAAATGTCCTATGATTTTTGCCATCAAGGTATGACTCAAAAATATTTACAATAGAGGAAGCATAAGATCTAGATAAACTCACTGTTGATGAGTTGCATGGAACATTCACAACCTATGAGATGAGAATGGGAGAAACAGATACCTTCAAGAGAGAAGCCGCATTCAAAGCATCCAAACTAGTAAAGGTAGAAGCACCTACATCCATATCTAAGCAGACTGATGAAGAATAATCCAACTTTGTCAAAAGATTAAAAAGATGGTCTAAAAAGTATAAAGGTAAGTTACCATTTAAATGTTTTAATTGTGGTAAAGTAGGGCATTTTGCTGCTAAATGCCCTTATAACAAAAAAGATAACTCTGAGCAAGAAGAGGATAGTAAAAAGATGAAACCCCACTATTCTAGGAACTTTTTCAAAAACAAGAAAGGCCTATACAAAAAATAAGATAGTGATTCATTGGATGATTGTGATAGTTTTGATGATGACCATGACTATGCCTTTGTGGCTAAATAAAAGGAAGTCCTATTCATGACATTAAGATCAACTACTATGGATCAAGAAGAAGTTGAAGACTCTAATGAAGAAGAATAAGGATAGGTGGATCTAGAGTGTGACCTCATTTATATTCTAGACAAAATTGATAAGCTAAGAAAAGAGAACTCAAAATAGAAGAAGCTTAGACAAAAGGAGATTGAAAAATATCCAAAAGTCTTGAAAAATTTGATTAGATGGTGGTTAGCCTAAAGACACAAGTTGAAGAAGATAAAAGAATAGAAGATGTATTCATAGTTGAACTAAAATCTAAATGTAATGAGTGCATGAATTTAGAAGTAGAAATAGTGGCTTTGACAAAAGAACCTGAGAGAGCTAAAGAAAAATTAGAAAAAGGTCTGAAACTAAAAGGAGGTTCAATAATTCTTGATGAGTTAAGCAACTCTCAAAATCCATGAAAAGAGAGATTTAGTCTTGGTTATGAAAAAGGAAAAAATTACATAACTATTACATCTACTAACCTATATGATAACTCAAAGTAGAAGAAGAATCATGAGCAAATAAAGAGAAAGCTTGCAAGAATACAAAGACAAGCACAAGCACTATTGATGTGAAGAAAGCTAAAAGAGAAAAGAAGCCTGAAAAAAGGAATAACAATGAGAAAATCTCTAAAAACTCAAGGAAGATGCAAAACACAAAGGTAGCTGATATAGATGGTTACAGAAGAGTGAGAGACTTGAAGAAGCCAGAGTTTAGAAGAGATCCTCATCATGTACAAAGAAATGCTATGACCAGATATTCCTCATCTTTCTATGGTTATTTTTATACCTATAATCAGTTTGGTCATAGGGATATTGAATGTAGGGTTGTACCTAAAAGGAGTACAAAATTTGTAAGCAAAAATTCATTTACTTTCTTGTTAGATAAAAATGTAATATTCTATAATTACAATAATTTTGGTCACATAGCTAAACAATGTAGAACAAACTTTGTAAGACCAAAAACATAAATTTAAAATAAAGGCATGCCTCCTAGTGTGAACAAAGGTTCACAAGTCTATAAAAAGGGGAAAATAAGCCAAATAAAAAACCCAAGGATGTGTGGAAAGTGAAAGGTCAATTTATGATTACTCAAACTGCACTCCATGTCAAGGAGCATAATTTATGGGTAATAAACAGTGGTTGATCAAAACATATAATTGGTGACAAGATAAAGTTCATCAAATTGAGAAAACATAAGGAAGAATCTTTTAGCTTGGGAGATAATACTAGAGTAAAGATCTGAGGTAAAGAAACCTTGAACATAGATGGAAAATTGCCTACACATGATGTCCTTTATGTTTAAGGATTGAAACATAATTTGCTAAGTGTTAGCCAAATGTGTGACAATGGATATAAGGTCACATTTAATGTAGAAGGATGTAAGATAAGGAGATTTGGAGGACTAGTTACAGAAGGGAAAAGAACTAAAAGAAACATTTATTATCTTAGTGAGTGAATGGTAATAGTTGCGTGATAAGAAAGATTGATGAGAGTTGGTTATGGCATAGAAGAATGATGCATGTCAAATTTGAAAACCTAGTAAAGGTGAGCTCAAATAAGTGTGTTAGACACATGCCTAAGATAATAAAACCTATAGACACTACTTGAAAATAATGTCAACAAGGCAAACAAATAAGGGTTAGATTTCAAACAAAGGAGTATGCAACTACAAAGCCTCTAGAATTAGTTCATACTAATCTTTGTGGTCCTACTAAGACAAGAAGATATAAAGGAGAGAGATCATTTTTTTGTAGATGATTACTCAAGAATGACATGGGTAATATTTTTGAAGGATAAGTATCAAGCATTTGAAAGATTCAATATCTTTAGGGCCATGGTAGAGAATGAGATTGGATAAAAAATCAAATGATTAAGATCTAATAGAGGTGGAGGATTCACCTTAAATGAGTTCATAGAGTACTGTGAGAAGCATGAAATCAAAATGAATTACTTTGAAGCAAGGACTCCATAACAGATTGGAGTTGTTGAGAGAAAGAAATGACAGTCAAGGAGATGGATAGAATAATGTTAAAAGAGGCTAAGTTACCTGATGGATACTAGAGAGAAGTAGTAAAAATAGTAATATCTATCTTGGATAGAGTTTAACTAAGGGTAAATAGTGACAAAGATCCCTATGAACTATGGTATGGAAAACTTGCCTCTCTTAAGTATTTTAGAGTGTTTGGAAGCAAATGTTACATCAGGAGAAAAGAAGACAAATTGGGAAACTTTGAATCAAGATGTGATGAAATAATATATCTTAGTTTTTCCACCCAAAGAAAAGCCTACATATGTTACAACTAAAGGCTACACAAGATTGTAGAGAGCATCAATGTCAAGGTTGAAGAAGGCTTGAAACATGGTAAACCTGACAGAGAAATTTGTAATGAAGAATTAGATTATGAAGAGGAAGAAACTAATGAAGATCATGAGGAAGTAAATGAAAAGGCACTTGCAAGATTTATTCAAAAGGATCATCCTATAGAGTAGATCATTGGTAATAAAAATGAAAGAGTTTAGACAAGGAGAAGAGTTGCAATGAACAAGGAACAAGTAAGTTTTGCTCTAATGTCTAAAATTGAGCCGAAAATATATGTTGAAGCTAGCAAGGATGAGAATTGGTTAAAAGCCATGAAAGAAGAACTACGCCAAATTGAAAAGAGCAAATCTTTGGAATTAGTTATAAAACCTTCAAATAAGAATGCAATAGGTATAAAATGGGTCTTTAGAAACAAGATCAATGAGGATGGAACTATTACAAAGAATAAGGCAAGATTGGTGTGGAAAGGATATGCACAAGTTGAAGGCATAAATTTTGAGGAAACATTTACTTCAATTTCTAGATTGAAAGCTATAAGAATGTTTCTAGCATTCTCTATTTACAAAAAATTAAAAGTCTATCTAATGGATGTTAAGTTTGATTTCTTGAATGGGAACCTAGAAGAGGAAGTCTACATAGAACAACCTGAAGGTTTTCAACTGTCAGAGGAAGAATATTATGTGTGCAGAATAAAGAAAGCTTTGTATGGTTTAAAACAAACACCTAGAGCATGGTATTCAAGATTAGACTAATAATTGTAACAATAAATATTCAATAAAGGATGTGCATACATCAATCTGTACTTCAGATTAGAAGTTGAACATATGTTGATTGTTATTGTTTATGTAAATGACATCATTTTTGGTGGAAGCAAAAATAAAATGTGCAAAGAATTTTATACTGGAATGCAAAATGAGTTTGAGATGTCTATGCTTGGATATCTCTTTCTTCTTTGGATTATAGATAACATAAACTGATGAAGGGATCTTTATATCTCAAACCAAATATGCTAAGGAAATGTTCAAGAAGTTTGGAATGAAAGATAACAAACTAGTTAGTAATCCCATGATAATTGGATGTAAGTTTATAAAAGAGGATGAGTCCCTTGATGCAAATAAAATTATGTATAGATCAATGATAGGTAGCTTGTTATACCTAATTGCCTCAAGACCTGATATCATGCAAGCAGTGTATATGGTTGAAAGATTTTAAGTTAATCCTAATGAGTCACATGTCAATGCAATGAAAATAATCTTTAGATATATCAAGAGTGCAATTGACTATGGTATTTGGTATCATAAAGATGAATATTTCAATTTGATAGGATTTATAGATGCTGATTGGGAAAGAAGTGTGGATGATAGACGAAACACTAGTGGTGGTGCATTTTTCCTTGGAAACAGACTTGTTTTATGGCTGAGCAAAAAACAAGAGTGAGTTACTCTTTCTATAATAAAAGCAATGTATGTGGTATTAGTGGCATGTTGCATTAAAGTCTTGTGGAAGAAGCAAACACTCGAAGACATCAAGGTAGAGTACACATCACCTATCTCTATTCTTTGTGATAATTCAAGTGTTATTAACGTATCAAAGAATCCAGTGATGCATTTAAGAACCAAGTACATATCAATCATCACTTCTTAAGAGAAAAGGTTGCAGATCAGGAGGTCATAATGGAATATGTGCCAACACATGATCAAATTACAAACATATTCACTAAAACTCTTCCTAGGGAATAATTTAAGTATCTAAGATAGAAATTGGGAATGGTGGCCCCTATATCACATCACTGGACTTAGTGATAGGGCATGAGTCTAGGGGGAGTATCACATAAGTATTATTAACCCCTATACTAAGAGATAAAATACAACTTAGGTATGCATATTTTTATAAAATTATCATGAGTTGATGGTTGCAGATTCTTGGAAAAACTCCTTTATTTGATAAAGGAGAATAAAAGTCTGGACAAACTATGAGAAAGTTGGAGTATCTTTGCCATTGATGTCAAAGGGGGAGAACAAGTAAAAATTCTCCCTATAAAAGTTTGAAAGAGCAGAGCATGTGTCCAAGTTGAGTTTAGAAAAATGTTCCATTGCCTAAGGGCGAGCAAGTTTGGTATGAACAGTTTTAGTTCAAGTTCATCAGAAGCCAATGCAAGTAATATTAGAGAAAGAGCAGAGTATTTAATTTGCCATTAATGCCAAAGGGGGAGATTATTGGCATTATGATTGTCATTGATTTCAAAAGGGGCATTATGGATGTCATTGATGTTAGAGGATCAGGCAAGATTGATGGAGAGAAGATCATGTTTTCAATTTGTATAGTGCAAAGTTGTCATGCTTTTACAAAGACCATTTCTAGACCACTTAAAGAACAATTACTAGATCTGTTATGGATTTTTCAAGAGCATCTTAAATATATGATCCACAAGATCAATTGAGAAGAAATGAGCTCAAAATTTATTTTTCTTTGCTCTCAAACATTACAGGGTTTCTTAGTTAAAACCTAAGGGTTTAAGTCATGGTATTCACAAACATGTTCTATTTTTATGTTGAATGGCTATAGATAGGAACTGGTTACTTAAGTTATAACTTAATTCTTCTTCATCATTATGCAATCAACCCCTTTTACCTAGTAATTATTGACTCGAGCAATGTTTTAAGAATTTATATTTCTTAATTCTTTGACTTAAGATTTGTCCCAACTTGTTCAATAGTTAGCTCTTAATTATATATTATAGATCCAATAAAGTGTAGCAAAGTAAATTTGTCAAATGCTCCTATGAGTAAATGCACTAGTGACAAGTGTCACAATCATGGATATTGCATAGTAAATCTATGGAGTGGTTTAAATTCAAATAATCAAGGATTAATGCGAGAATGCCAAGTGTCACAATAGTGGGATTTGAAAAAAAATATGTAAAAGGCATGTGAAGATGCCAAGTGTCACATTCACAAGAGATTTTTAGAGATAAAGTTTGAGCTTATCAAAAGATCGAACGGTGAACATGTGATCATGCAATGAAGATCTAATGGAACAAGTAGACTCAATGGGATCAAGTACTCAATGTTCAATGAAACAAAGGAAAGTTAAAGATTAAGCTAGTTTGATGAGATTGATGGAGCATATTCATTCCAAAGACTCATGAAGTAGTAAGATGAGATTAAGAGCTCAATGTTTAATGTCAGATAGAGGTAAAATTCATGTAAATTTAAAGATCTAATGACACGTGGGAAATCAGATCAAAAGATCCAATGGATACATTTTAAAGTTGAAACATTAAAGCCCAGAAGCATATAAGGATCTAATAGAGTGCATGAGAATATCATAACTTGATCTAATGGATGCATTTTAAAGTTGAGAAAATTGAATGAGGATCATTATATCATGGTGAGAAACTTAAGATCTATGGTCAATATTTAAAGATATGTTCATCCCAATAGTCAAGCAGAAGAACATATAGGTAAGCTTTAAAATATTACACAAACAATAAAATAGATTGATGTGATCGATCAAATTTGTGTAATATGGCATGTGAATCAAAACCAAAACCCAATATATGCTTAAAATATTAATGAGACAAAGAATCATGGTGGTGGAACATGAATTCAAGAAGCGGGAAACATGTCGATTGAACTAAGTCCAAGGATAGAGCATGATGTGTTACAAACTAAGTATAAACATAGAAATGATAGAAAACCTAGATCAACTACTTATATATATGTCATCTAGGATACATGTTAAAACTATTGGTATTGATGAATAATGTCTAATAGAGAAATATAGGACACAAAACCATATGGGTAGAGTGGAAGAGAAGAGAGAGATGTGTAGAGCATGAGTAGTTATAAACCAGACCTATAATAGAGAATTATAATTGGATTCATTTATGAATCAACATTCTAATTTGGAGTTGTAGCTCCATATTTTGAATATAAATCTGATTGGTGGGTGCCAACAGATAAGCTAAGTTGGTGCTCAGTTAGTAGTTGGTTATTCCTTAGAGTAGGTGCTCTTAAACTAGGATATTAGTGTCTCCTTAGAGTTAGTGCCATTAAATGTTGTAACTAGTGAGGTTTTGATTGTGAGGCTGGCTTAGAACAGTAGATTCTAGCAGATGTTTCTCATCATGGTTTTTCCCATATTGATTTTTTAACGTATACATATGGTGTTGTGTCTATTTATGTATTTATTATATTTTCATATATTTTTAATCTTCAATAAAAGGATTAAAAATGACTAAGTCTATCTACTGATTCACCCCCCCTCTCAGTAGATAGTTGTGTTCCAATAGACTTAGCCATGAATGTTGATGAATATTTGCCTAAGTATAAATAAGATGGTATGAGGACATTAAAAGGGCATATTTATGCCTTCAAGGCTTCTCTAAACTTATTAAATGTTGAAACCTAGGTTATCATTTATTGGCTATTGGATTTCACCTTTAAGGATTCAATATATGAATAGTTTTTAAAATTTCTCCCCGACTTTACTATAACTTGGAATTTTTTGGAGGACACATTTTTAGCTCAACTTGGATAAATTTTTGATTGAAACATCCTATATCAAAAAAATTATAGTGCTAGAAGGGAGCCCAATGAACCCATGCAAAATTTCAACTCTAGATTCCTAAGGATATACACCTAGGTAACTGTGTATAGGTCAAATGGTGCCCTTGACAGTGAATGTAGATCCTATGAATTTAAGATTTGTCAAACTAGAAATAATATAAATACTATTTCATTAGCCTATCCTGAAGCCAAAATAGTGGATAGAAAATTACTACCCCAAGGAAATCAAATAGGACATGTCCCATTTGTAAATTTACAACATATCCATTTTCTAAATAAAATACTTATGGTCAATCAATTACCATTACAAATAATTAACCCAAACCACTAGGTATATCAAATTGGTAAAATATTTCAAAATATTTCACATCCTTATCCAAATTAGGTCTTGGTTTTAATTATCAATAATTCCCAAATTTTATTGGGTAATTCAACTAATCCTAGATTAGATAGTATCTAGAAGATAGTACAAAATCTTAGTAATGATTTCTTCAACCTTCAAAAAATAATAAAAATACCAATCGTGAAGATTCTATGCATAATTATTCATACCATAAAAACAATAGTCCATGAAATAAAAATATGGATAATAATCAAGCTCCAAATAATAACTTCTTTAAAATAAACATTATTGAATTAGTTTTACCAAATTAATGTTTAAGGTACATTCAATTAACCAACATGGTGAACTTGAATGCTCCATATTTTGCATGGATTTTGAGTTTTTAAGAAAAACGGATAATTATGAAGTTTTGCCTAACAAATCAAATTTCCATACTTATTCAAATCCCAATATTACTATGGTCTTAGAAACTTATGAATTTCCATTTAAAGAGAATAATAACCTTGAGAAAAACATTGATGAGGTGCATGCTATCTAACAATTACAAAATAATAATTATGCCCTAAGGAGCAAAAACATACAAATTATTACCACATCATGTCCATCAAACAACAAGGCAACTCTACGATACCTAAAAACAAATAATAATCCTTCACCACCAAAAGGGAATAATCCATTGATTCCATCTAATAATCAAAATCTAATATAAAAGGGAGGATATAACATTATGGAAGACATGAAACATATTAAGGTAAATATATCTTTGCACGAGTTGGCACAAACTCAAACTAAATAGATTTATTGTTAAAAGCAGTCATTGAAAAAATTGACATGGGAAAATAAAATGTATCTCATATATATATATATAAAACTCAAACTAAATAGATTTATTATTAAAAGCAGTCATTGAAAAAATTGACATGGGAAAATAAAATGTATATAATAATAATAATAATAATAATAATAATAATAATGATGATGATGATGATGATGATGATGATGATAATAATGTTCTCCATTTCTTGCCTACAATTAATTTGTTTTTAAAACAATTTATATATTTTTTAAGTAGATTGAGGTGCCTCAACTAATGTCATGTCTTATGAGATTTGTAAAAATTTGAGATTGTCTCATATTAAATCCAATATTAAGTCCAATAAAAAGGTCATGTAATTAGATAAATTTGAGGTTAATGTGGTAGGATAAGTGAATAACATCCACTTGTAGTTAGCATCAAAACCACACATACAACAATTCATTGATGTATGGGTAGTATATATACATGAGGCTTATGGTATGATCTTTATCTAAGATTGGTCTAGAACTTTAAATGGATACATGGATACTGATTTATCACATATGTGGTTATCTTACAAAGCGATAGTGAATCAAATCAAGGTAGGCATGGAACCTAAGATATTAAAATTAAACATCACTTAATACATTAAAGACAATGAAAATATTGAGACATTATTTATAGATAAAGGAGTATACATGTTAATTACAAAATTGAAAGAAAAATTAGAAGATCAAACCACATGCCCATCTCACATATGTAAAATGCATTTTGATGGTGCCAAGTCAAGACAAGGGTTTAGTGCAGGAGTCACGATTACCAAGTCCATAGGGAAAAGATATTTAGTTACTTACAAATTTCAATTCCCATGTAATAACAAAATTATATAATGAGGAGCATTAATTTTAGGGTACAATTTTATTTGAATTAAAGAGTGAAAATGATACAAGTCTTTAGTTATTCAAAATTTGTAATTCATCAAAGAAAAAATTCTAATGTAACACATCATACTTTAAGAGATACAAACATAGAGCGTGGATCTTTATTTATTCCTTTGATGTTTTTAGTATATCTCCTATCCCAAGAGAAAATAATTATATAACTGATTCAATTTCTTCTACCATAACCACTTTATCCCATTGGAAGGGTCCTAGTTTAGAATGTTTTCCATAGAGATGATACCATCTCATTTTGTTTCAAATAACATCCAAAATTTACATGTATTCCATAATGATCAATAAATTATACATTTCATGAGTAATTTTAAGGATTTTGAGGCACAAATTATAGATAATAATGACCTCCTATTGAATAAGAGGAATTCGATGAGGAAGGGATGAGGAAGGTTAAAAAAAATATTATCCCAAGAGGAATGTGTAGCTCCAAGAATCTGAATGGAACCACCAATGTTTGGCAGGGTGCTAAAGCAAACCACTAAGAGGCTAGAAGGTTCAAGGCTTTTATGGTCTACAAGAGATCTAAAGTGGCTATCTAGTTTGCCAGCTTGTACCAGGCTATAGATAGACTTGTAAACTAGGTTAGGGCTAGAGTGATCAAGCACATAAAGGATATAGGTATCTCTAATGGGTATAAACACAGTAACACAAGAAATAAGGGGGTGACACTAAATGTGTAAAGAATAAGAAAGTAAGCTATTTGAATAGGAGAACACTACAAAACATGAAAAGCATTTCAAAAATAAGTAAACCTATGAATTGAAATGTGATTTTGAAAATTAAATGACAAATTTTAATAGAGAGAGATAGGGATAACATATAATATCAAAAACCTAAGCTAATACCTTTGTCCAAATGAAACTATCTCTAGCATATGAATGAATGAGGGAATGCAATTTTAACCACACTAATTAAGCTAATTTTAACATAAGAGCATATATCAATCAAGATAGTGATCCCAAATTAAGAAAACCTACATAATAAAAGACATTTTCAAAAGAAAAGATGTTTCCAAGGTTGAGAGAATGCATATAATTCAAAATATACTTTAAAGCATGTTAAAAATGAACTAAACTAGTATGTAAATAATAAACCCTAGCATATATACTACATAAAACAATAGAGTTTCAATTTGCATAAAAAAGTGACCTTAGATCAAGCTCAAAGAAGATGTTTAGTTGTTATACCAACAAAGAATCCAAACTAGGAAGTAATGTAGGAGGAAGACTAAACTATGTGCAAGCTGAAGTCCAAACCAAAAGCCAAGAGCAAAGGAAGAGGCAAAGTGAGAACTTGAAATGGTGTAAGAGCTCCAACCAAGTGAAAAAATTAGGTGTAATGCCAAATGTATAATCTTGAAGCAAGCCACAAAGAATCAAGAACAACTAAGAGCAACAATGGAGTTTTCAAGCCAATGTGTAGCAACATATGGGATCCTCTATCACCGATCTAGCTCAAAAGTGCCAAGAATGAAGAAAGAGAGATTTAAGAAGACATGAGATTCAACAGAGGGAAGAAGAAGAAGAGATAGGCTCAAATGAATGAGAAGAAGGCATATATCTCAACCCTAACTTGTCAAACGACCAAAAACTAGCCATTTTTTGCCATTTGGGTCCAAACATGGGTGTTTTTCACACACTCTACCTAGGCCATGGCCTAGGATATGGATTTTGTGAAGGAAACATGTGGCTTAGGCCGTGGGTTTTTATTGAGGTCAGTATACCCCTATTTTTGAAAAATGGGAACCCTAAAATTGAAAGCTCACTTGATCAGAGTACCTTTGACATGTTTACAATTAATTCTTTATTTCAAGATCACCCACAATTGGTTTAGTTAGCATATTAATTTATGAATCTAGTTTTATATCTCCGAAATTTGCTAACATTGGATCTCTATGTTTCAGGTTACAACTCCAATGGAGTCCTTTTAGAATGGGCAATGCTTGGGTTTCATGATTTTTATTTCAATTTGGCCTTTTACTAGCCTTTGGTCTATTGAAAATCAAATTGTAAGTGTCCTAAAACCCTCATTCAAATTACCCTAGCTCAGGTTCTTTTGAATCAAATTTAAACTTGGAGGGAACAATTTATGTGGAAATGATTAATTAAATCATAAACCTAGTTTAATTTTTATCTTAAGGTTTAGTCATGTTTATCAACATGACCAAACCTTAGTCTAAAAATTTATACTTGATCCTTTATGTCCTAAGTCCCTTTCATTCCTTTTATCTCCACATAATCTAACTAACCACAAACCCCCTTTTTTAATGTTGTAAGCTTTATCCTAAAACTTTATGCCTTATATTTTATTATGTGCAGGGTCCCCTTTATCATGTTTTAAAACCTAGCTTAAATATTTTATCCTAAAGTATTACCCATGTTTATTAACATGAAATAAAACCATAGTCCACAAACTTTAGGCTAAGTTCTTTATTTTTTTGAGCCTGACTTAAATATCATTTTCATCTGTAGGATTAACAGTTTGTGTTTGATTGGGTGATCAAAATCCAATGGTGCAAGGTTAAAGTTGAAAAGTCAAAGCCTTGAACCTAAGCTAAAGTTTGAACATCTTTTAAATATCAATGGTATGTGTTTGCTTGAGCACGATTGATCTATTGACATGTATTAAGTCAAGACTTCAATGGAACCCCAGGATAAGTGAGAAAGTGACAAGTGTCACAATCACAGTGAAAGAAAATAGAGTAACCAATGGCATTTGACCTTGTGAATCAAGATCCAATAGAGCATGTTTTCTTGGGCAAAGATGATCAGATGGTGCATAGCAAACATTTAAAAGTCAAGAATCTTGAGGATGAATGTGAAGATGACACATGGCATAACCATGGGCCATAAATTAAAGCTCGAGCATCTTTCAAAGATCGATGATACATAGATGAATGCACACATTCTAATCGATGGTCCATGGAGCAAGAGGCAAAATTAAATAGATCAAGATCAATATAACATGATTGATTCATGTAAATGAGATCAATAGTGAGAGATCAATGTTGACATTTCAACAAAGCTCAGGGTGAATGTAGAAGTGAATAGTGTCATAACTATGGGGAATGTAGTAAGCAACCAATGGAATTTAAGTTATTAGATTGAGATCAATGAACCACGTTAATCCAACCATAGAGAATACAATGGTGTGAGATCAAGGTGGAATTTTCAAAAGATAATGATCACTTTTTAAATATCAATAAGTAAAGTGTTGGAAAAATGCCATAAGGATGCCATCGTGATGCCACATCATATCCACATAAGTATAATATTCCAAGTTAAAGATTTTACAGACCTAGGAAATGCAAGGGTATAAGTACTTAATATAATTGAGATCTAAGGCATGAAGATCACATAAGTTCAAACAACTACCACCATTAAAGCACTATAAAAACCTTTAGGAAATCCCTAACAAGTATAAAAACCCTAATTCAACCCTATGCTTGTTATAATCAAGCCAATCAAGTTGAATTATCATTTATGCAAGGATAATTTGATCCAGAATTGAATTGTAAACCACTAGCAAGGAATTTAGAGAAGACCACAACCATGGCAACCCAAAAAGGTGTTTCAAGGGAAGATGTGGAGCTCTATCTGACTTTAGATACAGAAGGGGGGGTTTTCAAAGACACACAATTTGATGCCACAATTCTAAATATAGGTGACAAGAATTAGTCGAGCTTGTTTTGGACCATTGAGAACCAATAACCCATTATAAGAGAAGAACATGTCTGCAAGGAGGCTCTACTAAGGGTATCTTGCAATAGAACAAAATTTGAAAAAACAAGCCATCTTGTAAATCCAAGAAGATAGATTCAAGCTATATGAGGACACTATGATTGACTTATGATAGATTCAAGCTATATGAGGACACTATGATTGACTTATTCAATTACTTAAAGTTAGTTATAACCAAACAAGAGGTAATAAGTAAGCAAAATTCCATGGCTATAGGCTAAGTTGGCTAATAACAGGCTTCAAGTTATTAAGTGAAAGGCTTGACCAAAGCCTTGACCAAGAATCAAGTCTCTGAATTCAAGACAATTAGTTTAGCCCATTTCAATATGGTTATGGCTATATTGGTAGACAAAATCAAAGCCTTGACCAGTTAGCCCAAGTAGATGGAAGACATTTTCAAGGAACTCAATCAATAGGAATATAAAATATAACATGTTGGACAGATTAATCAAAGAACCCACCTCACTTAGTCCTTTGGACCTTATCACCAATGAGGAGTTCAAGCAAAGAACTTCTCAATTCATGCAAGAGGTGAGGAACCAAGGTCAAGGGAAGATAGATGCTAATAATAAGAAGATCATGGGACTGCTATTGTCATTTGAGGAGAAGATAGGAGATGCTAGGAGTATAAAATAAGCTTTGGAGAGAGAGCTGAGAAAGATCTCAACAACTTGGGAGATTAAAAAAATAGGTGTAATGAAGATCCTGCAAGGAAGGCATAAGGCTGTAGTAACACCAGGGTCCCAAAGTTAGTTAGATTAAGAATATTATTTTGTAACTAGCATTATATATTTAAGAAAGAAAATATTCTTTTTGTAAAGGCATGTACAAATTGTAAAGTACATTTCTTATAGGTTACTATATTAGAAAAGGTCATTTTTTCTATAATTTAATAGAAATGACAACTATCCTATACACATGTACAAATGTAATTTGTCATTATTGACCAACATACCTCATGAATTGTATATATAAAGAGGTATTGCCAATTGTAAAAGGGATAGAGTTTTTTAGCCAAAAAACTATTTGTAATTTTTGAGCAAATTAATATAAGCAAGGAGTTCTACAAAGTTTATCCACATTTTCTTGTGTGAATTGCTATCATGGTTTCTCTCTCATTTGTTTGATCTTATCTTTAGTTTTGAATGGTTCTTGTGAAGTCTGCATGTGCATATTTAAATGTAGAGTTGCTAATTTGTGTTAATGCTAGATTAGTTGGAATTTCTTAGGTTTAATTCACTTTCTTTTCTGTTCTTGCATTTGGGCTAATGTTATTTGCTTGTAGGGGTAAAATTCTTAAAGTAAATCTTGTTCTTATTTGCATCTTTTCATACTTTATTTATATGTTTGCCTAATATGTATTAGGATTTGGGTTTATGCTACTTCATATTGCACATTGGTCAAATGTATGTTCAAATGAAATTATAACTTTGTCATAATGTTTGAAATAAATATCAACAACACCTCCCTTTTCTGCCGTACCCTTCTTTTTGCTCTTTTTTATCAATTTACCTTAGATTAGCTTCATTTTGAATATTCATCTTGGTTTAGATATAGACTTAATTTTGAGAATAATTCACTTCAAATAACATAGATCATCTTCAAAATAAAATATTAACTATTAAGCCACGGTGACTCCCAACCACCAACTAATATAAATTTATGAAACAATCAACCTGTTCTACCACTATTACACCAAGGATAATATGATTATCACAACCAAAAAATCATGAAATGGATTATATGAATCCATAAATGAGAAGTGTTTCTTAAACACTATATGAACCCACTGACATGTATAGGTGCATCAACAAGGGGAAAACCTAGCTCTAGAAGGAGGGTAGTTAAATATTTGAAAATTTGCAACATCTTTGCTAGTTTTGGTAAATTCTATTCAAAATATTGATGTATTCTTTGCATACTTGTTCTTATTTTAACATATTTGTGTAAAAATAATTGATCTTAATGGTTTTAGACCAATTTTTATGCCTATTTAGACAAAGATAGATGTTCTTTGAAGTTTGACGTCTAATTATGTTAAAGATAGCTTAAGATCTATGAATCCAAGGTGTTTGATGTTAGTAATAGTTATTTGTTTCAAAGATTGATTGGATATCTACAAATTTGAGTTTATTTGAACTTGAAACATGTAAAGATCATTCATATTTATGTGTTTGGACACATCTTTGAGCTAATTTAGTTAAATATTGACATCCTTTTCCATTCTTTATACATATTTGTGAAAAATTTGCTTAATGTGCAGGTCTGATCATCATTCTTTGTAAAGGTAAGAATTACACATTGTATTTCAAATAGGGTTCAAAAATTTCAAGCTAGAATTGCCAAGGATAAGGACCAAGTCATGTTCAGAGACAAGGGTACCCCTTCTTTCATTATAAGTTCATAGGAGAGCTAGGTGAGAAAAATGTAAGTGTAGGCTTTCAAAGTCTCAACCAACTTCACCAATTCAAAGTGCTCATATGCTCAATCCCTATCAAGATATGGCTTGGCTAGGTGGTTCTTCAATAAATGTACTAAGTGTGGTACATGACCTTCCTCATAATCCTAAAAAGTATTTACCCACTTTTAGTCCTAATGGTGTTATAATTACTGAAGAACACATTAAAATATTTGAAGCTATTTTAAGACTTTTGAATGTTGTTCATGAAGATGTGGCATGTAGATTGATTCTGTTTACTTTCAAAGATGATGCATATTAATGGTTTCTTAACCTTCTTAAAAAATATGTAGCTAGCTAGAATAATTTTAATAATTACTTCATTAATCATTTTGGCAAAATCATTAGTCCATGTGTCCTGTACCAACAGTTTACCATGGTCAGAAGAGACTCAAATGATCTCATAAGATTTTTCAATGTTATATTCTAGAAAATGTTTAGCAAAACCATAGCTCCTTATAGACCTGATGAGACTTTAGCCTTAGAGATCTACAAGCATTCCTTGGATCCCATGACTTCTATGTTTCTCAAAAAATCTGTTCATGTCATTAATATATTAGCCTTAGCTTATGTTGAAGCTATCATCATTATTGACCAAATGCAACCATAGGGCCAAATGGAATACAATATTCCCAACATTAATCCAAATTTGCCTATTCTAAATATCATTCCCAATGCCAATCAAAATATGCTTGCCTTAAATTAGCTTCTAGTCTTGAACCAATTGTCTTTGAATCATGCACATCCTGGCCAAAAATTGGGATTCTTGAATAACTCTACCAATGGGTCTCATCCTCCAGACTAGAGAGCTTTGATTCCTATAGCCACTAGCAATACTCAAGTCCATAATTTTGAGGCACCCAATAATGAGAATAACTCTATCTTAAAGATGGTTCAACAGCTAAGCATTGATTTCCTTTAGTTACAAAACTAAGTTTTCAATATTGGAGAAAGATCTCATATGAAATTCTCTTTTCAAAGGTGTAATAGGCCTTCAAACATTTTTCAAAATAACAACAATCATAAAAATGAGTCATACTCTAATAAGAATGTACCTAATATAAATCTTAGTGATGCAAATTTACTTGATTATTATAGAGTACATTGCACTTCAAAACATGGTGAATTAGATTGTGTAGAATTTTACAATGCTTTTAAAGCTTTTCAAGAAGAGTTAGACACTTTTGAAGTTGTCCCTAATAAAGACAATGGTATAGGTACTTGAAGTTCTTTAAGGTTATCAAAATATACTAATTCAACTCTCACGGTGGAGACATTTGAGTTCTTATTTTAAGAGGAGAATGAACCTAAATATATCCTTGAAGAGATTCATGTTTTTCAAAAATATCTAAAGAAGATCTACCCTCTAATAAATAGGGAAAAAAATAACCTTTGACTACATCAAATCCACCATATAATTTTGACACTCCTCTTAATACTACATCAGATAATAATCTAGAGCTTCTAAAAGGAAGTACCTCTAAACCTAATGTTGATACATCTAATTCTTCTAATATGACTAGATATAATATAGTAGAGGACATGAAAAATATTAATTCTAACATTAATTTGCATGAGTTGACTCAGATCACAGAACAAAGGGATTTATTATTGGAATCTTTATCTAAGAAGCCTAGCAAGTCTCAAAAGGTTGCACATGCTAATGTTGTAATAGGCAAAAATAAGATAGATGTTCCACCTTTCCTGATCATAGTCAGAATATTTGGTAAGAATTTGCATAATTATTTATTAGACTTTGGTGTATCTGCAAACATCATGCCTAAGGGTATTTGTGAACAATTAGGTTTGACTCCAATTAAATCTATGTAACTCAATTAGATAAATTAAGAGTCAAATTGATTGATGAATTATTGAATGTTCACATGCAAATTGTTTCTAAACTAAGGATCTAAAAATTCATTAACATCCAAGTGGTAAAAATCCCTGATGCTTATGGAATACTATTAAGTAGGGACTAGACTAGATCTCTGAATGGTTACATGTCTACTAACTATTCACACATGTGGTTACCTTGGAAAGGAGTTTCAAATTAGATCAAGATAGAAAGGGAGCCTAAAATGAAGCATATGATCATCGAGTACAATGAAACTAATGAGAGGGTCAACATGGTTAATTCAGATCTAGGTATCTACACTCTTGACACCACAAAGGTATGTAACTCCAAAACTCATCATGCTATGCCTAGATTATGGAATCTATATTATGATGGTGTTAGATGCAAACAAATCCCATTGGAAAAGAATAAAATTCCTCTTACAAGCTTCAGTTCTCATGCACTAATAATTTCACTGAGTATGAAGCACTTGTTCTTGGATTATAATTTGCAATCAAACATAAGGTCAAGGAACTATTAGTTTTTGGTGATTCTAAACTAGTAGTTAATTAGGTCTAGAGTAAATATCAATGCAAATTGTCCTATCTTAAGAAATATAAATTGTGTGTGGGACTTAATTGAATGCTTTGATACTTTCAACATTATGTCAATCCTTAGGGAGGAAAACAAGCCTATTGATGAACTTGCTTTAGCTGCAACCAACCTTATGCCCAATCAAAGTTCCAAGTTACAAAGCCTTACCATTGAATTAGTACACTATCCCTCATTTTTAGATAATGTCAACCATTTTCAAGTATTCAATGATTATCAACAGATCATAGACTTCATGACTAGCTCATGAGTATTTGAGGCTTGCATCATTAATGAAGCTAATGAAAATACTACTGATTATGATAAATTTGAAGGCAAGATTTATGACAAGGTCATTTAGTTGAATGATAATAAGATCCCCAAAGGGATGATAGCCTTATAGAGATTATTTAATTTAGATAAACTAGCTAAGATTTTCAAAAATATTAAAGTAGATGGGAAGGACTACAATACAATGGACCAAGGTTACCAAGGTCAACCTCAATTGGTGAACATTGGTACAATCTACATAAGCATTAAAACTGAGAGAGCCAAATATTTGTTCACTAAGTATAAGGATGTAATATCATGGTCTTATAATGACTTGAATATCTTTGATCCTAAGGTCATAACTCATACCATACCACTAAAAGAAACCTGTAAGCCTTTTAGGCAAAAAAAAAGGCTAGTCAACCTTATCCTAGAACCAATGATATACAAAGAATTAAAGAAGTTACTAGATGCTAAGATAGTGTTTCCCATTAGACACTCCACTTGGGTAGCTAACCTAGTACTAGCCAGGAAGAAAAATGGTGAAATTAGATTATGTATTGATTTTAGAAACCTAAATAGAGCATCTAAAAAGGATAATTACCCTCTACCTTCTCTTGACCAAGTAATCCAAATTGTTTTTGGTTCTGCTATGATCTCTTTTCTTCATAAAATTTCAAGGTATAATCGAGTGCTAGTAAACAAGGAAGACACAATGAAGACTACATTTGCTACTAAGTGGGGCACTTTTGCCTACAAGAGAATGCCCTTTAGATTGATAAATGCATGTGCAACCTTTCAAAGAGAAATGGATCATGCATTCCAAAGGCCTCATAGGTAAGTGAATTATTATTTATATGGATGACCTAACTATATTTTCAAATAACATGGAAGATCATATCATGCACTTATAACAATTATTTGAAAGGTGTAGAAGGTATGGAATTTATCTCAACCCAAATAAAAACATTTTTTGTGTAACTAAGGGAAAATTATTGGGACATGTTATAACTAAGGATGAGATTTTTATAGACCTAGATAGAGTAAACACAATATCAAAGATAGATACCCCTAATAATAGGAAGGAACTAAAGTCTTTCTTTGGTAAAATTTACTTTGTGAGGAAGTTAATTTATGGTTTTACAAAAATAGTGAGACCTTTAAATGGCATGTTAAAAAAAGATGCTAAGATCACTTGGAATGAAGAGAACAAGAAGGCCTTCAAGGAATTCAAAGAAGCAATTAGACAAAACCCTGTGCTGATAAGTATAGACTTTACTAAAGACTTCTATCTTTACTCTTTTGCTTCTGACCATACAATTACAATTGTCTTAACTCAGAATATAGATGGATGTGATCATCCTATTGATTTTTTGAGTACTAACTTTAAAAATATTAAATTGAATTATTCTCTTATTGAAAAATAAGCATGTGCTCTAGTTAAGGTAGTGAATAAATTTAGGCATTATATCCTTAGAAATAAGGTACATGTAGTCCTACCAGACCCTACCAATAAGCTCATGCTTAGTCAATGTGAACTTGGAGAAGGGAGATGTAAGTGGATGTGTATTCTGAAAGAATATGATCTAGAGATGAAGACTACAAAGTTGGTAATATTCCAAGGTTTAATTCAATTGGTTTCTAATACTAATCCCAAATAGAGTGTTATGTAGGTAGATTAATAAATTTTCAACCCAATGATTGGTATGATCTTATTGTTTATTTATTGATCAATGGATATTGTACTATAGGATTAAGTATAGATAAAAAGATAGCTTTAAGGCTCAAGGCAACCCACTTCTTGATCAAAGATGGAGTGATGTATAGGAATAAATTTGAAGGCATCTACCTAAGGTGTGTGTCCAAGGAAGAAGCATCTGAGATCTTGAACGCTTTCCATGAAAATTTTGGAAGTGGACATCTATCTGGAAGGACTACAACCTATAATATCCTTAGAGATGGTTACTACTAGCCCACTATATTTAAAGATGATCACAAGCATGTGAGAGGATGCCATGCATGTCAAGTCTTTAACACAAAAGAGCGAAAGGTAGCCATGCCATTAAAACTAGTGATGATTGATGAAACCTTTGCCCAATGGGGACTAGACTGATACTGACTACTGCACATGAGGAACTAAAGAAATGGTAACCAAGCATAGCAAGACTAAAGAGGTGACCAAATTCTTAGAAGAAAACATATGCAAAAGGTTTGGAACACCAATATCTCTAGTCTATGATAATGGATCTACCTTTATATCCATTGAGATGATGGAATGACAATATGACAACAACATTATTCTCAAGTTATCATCAAACCATTACCCTCAAGGTAATGGGGTGTCTGAAACAACAAATAAGAACTTGATGAAAGCCATAAAGAAGTCTGTAGCTAATAAACCAAGAACATGGCATAAGATACTCCTTTGGGTAGATAGAACTAGATTCAAACAAGCTCTAAAGGCATCACCATTCTTGATGGTATATGGTCAATAACCTATATTTATCATAACACTCAAGCTACCAAACTACAGGGTCATGCAAGAGTACATGAAGTAGGATCAAGAATTTAAAAATTCAAGGCTACTTGAAATCATACAGATGAAAGATGCAAAAGAGGTGGCTTTTCCCAACTTTAGTAGACACTAAACCATAGTCAAGAGGTGGTTTGACAAACATTCAAAGATAAATGTGTTTAGACAAGGAGACTTGGTCCTTCTTTGGGACAAAGGCTCAGAGCCAAAAGAAAAGCATGAGAAGTTCACACCTTTGTGGATTGACCCATACCAGATTGCTGAGAGCTTAAGGGATAACACCTTCAAACTAAAAGGCTTGAAAGGAGTAGAGTTTATATTGCCAACCAATGGGCAATACCTCAAGTACTATTTCTTTGCCATTCCACTTGGAGTCTTCATGGAATGAACTATAAGACTAGTTAGATTTAGCATGGGTGGGGATTTAGATTAGTTTCTTTCCTATTTATTTATTTCCTATCCCTTCTTTGTAAATATTTTTTTTCTTATTATTTTTTTATTTGGTGTGTTTGATTTTTCCTTTACTTTGTTCCCTATTTTTAATAAGTCTTTTTCAAGAAAATTTTCAGTCTCCAAATTTACCTAAATGCTCAAGGAAGCTTCTCAAATCAAGAATGCATGTATGACTTCTCAACATTGGTTGATCATGTATTGTTAAAATGTGAACTTAATGCTATAGTTTGGAGAAACTAGTAAAGTCTTATGGTTAGGATAATTTTTCCTTGGAATTTTGAGCATTGTTCTGATCTAAGTTTGGTTTTAGGAAGGATTGCACATGTAGGGTGAAAGCTTGAATTATTGGGATACAATCATGTTTATACTTAATAATTATTATTGCCTGAGATAAGACTACAACCAAGGATGATTATTTGAAGATCAAACACTTGACCAAATACCTAAACTTGGCTAACTTTATTCCCAACCTTTGCTAGAAAGTCAAAATGATCTAAAATTTTATAAAAACAAGAGCTTCTTGAAAAATCAAAGATATTTATATGCAGAGGTAATTTTGGTAACCTACATTAGGGCTATAAACACCTACCTGGTAGTGGATCAAGGCCTAGAGTGGAGCTAAAGGAATCTCTATTAGGGTTATGGATGCCTGGCTAGCAATACAGAAATGCCCAAGCCTTCCCTGAGCTAAAGCATGGTTCTTAATGTATATCCAAACATGATGAAAGTATATGTTAATGATTAAAGTCATGAAATCTGGAAGTTATTTCACTAAATCCCATGACAAATAATAAGTGTAATCAAATCACACACATATCATGACTTGGTCTTGATGCTTGACTCTAATTCTACATGTGTAAGACTTATTTCAATCATGAATTCATCTCAATGGTACTTGATGAAATGGAATAAATAAACTAGTTATTAGTCTGAACCAAAGTTTCTGAATTCTAACATATTGTTATGTTTCCCCCAAAAATTGCCATTTATTGAGGTCAATATACCCTCATTTTTGAAAATGAAGACATTTGTTTCAAATCATGTAAATTTTTAACTTAAAATTAAAACTTCACTTGATCAGAGTACCTTTGACATGTTTGTAGTTAATTCTTTATTTCAAGATCATCCACAATTGGTTTGGTTAGCATATTCGTTCATGATTTTGGTTTCATATTACCTAAATTGACTAACATTGGATCTCTATGTTTTAGGTTGTAGCTCCAATGGAGTCTATTTGGAATGGGAAATGCTTGGGTTTCATCATTTTTATATCAATTTAGCTTTTTAATAGCCTTTGGTTTGTTGAAAATCAAATTGAAAGCATCCCAAAACCCTCATTCAAATTACCCTAGCTCAAGTTCTTTTGAATCAAATTCAAAATTGGTGAGAATAATTTACACAAAAATGATTAATTAAGTCATAAACCTAGTTTAATTTTTATCTTAAGGTTTAGTCATGTTTATCAACATGACCAAACCTTAGTCTAAAAATTTATACTCGGTTTTTTATGTCTCGAACCCATTTCATTCCTTTTATCTCTATGTAATCTAACTAACCACAGGCCCCATTTTCTAATGGTCTAAGCCTTATCCTAAGACTTTATGCCTTATCTTTTATTATGTGTGGGGTCCCCTTTATCATGTTTTAAAACCTATCATAAATATTTTATCTTAAGGTCTCACCCGTGTTTATTAACTTGAAATAAAACCATAGTCTAAAAACTTTATGCTAAGTTCTTTATTTTTCTGAGTCTAAATTAAATATCATTTTCATCCAAAGGATCAACAATCCACATTTGATCAAGTGATCAAAATCAAATGATGTAAGATTAAAGTTGAAAATTCAAATCCTTGGCCCTAAGCTAAAGTTTGAGCATATTTCAAAGATCAAGGTACACATCTGCTTAGGCAAGATTGATCTAATGGCATGTATTAAGTCAAGACTTTAATGGAGCCCTAGGATAAGTGATAAAGTGATAAGTGTCATAATCATAGTGAAATAAAATTGAGCAATGAATGGTATTTGACCTTATGAATCAAGATCCAATGGAGCACATTTGCTCGAGTGATGATGATTAGATGGTACATAAAAAATGTTGAAAAGTTAAGAATCCTGAGGATGAATGCAGAGATGACATGCGTCATATTTTTGAGCCATAAATTAAAGATAGATCATATTTCAAAGATTTATGGTATGAAGATGAGCATACATATTTTGATCAATGCTCCACAAATTAGGAGGCAAAATGAAGTAGATCAAGATCGGCAGAGAGTGATTGATCCATGCAAATGAGATCAATGGTGCAAGATCAAATTTGATATTTCAACAAAGCTCGAGGTGAATGCGAAAGTGAAAAGTGTCATAACTATTGGAAACATAATAAATAACCAATGACATTTGATTTTTTGGATCAATATTGATGAGCTACATTGATCCAAACAAAGAGAATCCAATAATACGAGATCAAGGTGAAATTTTCAAAAGATAACGATTACTTTTTAAATATCAATAAGTAAAGTACTATGAAAATGCCATAGGGATGCCACATCGGAGTCACATAAGTGTAATAGGCCAAGTTAAAGATTTTGAAAACTCAAAAAATGCAAGGGTATAAGTACACAATCCAATTGGGATCTAAGTCACAAGCTCACACAAGTTAAAACAACTATTACCATTAAAACATTATAAAAACCTTCAATAAATCCTTGAAAAGTATACAAACCTTGATTCAAACCTTTGCTCATTATAATCAAGCCAAGGAAGTTGAATTATCACTTGTGCAAGGATAATTTGATCTAGAATTGAACTACAGATCACTAGCAAGCAATCTAAAGAAGACCACAACCATGATAGCCCAAAAAGGTGTTTCAAGGGAAGATGTGGAGCTCTATCTAAATTTAAATATAGAAGGGAGGGTTTTCAAAGACACAAAATTTAATGCCATAACTCTAAATATAGGGGACAATAATTGGTCGAGCTTGTTTTGGACCATTGAGAACCAACAACCCATTATAAGAGAAGAACATGTTTGTAAGGAGGATCTACTAAAGGCATCTTGTAATAGAATAAATTTTGAAAGAATAATCCATCTTGTCAATCTAAGAAGATAAATTCAAGCTATATGAGGACACCATGATTGTCTTATACAATTATTTAAAGTTAGTTAGAACCAAACAAGAGGTAATAAGTAAGCAAAATTCTATGGTTATAGGCCAAGTTGGCCAATGAAAGGCTTTAAGCTATCAAGTGAAAGGATTGATCAAAGCCTTGACCAAGAATCAAGTCCCTAAATTTAGGACAATCAACCTAGCCCATTTAAATATGGCTATGGCTATATTGTTGGACAAAATCAAAGCCCTAAGTAGTTAGCTCAAGTAGATGGAGGACATTTCCAAGGACCTCAAGTAGCAAGAAGATAAAATGTAACATGTTGGATAGTTTAATCAAAGAAACCAACTCATTTATTCCTTTGGACCTTATCACTTAGTTCTATCTCAAAACACCATTCTGTGTTACATTTATGTGACATGTGATGAGCTTCAAGTGGGGCATATGTATACACATAATATTTGTAAACTTTTATTGATTACTAATATTTTATATCTTGTAGAAACCCTTTGAGCCTTAATCTCTCTAAGTGCATACCTTAAGGGGTGCACCAGGAAAGGGGTGGTTCATAAGATTATTGTTCTTTTTTCCACTTGCCATCTACACACTTGTCTCCTAAAAACATTTACCCTAAGCTTATTTTCCTTAGTCGTACCCATTCCTCTCAGTTTTCATGCATTATCCATCCTTTTTTTACCCTAAATTCTCTTTTGGTTAGTCATTTATACTAGGTCAATTGGGTCGACCCAGTACAGTTTAGGGGTATTTCTCACTTTCTTAGCTTATTAGCCTTTTAGTCAGCCTAGCTCAGACCTAGTGAATTATCCTAAAAAACATAGGGTTAACTAGGTCAACCCTGTACAATTGATGTTTCTAGGAGGATTTAGGGCAATATCCACACATATATACAAGTTTATTTCCCAACATTTCATAAGAGAATAATTAATAGTGAATAAGTACGAATGAACATATGCTTATTGACCATTCTTCTTGAGGAATAAAGATTAGGGTTCCATACTTTATTTGAAGATACATATCTTGTCTTGTGGAGAAGTCTTTTGGATGTTTAGATAGGTTATGTAGCCTAGAGCTGATTTATCTTAGTTATCCTTACATACCATAACAATCTCTTATGAAGCACCTTGGCCAAGGGAGAGATTGAGGCTTGGTGGGTTTGGCTTCAAATGTAAGTATTCCTAACTTTATTTCTCCTTTATAAGAGTAGATAGATAATGAATTTGTATTCTTCTCCCATTTATTAGGATTTTGTATACATTGACATGAGTATATATATTCTAATACATGTTCAGTTTAGTTGTTTTATTGTTTCTAACCCCCACTTTATGCCACAATATTTGGTATACACTAGATTAGATTTAATTTATTTTTATTAGAATAGATGAATGATTTAAACCTTAGGATTCCATTAGGGTTTTTGTGCAATTGTGTTAGACTGTAGGCTTTAAAACCCTTCCCAACATGACATGTTAAGACAAGTGATACCCTAATCAGGTCAAATAGATCTCCATATTGATCATGATCCCACTTAACAAGTGTATCCCAATCAGAAGTGTAGGTATGCTCTATCTTCTTTGAGTCAGGATTGATTTATTGACATAATGCATTTTTGATTGCATACACAGTGTCCCAAAGTTAGTTAGATTAGGAATATTCTTTTGTAACCAACATTGTATATTTTGAAAAAAGAATATTATTTTTGTAAAGGCATGTACAACTTGTAAAGTACATTGCCTATAGGTTACTATATTAGAAAAGGTCATTTGTTCTAGATGTAATAGAAAAGATAACTATCCTACACACATGTGCAAATGTAATTTGTCATTATTGATCAACACACCTCATAAATTGTCTATATAAAGAGGTATTGCCAATTGTAAAAGGGAGAGAGTTTTTGGAGCCAAAAAACTATTTGTAAATTTTGAGCAAATTAATATAAGCAATGAGTTCTACAAAGTTTTTCCACATTTGCTTGTGTGAATTACTATCATGGTTTATCTCTCATTTGTTTGATCTTATCTTCAAATTTGAATGGTTCTTATGAATTTTGGATGTGCATCTTTAAATATAGAATTGCTAATTTATGCTAATGTTAGATTAGTTAGAATTTCTTAGGTTTACTTCACTTTCTTTGCTATTCTTACATTTGGGCTAATGCCATTTACTTGCAAGGGTAAATTTTTTAAAGTAAATCTTGTTCTTATTTACATCTTTTCATACTTTCCTTAGATGTTTGCCTAATGTGTGGTAGGATTTGAACTTATGCTACTTCATGTTGCATATTGATTAAATGCATGTTCATATTAAATTATAACTTTGCCATAATGTTTGAAATAAAGATCAACAACACCTCCCTTTTCTACCCTACCCTTCCTTTTGCTCTTTTTTTTATCAATTCACCTTAGATTAGATTCATTGCAAATATTCATCTTGGTTTAGCTTTAGACTTAGTTTTGAGCATAATTCACTTCAAATAACATAAACCATCTTCAAAATTAAAGATTAACTATTAAGCTATGGTGGCTCCCAACTATCAACTAATATAAATTTATGAAACAATCAACTTGTTCTACCTCTATTCCACCAAGGATAATATGATTATCACAACCAACAACTCATATAATGGATTATATGAATCCAAATGAGAAGCATTTCTTAAACACTATATGAACCTACTAATACATCTAGGCTCATCAAAATTTTCCTCCTTAAGCCATATCTTGGGTCAAATAATAGCCTAGAGTGGTCAATGGATTCCAAAAAGGGCCTTGAGGGGTCCTTATAGAACTCTCTAGTGTGTAAAAGAGCTGAGATGGACTAGGGATGTGTAGGGGATGAGGATATGATGTGGGAAAGGTCTAAGCGAATGGTAAATGTATCAAAGAGGGATGACCAAGGTCGGTAGTCTATATGTGAGCTGATGTGTAATCATAGTGAGGAGTAGTATCATGAGAAGTATGATTACATATACCCCCAAGGTACAAGCAATCAATGTTCAAATGAATAAAGAGTGTTATGTAATACCTAGAATCCACACCAAAGTAAAGGAAAACATAACTAAAAAGATAAAAGGAAACATTACCTACACTTACCAGATAAGGATGGCGGTGGAATAAGTTGACAATGTGATATATGGGTGAGAGTGAAAATACTGTGTAATCCAAAATCCAACTCTAGATCTAGCTCTAGTTCCTATAAAGAAGGTACACAAGTGATATAAAATCAAATCATACTATCCAAAATTACATTCACTAAGGTGTCAGTCCTAATGTTCTCCTTATGAGGGATATAGGTGAACTAGACATCCTTGAATAAAGAGAGCAAATCAAACACTACCTCAAAGAGGGGGAGTAGCTCAGAGATAAGGATGGCCTAGACATTGGTATGTTAAGACATGATTAATAATGATTTAGATAATAAATACACATAGAATGTGCCTAACTTATGGGCATATGTTAAGGTGCCAATGATTGCGTGATACTTGGTAGCATTATTCATTTCATTGGTAAGATAGAAACCAGATACAACAAGCGCAAGGCCCCATATATCATCGATAACCCAATATGTAACTGCAAGTCCTAGGTTTCCCTGACTATTACCATCTATGTGAATCACCACTGAAAGGTGTACCATGATGGGGCTTGAGGATGCAAGAATAGAAACTATCAAAAGTCAATCTCAAAGTAAGGTGGTATAAGTGAGTTGCATAAGGGAAATAAATAATGGAATCAAGCCATAATCAAAGTGGTTGACCAACACTAAATGTGGTAAGAGGTAACAAGGGAAAGTGGGGGGAAGTTTAAAGAAGATGAAGACCAATCTACAAGACTAAAGTAAGTCTCAAACCACCACAACTAACTAACAACCCTACTTGAAACCATGGTAAACAAGTGAGAGAGGGAGTTATAATAGATCAACTGTGGAAAAGAAGAGAAATAACTAACTAAAAGAAGCATAACAAGTAACTTCTATCCCTAGGTGGCCACAAAATGGGGAATGGGATTGGGAGGTTAATGGGGACCCAAAAGGGGTCTCAAGGACTAAAATAGGGCCAGAGCGGGCCCAAAGAAGCCTTAGATTAAAAAATGGAAGGTACTAATGTGCTCAAAACATGCCAAAACCCATAAGATGGAGGTTTCATGGTCTGAAATGCAAAAATGGGTAGAGCACCCAAAATGGGCCCATAAAAATTAAAAAAAGGGATAAAAAGAGGGGAAAAGAGAGAAACGTAAGTCATTTTCACTGTTGTTTTTACCCTAAGAGAGCTAAAGGGGATCCCATGAGCAACCAAAGCCCAAGCAAAGCAAATGGGGAAATAAAAGAATGCTAGATATGCAAAAGATGGTTTTGGTAAGATCTATGAATGATTTTTTTGCAAATTTATTAATTTTTTGGTGTTTACCAAGTCCTAAATGAATTTTGACTCATTCTAGATGATTCAATGGATGAATAAGATGAAATAAAGACTCAAAATGGTGGGTTGATGAGTCAAAGAGAATAGGACCAATAGAAGTTCAACCCATGGCCTGTAGAGGGAGAAAGGAAGAGCCCTAAGGATCTCTAAAGTACCATTACATTTGCCATTACTTGGCTAGACCAAGCCACAAATTTACCCAGAAAGATGTGACCTAGGGGAGTGGGGCTCTAGGATAAGCCCCAAGGATCTTGGGAGGTCTCAAAAGGGGACAAAATAGGAAGGAGAATAGATAGATAAAAACATTTGTTTTTTTACTTGCTCTTGCTCATTTTTCAGCCAATAGATTACTCCATTTACCTATTTTCTTGCTTGTGCAAACAGATGGAGGAGTTAGCATACTAGAAGAGGAAGAGGCTTCATACTATGGGAACAATTGGCATAGAGAGATAGAGCATGTGAGGTGACTAATTGGGAGAGAGTCCTATATTTATTAGCTAAAGAGGCATATGCTCTACCTATGAAGGATTAAGATCACCTACAAAGTGCAAACTTTGGAGACTAGTATACTTACCCTAATTTCATTACTTTAAAGGCCTAGTCAACACATTGGTGACCATAAGGGTACTAAATAGACATGTGTTATAGCTGGGGCTCAAGTTAGTGGCTATCTTCAAAATTAAGGATGTCTACTGGCTCTATAGGGTGGAGCCTATGAGTAGAGAGATAAATCTACCATAGGTATATGATATAGCTATAGTATAGCTCTACTTGGTGGGAATCTACCCTTAGTGGAATAAGCATGGAGTAAAAATCACACAACTATCACTGGGGGTACCCACTCTCAGAATAGTGATAGTAGGACTATGGTTGGGAAGCTCTACGTCAATTAGAGTATAGGGTGACTACCACTCTTATGGATAAGAACTGTCTAATGTATGGAGGGAGGATAAAGATATGCCTAAGGAAAATATATCCTAGATGGACTATACTAATATCTAGATGACATATGGCATATAGGGGTAGGTAGATTAACATAACCCAACTTACTCATGTCTTGGGCTTATGAGAGGCTCCCACTAACATGGCCAAGGACACCATGGGATAGTGATGCATACCCTATGATAGAGGAGGGCATAGTATGGGCTACATAGTTCATATATAAGGTTGGGCCTGTGTGGACCACCTTGGATCTAGATGTAGTAGGTAGATATGTCTACGATCCCTGCAAATCCATAGTATGGCTAGAGGATATAAAAGTAGATCCTTACATGAGATGGGAGGAGCTCTGGGGTCCATAGGGGTCATACCATCATCTAGGGAGATAGGCTCTAGTAGTGAGGGAGATATAGGTATAACCTATGCTAGTTGGGGCTAAACCTGATAAGCAGCTGAGATAGAGCGAGGGGGTAGTGATGGAGAGAGGCTACCATAGTGAGGATCACCACCACCAGGAAGAACATGACCTATAAAAGGATGGTAGAGGCCATAAAAATGACCAAGTAAGATAAATGTATTTTATAGATATCACTTTATCTTTGTACTTATCCTTAGCAAGACCCGATCAATGATTAATACATGTGCTCTATGTGTATGTGCAAGAGACCAACCTAGCTAGACTAGACCCTAGGTGGACCTAGTACTGAGGGAGATATTACCTGATATGGTAGAGGCACCACTAATGGATTAGGTGATATATATACTAGTAGGGGTAGAGCCACATACTCAATTTTGGTAAGTTGGTCTACATGCGTCAGTCAAGATGGTGAGGACACAACACAAGATACCATAGATAGAGGCAGAGTCAACACAACATAAGGTAGTCATAGCCTAACTAGAGATAGATGAAACACAAAATGAGATGGATGCATCACAAACCAAGGTAGACTAGGTAGATCAGATGCTGAGATAGATCAGCTATGGGTGGAGCTTTCCCAAGAGCAGACTAGAGGAGTAGAAGCACATAGAGATGGGGTAGATTGACTTGTGGCCCTAGAGTAGATGGTGGATTGATTAGTTACTAGGTAGAGATTGAGGTATCCACCAAAGGCATGAATACCATAGATATATTCCAATCATAGGATGACAAGAATAATATCATATGTATAGCCATGCATGTGGTAATTTTAGGGACTATGATCCCAGGTTTAGAGGAAGCCATGTGATGTACCTAGAGAAAACATGTACTTTTTGTGATATATATGTGTGTGTGTGTGTGTGTGTGTGTGTGTGTGTGTGTGTATATATATATATATATATATATATATATATATATATATATAACTCTTTCTCATGATTAGAAAATTTTTGTATATGATTTTGTGTGTGATGTGTATGATTTATTTGATATAGACTACTAGATACATATGATTAGATAGTAAGAAATGCTAATAAAGAACACACATGCACACATATGTACAAGAAACTTGAAGTTTAGTGGTGATGCAAGAGAGGAAAGGTTTGCCTTACCACCATAAGAAACTTTCTTGAAGGGCCATGCTATCCCTAGGCATGAAATTTATTAAGATAAAACCCATTGATCAAGTTCTGCATGAGTTTACCATCGAGGGTCGAGAGATAATAAGCCCCATTCTTTAGAGAGGAAATGATAACAAAAGGGCCAAACCACTTGTGCATGAGTTTTCCCTTTTTAATATGCTACTTATAAAAATGAAGACCATATCACCTATTTTTAATTGATGAGGTCATACCAACTTATAAAATTAGTGGTGTTGATGACATTGGTAAGCACAAATATTCTCAAGAGTGACCACGCATTGTTCATCTATTACTCAAGCTCGATAAGGTGAGTAGAATGTTATTCCTCATTAGAAAGGGACCCAAATATCTTAACTCATAGTGAAGGGATTAATAACTCTAAGGGAGAAAAAACCTTGGACCCATACATGAGAGAGTATGGGGTTGCCCTTGTGGTCATTCAAAAGCTAGTCTAATAGGTTTAAAGGGAAGGATAGAGCATGAGATGCCAGTCCCTCCTAGATTAGGTAATGGTGTAGAGAAGCATCTTATTCAAAGTTTTATTTGAATACTCTACTTTCCCATTTCCTGTGGGGTAATAGGTAGAGGAGAAGTGGAGTTTGAAATCAAAGTGTTCAATAAGCTCATGCATCTTGGGGATTTGGAATCCCAAGCTATTGTCAGCCATAATCATAGTAAAAATCCCAAATCTATAAATAAGTTGGTTCAAGACAAAATTGGTAATGATCTTCCCACACATGCCACTAAGAGGCATGGCATCAACCCACTTCATAAAATCATCAATGGTAGTGATGAACCAATGATGGACATAAAAAAAGGTGGGTTTAAACTCACCAACAAAGTCAAGAGCCTAAACTGAGAAGGGCTAAGGGGAAGAAAAAAAGTATAAGAGGTTAGCAGGGGCATTGATGGCATCCCTAATGACTTAGCACATCTTAAAATTTTTGGTATATTGGATTACATCCTTAACAAGATTAGACTAGTAGTAGCCCATCTTGATAATTCACTGGGTAATGGCTTGCCTTCTCAGGTGGCCACCATAAATACTCTCATGAGACTCCTCCAATGTGAGAGGAATATCCTTGAGGGTGAGGCACTACATCAACACACCATCAAGACCCCTATTGAATAAGATGCCACCAATGATGACATAGTGGATGATAAGATTATAGATTTGATAGAATTCTTGTGAAGGAGTGTTGATGGGATAAGACTGGTCTTCAAGGCAACACATAATGTTCTGATACCAATCACACTCAAAGACCTCAACATGGTCAACCGTGTAGACCATCTCATTAAAAAGGCATTGCCAACCAATTTCACATTAGGGTTGCATAGTGGGAACTCAACATGATGCTCAGCCATAGCCAAGCCCTTGGTGGAATTTTGGTTAATGATGTAGATGTTGAACTCCTAAAAAATCATAATCCAACTCATAATCTTGTTAGCAAGGTGTGTCTTACTGAGTAAGTAATAGAGTGGATCAGACTAGATAATCATGTTGTTAGTCTAGCCCAATATGTAATGTCTCAACTTATTCGTAGTGAAGATGAGAGAGAGGCACTGAAGCTCAATAAGAGAGTAGTTGAGATCAGGGACAACTAACATGCAAGAGATGTAGTAAACAACTCTCTCCCTACCAGTGTCATCCTTTTGACACAACATACCCCTGATGAAAAGATCAATGATAAATATGTATAAAATGAACTCATACCGCTCAATGGGTGCCATCATGATGGTAGGATTATGAAGCATACACTTCAATTCCTTGAAATCCTCTTGGAATTTAGTAGACCACAATAACGACATGTTCTTGCATAAGAGATGCATGAGGGGTATGTATTTGTGAACATACTCCTCAAGGAAACATCTAAGAAAGTTGAGCCTACCAAAGAAGGATTACAACTAAATGAGGTTGCTTGGGGGAGGCATTTTAAAGATTAACTTGATATTCTTAAGATCCACCTCAATTACCCTTTGTGAAATGAGGAAGCCAAGAATATTTCCAATGGAGACACCAAAAATGCACTACTCAAGGTTGAGACTAATGTGATACTCTTAGAGATGCTCAAAGATGATCATGAGGTCTTGCATATGCTCATACCACTTACGAGATTTATGGAGGATATCATCAATATAACACTCAACAATATTATGGATGAGATCATAGAAAATATGGGTCATGACATACTTATATGTGGACCCAATATTCTTTAGACCAAAAGGCATGATGGCATAAAATAAGGTACCTCACGAGGTAGTGAATGTCATCTTATGCTGGTCTTCAGGTGCAATCTAGATTTAGTTTTACCCTAAGAAACCATCTATGAGGGACATGATCTCAAAGCCAATGGTGGAATAAATAAAATGGTCTATCAAATGAGTAGGAAAGTTATACTTTAGATAAGCCATATTGAGATATTTAAAGTTGATGTAAATCCGAATAACTCCATTCTTTTTGAAAATAAGAACAATGCTAGAAATCCATTAAGGGTAGTCAATAAATTGGATAAAGCTAATTCAGATGAGTTTTTCAATCTCTACCTTGACTAACTGGGATACTTTAAGCATAATTGGTCATTTATTTTGATGGATAGGATGGGTCCCATCATCCATAATGAGATTAAAAATAACTATGTTAGGATCCATGCCCTTCATATCAGTATATTCCCAAGTGAATACATCTAAAAATTCATGCAAAAAGGCAACAAAAACATCTCATTCCTCTAGATTAAGGTTAGAGTTGATCTTGATGATCATAGGCCTTACTAAGGTACTGAGGTTGACATCTACATATCCTTCAACATACATAGTGTTGCCTTCCTAAAAAAGCTCAGGTGCAGGAGGGAGTGACTCATCTAACACTTTAGGTTTAACTATCAGGACATTCACCATAGGAATGCCTAGGGTTGGTCCATCTATGAGAGAAATCTCCAAACCAAGATGATCAAGGGGATGGTGATACTTATGGCAAGCTCACATGATCTTGGTGTTTCTCTCTTTGAACAGGTTATGTGTGGTAACTGAATGAAATAACATTCAAGATTGGACTCATCTACTCTAGTAGTCTTAGTGGAAGATACATTAAGGGATCCTATACTCTGATGGGAAAAGTGTGATGCAAGGGGAAATATATTTGGGGAGACATCCTAGAAGAGGTCTCTAAAAAGAGATGAGTTATCCTAGCATCATAGGGCAGAAGAGGGAGTCAATCAATGCATGCTAAAATCTAAAGGAATGAATGTTGATCAGTACTCAACCAGATCAAAATGCTCATCCTTGATAAAATGAGACTTATAAATAAGGGGTGTACGAGAATATATAGATCCCCATGAGGAGATAACCAAAGGCTCAGCTAAGGGATTTATATTTGCATAGAGCAATACCCAAGGATCTAGGTCAGCCATTAAGGTATGAACCTCACCTTCATGCACAAACTAAACCATGAAAAATGTGGCCAATACGATGGCCTACATGTTATAAGTCCAAAGATGTATAAGAATCATGTTGTTTGAAAGAACAAGGCTTAACACACAAAGCTTGATCCTAAGTATCTTGGGGCCAATCTTGACCTAGAGCTTCACATTCCCCACTGATGTAACTATGTTATTTTTGAAACCCACATAGCTATGGCAAGAATTATAGAGCTTCTTCTTATTGATCTTGAGTTCATTAAACACACATAGGGACATGATATTCAACATAATTCCTTTATTGATAATGCATTGTTTGATATGGAAATCATCAATAGAAGTATCAATATAGAGAGGGAATTGAGCCCTCTTTTAAAAAATTGAAGCATCTAAAAAATAGGCTAGGTCTAATGATAAGATGGGAGGATGAGGGTGCTCATGTGCATCATATTTAAACAACACTTTAACATCATCATGTAGTAGACCCTCACGAGAGAGACCAAGCTTGTCAAATACAAGCCCCCTTTATTTAGGGAAAAGGTGAAGAATATCCCAAATGGAGATCCAAGCTAAGAGGCCTTATAACTCATTTATGATAAAGTAAGGATGTTGTCTATCTTGGGGAGGGAAATTTTTCCTAAACCTAAATTTTAATTTAGGGTTCCTTGCCCTTGTGGGATAGACAGTAGGCCGAACATCACTAGTCTCTCCAATAGGGTTGGTGGCGCAAACAAAGTGTATATTGACAAAAAACTCATACTTCATAGAGGCTATGTTGATAGTATCAATGATCTTGCTTCTCTCATGCTTTTAATTCCCTCTCAGGTCAGCTTGGGAGGAGGATTTAGTAAAGGTGGAAGAGTAAGAAAGAGAATGAGGGGCCTCAGCCTTGGCTTTATTATTTTTATTCTCCTTATTCTCCTTATCATGGTCAAGCATATGCTCTTTGAACACATTCAAATTGCATTTGGGTTTTTTAAGAGGATAACTCTAATATGGAGGTGAGGTTTGTGCACTAAAATTATGGGTGGCATAATTGACATCATCATGCCTCCTTATCTTATGGAAATTACAAAACTTGGTGGGGTTATAAGGAAACACTATCTATTATTTTGTTGTACTTGATTCAAAAGCCTTCTTATCAATTGGATTCTTGATCAAAGCATTCACCTCAAGGATGTCCTTATTGTCCTTCTTCTTAGGAGGAGAATCAATGACACCATCACTAATTACATTGTAGTTATGATTGCATGAAGAGGATGACTTTTGGGAAGGTACAGGGCACATGCTCATATGCACATTAAATAATTCAATCTTCAAAAAATCAATAATAACTTCATCATAAGAGGTGGGTTCACACTTGAGGACCTCAAAGTGAACCTCCTACCTCAGTGCTCGCATGAATAGATCACAAAGTTGGTCATCTAAGAACCTAGTCTTCCACGTATAAATGACTGAATGCCACCTATGCACAAAATCAAAGTTTAACTCACCCTTGGCCTAAGCCATGGAGGTGACTAAGTGGATGTTAAGTTTAAAGGGTTTAGAGATATATAAATATTGGAGGAAGTCTCTAGAAGGAGCTAGAGACTAGAGAGAGAATCTAGAGGTAGATTCTAAAATCAGATAAGAGATTTAGCTCATAGAGAATGAGGAAATAGATTCAACATCATACCTTCATCCTATTCTAAATTCATACATGCCATCATAGATTCTGTAATATGCTTTGTGGGACTAGAGTCTTGAGTCCCATTGAACTTAGGTAGTTTAGGGATAGGAGAAGGAAGGGGAATAACACACACCCAAAGGGCTAGAGGATTTTGATGGAGATCCTCATAAGCACAATTTATAGTAGGTTGGTGATGAGATCCAAGAGGGGGATCATAATGTTAATAATTTTGCCTATGCCTATATACACCATCATAACCATGGCTATCAATAAGATGATGTTGAGGTGGCTCTTGATAGGGAAGATGCTCATGATGAAAATCATCTCTACCATAGGATGAGGAACATCCATGAGAAGTGTGATGATCCCCACAAGGATGATGAGAAGACATAAAAAGATCATGTAAATGGTCATGATGATAAAATTATCCATGATGTTGGTCACATACCATCACATGAGGGTCAATCAGTGGGTATTGATGTTCTTGATAGGCATCCTATAGATCTCTAGTTTGTAGATGATGATAAAATTTAGTACGCTCATCAGAAACTCTAAAAGAAGGTCTAGGAGGATGGAAGAAATATTCATAAAAAAGATACCTCATCGAGTGGGAAGACCTATGAACCACAACATGGACATGAGGGTGTTCTTATTTTAGAGTCTCCTATTGAGAAAGAGGTAGGAAATCATACGATAACTAGTAAAGGTGCTTGAAACTAAATAGGTGCAAGCTTTGTCTTTAGAATAAGCACACTAATGACTCCTAAGGGGAGAGGGATGCAATTCATTTACCAGAAGGCATATACAATAATAATTAATGATCATACATCGCTCATCAGACCCTAATCATGTAAGAGGATCCTTATCATCTCAAATAGGTGAATGAGAGGTGGCATGAGGATGAGAAGAAACATCCTCAGATGAATGAAGCTCATACTGGTGAAAAGGAAACTAAGTCTATTGGTTATAAACCTACCAATATTGGTCCCTTTCAAATGTGAGAGGGTGCAGATCACCATGTTGGGCAGAGGGATCCTACTAGATCCTATAGGGTCTCTAACATCCCATTATAGTCATGGATTTTTGATGAGTGAGTTTAGGGATGAGACCCTAAATTCAATGGGATTGTTGTCCCAAGGGTGGGATAATAACCATGGATGAAATGAATCAAGAACAATATGAAATACAACATAAAAGGAAAATTGATAAAGAACTAACAGGGAGAATGACATAGAACCAAAGCAAGATAAAACAACCAAGGTGAGAGCCAAAACATAATTGAAAGCAAAGCCTAACAACTAATAAAGGGGATTTGACTAAGAGAGCTCTAAATGGGATAGAACTAGTGTGAAACCTTATATGGGGTCCCATCGAGTATGTCATAATGTAGCTACAAGAATTTGAATGGAACCACCAGTATTTGATAGGCTGTTAAAGCAAACCACTAAGAAGTCAGAAGATTCAAGGCTTTTATGGGATACAAGAGATCTATAGTGGCTATCCAGTTTAATGGATTGCACCAGGCTATAGATAGACTTGTAAAATAGGTTAGGGATAGTATGATCAAGTACACAAAGGACACATATATCTCTAATGGGTATAACCATAGTAAAGCAAGCAATAAGGGTGTGATATTCAATGTGTAAAGAATAAGAAAGTAAGCTATTTGAACATGAGAACACTACCAAACATGAAAAGTGTTTTAGAAACATGCAACCCTATGAATTGAAGTGCTATTTTGAAAAGGAAATGATGATTTCAATAGAGAGAGATATGGATAACACACAATTTCAAAAACCTAAGCTAATACCTTTGTCCAAATGAAACTATCTCTAGCATATGAATGAATGAGAGAATTCAATTATAACACACCAATTAAGCTAAATATAACACAAGAGCATATATAAAGAAAGATAATGATCCCAAATTAAGCAACCCTACATAATGAAATACATTTTCAAAGGGAAAGATGTTTCCAAGGTTAAGATAATGCATATAATTTGAAATCTAATCTAAAGCATGTTTAAAATGAACTAAATTAGTATGTAAATCATAAACGCTAGCACATGTACTACACAAAATAATGGAGTTTCAATTTACATAGAAATGTGACCTCAAATCAACCTCAAAGAAGATGTACATATGTTCTACCAACTACGAATCCAAGCTAGGAAGCAATGTAGGAGGAAGACCAAGCTATGTGCAAGCTGAATTCCAAACCAAAAGCCAAGAGCAAAGGAGTAGGTGAAGTGAGAACTTGAAATGGTGTAAGAGATCCAACCAAGTGCAAAAATTAGGTTCAATTCCAAATGTAAAATCTAGATGCAAGCCACACGGAAGTAGGAACAACTGAGAGCAACAATGGAGTCTCCAAGCTAATGTGTAGCAACATATGATCCTCTATCACTAATCTAGTTCAAAAATGTCAAGAATGAATCAAGAGACATTCAATAAGGCATGAGAGTCAAGAGGGGTAAGAAGAAGAATAAGAGAGAGGCTCAAATGAATGATAAAGAGGCATACATCTCAACCCTAACTCACCAAAAGACCAAAAACTAGCCATTTTTTCCATTTGGATCCAAATTGGGGTGTTTTTCGTGCACTTTTCCCAAGCCAAAACTTTTGTGAAGGAAACATGTGTCCTAGGCCATGGGTTTCCTCCCTAGACTATGGACTAGGTCAAACAAGATCCTGGGGTGGTCAATGGATTCCTAAAAGGGCCTCAGGGGTCCTTAGAGAGCTCGTCTAGCATGCAAAAAAGTTAAGATAGACTAGGGATGTATAGGGGAAGAGGATATGGTGAGGGAAAGGTCCAAACAATTGGTAAATGTCTTAAAGTTAGATGACCAGGGTTGATAGTCTACCCATGAGACGATGTGTAATCATAGGGAGGAGTAGGGTCATGGGAAGTATGACTACAAAATGTTAGTGTTGGAAAAATATTTTAATGTGAAATTTTTATAGAAATACATACTCCAGAATGTGAGTAACCCTGAATATACAATTGTTAGTTTAGGCACAATACAAAATCCCTAAAATGTTAATATTAGAAAAAATTGTTCTAAAGAAGAAAAAAATAAAGCTAATCTCACTACTTTCGAAATACAAGGATGTGTTGGTCTAGTAATATGAGGATCTCAAAATAATTCATCTTGGAATTATAACATACATAATCCTATTAAAGTTGGATGCTAAACCTTTTAGGAAAAAACTTGTTAATCCAGAATTACAACACAAAATCCCATTAAATTTGGATGCTAAACCTTTTAGGAAAAGACATGTTAATCCAGAATTATAACACAAAATCCCATTAAATTTGGATGCTAAACATTTTAGGAAAAGACCTATTAATCCAATGTTTTATCCCAAATTTTATGAAGAATTTCAAAAGTTGCTCTCAGCCAAGATCATTTTTCCCATAAGATATTCCACTCAGGTTGCAAAACTTGTGCCATTATGTAAGAAGACTGAAGAAATAAAACTATGTATGGAATTTTAGAAACCTCAATAGAGATTTAGACAAATAAAATTATCCATTTCCATCCTTAAATGAATTCTTCAAAATTGTGAGTAGGTCTGAAATGATGTTTGTATTGGATGGATTTTAACATTATAGTAAAATTTTAGTAAATAAAGAAAATCAGGTTGATTAATACTGGTTGTAAATTTCAAAACGATATTGATATATCTCATCAAATTATTGTGAGTAAATGCATTATTTATTTATATGGCATATTTAAGTTTTTTTTCCAAAAATAGGTCTATGCATGTTCAACACCTTTAGACAATTTTTGAACACTATAGGAAAAAATGTATTTCATTCAATCCTAGGAAAATAATTTTTGGTGTGACAAAGGGTAAGTTTATAGGACATATTATAACATGGGAATATATATTTTTAGATACAAATAGAGTTGTTATAATTTATAGGATTCCACTTCAAAATAGTAAAAAATAATTGAAATCTTTCTTTGGAAAGGTTACAACATCCCCATTGGGATTTACAAGAATAACACATTTTTGAAAAATAAATAAATTAAATCCACATATTCATGCATTATATTTCATCACAAGAATCTAATTAGTGATCCAAATGTAAGACACTAAGTATGTTAATCATAAAATAAGTATGTAACCATCTATTCTGTTACTAATCACTATCATCATAAGAAGTAAATCAAGTACAATGTTGAATTACTCCATTTAACTAAATATATTCCAAAAGGTAAAAACTTAATTTCAGCCATGACTGATAAAACTATTATAACCACTACTTTAAAATGTACATATGAATAATAATTACATTTTCATCAAGAATAATTTCACAATAATAATACAATACAAGATACAAGTCTCTATGGAGTATGAGAAACAACGAACTCCAGAATCTTATGGTAATCTCAAGTGTAGTCTCTAATGAATTACTATTGTGGGGAGGGAGACCATCATCCGATCTCTTTTCCACATTAACCATGGACCATTGATACCACACATAATCCCCCAATTAGGGAATGGCCCTCCTTTCACTTATGATTAGATAGTGATGGAGTAGGAATTTAGAGAGACAAGCTAGTACCCATGTGCTGTAAAATATCTAATACATGGTATGTACCATAAAGAAAATACATTCTAAATGATATCACACAAACATGTAAATAATACATATAAAATGAAAATGTTGAACTAAAACATTACTTTGGCCAAAGTTTTCAAATAGTTAATGATCTCTAGGATCAGTCATATTCATACACACTACTTGATTAAATTACCCTCATCTTGTATTTATGATGCTAACTAAGCTAGTGAATTCCATCTCACTACTTATTTATCACCATAAATGCGAGATCTGGTTAATTAAAAACATAATGAATAGATTCAATTGGATTGCTTCCTATCAACATGCATAAAACATGCTAAGTATGAAAATAATCAAGTACATGCATTTAGTTCATCAAACATATGCAATGAATCTTAAATCATATTATTTATTACATAAATAATAAAAGTAAACAAGTATGGTCCTTAATATAACATACCATCTGATATATTTATGCTTAGTCTATAAGTTACTAAATTTCCAAAGGTAACTCAAATGTAATACCATCTATGAAAAATAACATTTATCATAGTTTATTTTCATGTACACATTTCTTAATTAATAACAAATCAATCATAAATAATTTTAGGGATCAAATACCTCATAATTTATGTCTTAACTCACATTAGACAAAAATCTGAATGTCATATGAACTGTATTGTACTTTAATGAGTTGTATGCATATAAACATGGTATGTTACTTTACATATTTATAACTCAATTAATAGTCATAAAATATACCATATTTAGAAACATACATCTCATACATACAAATATATGCTATGATGTGTATTTGTACTTATTTCCTTCATACATGTATTTTCCATATACATGTATGAGTACATATCCCATTTATACAATTATATATCATATATATGTATTTATACACATTTCTCAAAAAGCATCATGCATATATTTAAAATACCGTATTGTTATAAACTAAAAGTGTATCTAGTATAATCTAGGTATTTGACTATCATACATAACCTTTAGAGTATATGTGTATAACTATTACATAGTCAACATTATTATACGTGAACCCAATATACAAAAAAACTTTAAATGCACAACCAAATGTAAGGATTGTCTTAAGGAAATATCTCATGCATAGTCATAGGCTCGATGCAACTAACTAACTGATATAAGAATATTTCAAAATACATAACTAAATCTATATATCTATAAGTTGATCTTAAGGAATTATAGGATTCCTATCTATTCACCATAAATATTTTAAAATGATTGCTCAAATGAATAATCATTTCACCATATATATATAAGTATTGCTTGTAAAGTAGATATGCGATTTGTGTTTTTATTATGAAGTGATCATGCATATATATTAATAAAAACACAAATCGCATATCTACTTTACAAGAAATACTTATATATATATATATATATATATATATATATATATATATATATATATATATATATATATATATATAAAGTATTGCTTGTAAAGGAGATATGTGATTTGTGTTTTTCTTATGAAGTTCATGCATATATATATATATATATATATGCATGATCACTTCATAAGAAAAATACAAATCACATCTCCTTTACAAGCAATACTTAGATACAACCAACATATTGACTTCACAAACAAAACAACTCATTTACTCAGCTACTATTTCGACTCAGTCAACTATATGAGTTCAGAGCATATAGGGGTTCAATTTAAAGCCCAAATACAAAAGGAGAATTAATCTTGACAAAGCTAATACCTTTAAGTATCTAAAATGGATTCCATTTATAAATAATATTTTATTCATTTAAATATATAAACATTGGTATGTATATATAATCCATACCTTATGGGTCTGTAGTGTATATATACATACCTCTGTATGATTAAACATTCTCCCAATCTTGTTTAAACTATCAAACAACTCTTGTGCAAAGTTAAATCTTGAAGAGGATTGAATAATCATTATTATTACTCTAAAACTAATTAAAATCAATACTTTACAAGCACACAAAATTTTTCCTTTTATAGTTTAGTTTATACCTACTTTCCAACCTGGGTTGAGGCTTGACATTATCTCTCTATAGGGTTCTGAAACAATTTTTAGCCCAAAATATCCCCATTTATATAGAAATTTAATAGTAAGGGTTGTAAGTTTAATGGCAAGGCTCAAGTTACACACAAAATTTCCAATCTATTCCATTTGTCCTAACAAAATTGTACTTAGGCTTAACCATTTAAGATTCAAGGGTTTCAAGGATTTAGACTTTCCAAATAATTCAACTTACTAGTAATTTTACACAGTCCTGGTCTTATAGGCTTAGGGTTTCGAGAGTAATGATTTAGTTCTATGGATGGCTGAGCCATCCATAGAGCTAAATTTTTATCAAAAGTATAATTATAAAATGATAAATTACTATGAACCCTTTTACAAGAAACCATATACATAATTTCCAAGCCTAAACAACCATGAAATGGAATGACATCACCAACCTAGTTAAGACCTTTGACATTTGATCTTTTCATTCTAGAATTTATCACATAATTTATTTTCACCACTTATCTCTACTCCCATTGTCCCTATCCATCGAATCTTCTATCTCCTTTTTATTTCTTTTCATCTTACCCAAATTACCACTTTCTCTTTGATGCCCTTTTTTGCCACCAATTTCTCCTAATTCCTTGACAGAGAACAATGACTAGAATAATGCATGGAAAGATCAACTCAACCAGAACAACATTCCTCCAATTCACACAATGTATTTTTATCAAAATGATATGGTTAACTTGATTCAAAATGAGATTAACAACCCTAATTATTCTCGAATGTTCCCAAAATAATTAAATACTCATTTTCATAACTTTACAAAAATATGCATATCCATTGACCCCATGTGTCTACTTTATAAAAGTCCATTACCACAATGATTTCTATGCTAGCTTGATTTAAATATAAATTCATTTAACATAACATCTATATGATAAGGTAGCCATAGCATATGACTATTAAAAAGACTATTTAGTAAAGATTTGACAACCACAAAGATGTATAAATAATTGTTAAATAATGATATTACCTATATCACTTTGCATAATAGTATATTTATTGCCTAAGCATAATTTTTTTGAAAATAATCATTAGTCAATAATGTTAATATCGATTACCATGCCAACTAATATCCTCCATCATAGTTAATGAAGAACTATAATTTAAAAATGACCTAATACTAGTTATTTAACTATTAAAAATGTATTAGTAATCATATAAGCCATCAATAATAATTTATCAACCCAATCAATCATAGTATTAAAAACCAAAAAAAAACATTGTTTATAACTCAGATATATCCCAAAACAATGGTAAGTCACAAAAGATAAGTACAAAATTACTCATACGTTAAAGAAATAACATAAATAATCATTAATACATTAACACAAACATATTAATGAAATTAACAAGATCATCAAATAGAAAATAATAGCACAACATGCATATATATCATAAATTAAAGACATACTAAAACTATCACGAAACAAGTAATAATCACTTATATCATTCTAATGTGGTGTGTGCATAGGTATCTAGCTTTTCTTCTGTCATCCTCTCCTCATATCTTAATCTATGCCACCCTCTCTGATGATGCTCTCCCTCCATCATGATCTAAGGGATGGATCTATCCTGTATCCAACTCACGACAAGAAGGTAGTTAACCTGTAATATCATGATATATATATATATATATATATATATATATATATATATATATATATATATATCAAATACTAATAACATGATCATAATGTAAATAATACCCAAACACAGCTATCTCATAGCAATATAATCATGTAATCTAAGCAACTTACAACTATCCCATAACAACATATGATTTAAAACTTAATTAAATAGTAATTAATAAATTTAACAACCATAATAATCCATGGATAATCAGGTAAATTTACTTAGAGAGAAATCAGGATGTGACAAAGGTCAATTGTATTAAGAAGTTTATCTAAAGCTTTGCTGAAATTATTAGACCTTTAAATGATATGGTGAAACTAGAAGCAATGATCAACTGGACATCTAAGGCAAAAACTACATTCTTTTTCAAATGATTTTTTTCATCTAAGCTCCAATTTCGCTTAGCCTTGATATTAAAAAGAGTTTTACATCTAGTCATTCACATCCAAACATATAGTTGTAGCTATACTTATTAAAAAAATTATTCAAATGATAAACCCATTACTTTGATGAGAAAAAAATATAAAAGATGATGAGCTAAAGTATTCAACATTAGATAGGAAATCATACACATTGGTCAAGGTAGTTAAGAAAATAAAGTAAATTTTATTCAATGAAATATAATATATGTTAATGTATCAGATCAAACTGGAAAAGAATGCTTGAAAAAAATAAATTGGGTCAAATAAGAGGTAAGTGGATGGATAAACTGGAAGAATATGAATTGAAAATCAAATTTGATAAAATTATAAGACGCCAAGGTCTTAGTGAGTTGATTACATAAGTATATCCCAAGGCTTACAATAATGTATATTGAATAAGTAGATGTGGAGAAAGATGCATGGTATAGTCATGTTATTTACTGTTTATTTCATGAGAGTTGTCTCAAAGAATTAAACCATGCCAAAAGGATATATTTAATACTAAAAGCATCCCATTATACTATTAAAAAGTGAACTTATTTTATCTAAATAATTATGAAGGAATTTACTTAAGGCATTTGACAAAAGAAGAATAAAGTATGGCAATGAGAAGTTTCCATGAGAAATTAGGTAGTGAAAATCCTTTCGACAATGATACAACACATAAAATATTAAGAGCTAGTTATTATTGGTCCACTATGTTCAAGGATGCTCATGCCCATGTGAGAGCATGTTGTGAATGTCAATTTTTTTAGGAAGATAAAATAAAGTGACCCTATCATTAGTGAACTATTAGATATATATCATTTACCCATTGAAGTCTAGATTTTGTTAGGGCAATCAATTCTAATTCCACTATGGGGTAAAAATTAATGTTAACATCCACTGATTATTGTACTTGTTAGTCTAAAGAAGTCATTACAAACCAAAATATAACACATAAAGTTATTAAATTTGTTTAAGAGAGTATTATTATGAGATTTGGTCTTCCATTATCATTGGTTTTTGAAAATAAACCAACCTTCTAATTAATTAAATTTATTAAATGGGCATATGAAAACAACATAGTTTTGAAGTTTTATTCAAACTACTAACCTCAAGGGAAAGGAGTGGAAGTGTATATAAATAATAATCTGATTGATGTGATTAAGAAAATAATAGGTATAAATCCAAGATCCTGACATTCTATGCTCAAAAATGCACAATGGAAAAACCATATAAGATCCAAAGAGGTTTTGAAGACTTCATATTTTATTTTGGCTTATGAACATGAACTAATATTTCACATAATTCTAAGGTTATCCAATTATTAGTATATGAGACAATACATAGAAGAAGATAAAAAATTTCTAGTTTGAAATGGAAGAAACATGAGATGAAGCTTTGAAGATGTTTGGAAAACACTAAGATATTGTCAAGTGTTAGTTTAAAAAAAGAGCAAAGATGAAGGCATTCAAAAATTAAAATTTAGTTTTGATGTGGAACAAAGCCTAGGAAATGAAAGATAAATGTGGTAAATTAGACCCTCTTTGGTTAGGTTCTTATCAAATTTATTAGATATTAGGAACTAATGCTTTTAGATTTAAATACTTACAAGGGAATGAAGTACTACTTGTAGTGAATGATTAGTATTTGAAACATTACTTCTCAGTTGCTCAATCACTCTCAGTCTAATTGAAAAGTGTTATTTTAGATTAAAATATAAGAACTTATTTGATTTATTTTGTCTTGATTTCTTTAGATTAGATTAGATTAATTTACTTTGTTTCTATTAGTTTACTTTTCCTTAGTTTTAAGAAAATAAGGTCATTCTGACCATCAAGGTCAGAATACACCTTTTAAATTTTAGAATTTTCCATCTACCCCATGCTTATGAATATTTATGGGGTTCTCATGACACGTTTGAAATTTTGACTCAAGGCGTGTAATGGCTGAATTCTTATTTTTCTTCAGAAAGTTTGATTTTTAGATTATTGGAAATTATTTAAATGTTACCATGAAATTTTAGAGAGACTTCACATTTGGAAATATCAATTACAAATTAACACATATAATACTTTTTTGAGATATAATAAACATAAGTTAAAAACAATGATATGAAAAAACTCTCTATTATTAAAAGGACATTAGTTCCATTTTACTTAGAAAATGGTGGTTCCTAACCCCACATACATACATACATACATACATACATACATACATACATACATACATACATACATACATACATACATACATACATACATACATACATACATACATATATATATATATATATATATATATATATATATATATATATATATATATATATATATATATATATATATATATATATATAGGTGATTAAATTAATCTTTATAAGGGTTATCGATGCTCAGATCAAAGTGGAGCAAGTCCTATAACAAAAACAAACATATATCTATTGAGGCTATGGTTGAATAGCTAGTTGTTGAGCAATGCCCAAATTTCCATGAAATTTGTCCTTAACAAATATGAGGAAAAATCATATTAGGTTTGATTTATGATAAAAATATCATAAAAAGGAGAAAAAAACATTCACAAAAACACACACATTATTTGGAGAAAAGAATGGTTAGTATGTTGCATGATAGTATTTAAGTTTTTCGAGTTTTTGTTATGTTCATTCTTTTATGCAATTTTTACATATTTAATCATTATAATTAATAAATATATATTTTAAAATATCAAAATACTTAGGAATATCTCCCCCAAAAGTCACTATCTATAATGACCCAACATACCCAAACATTACTATGTTTGGGGCCACATTGATTTTGCCTCAAAATCCCACTATTATCATTCGTCAAAAGTCATTTTCCAATTTTACTCTTTTAAAATACATTTTTTTTAATTTTCCAAGGTTATAAAACTAAAAAACTCAAAACAATATATTCCCCTTGATTTAGATAACCACATATGTCCCTTGTATTTAAAAGAGCAAGATTAAAACCCTTATTTTAAGCAAAGCCCCCAAAATTACCATCAAATCAAATGCATGCATATATTAACTAACATGTTAACATAGTGATATGAATGTTTTGTGTGCATGTTTAATGAAAGGATTCATGTGTGACTAAGGCATGTTAGTTAAAAAATTATTAAATGTTTTTGGATATTAATCTCACATTGTTCAGTCATAAAGGTTCACAATGATATATAAGCAAGACATATGTGCTATATAACAATCATCCATAAAGAAGTTGCACAGTCAAGTATAATAAGGAAACCATATGGGTTTTGGAACTCATAGTGTTCATAGTGTGTATAAACTTCAAAAACCCACAAAATTAATCCCATATTGTTCAAACATGAATTAATTGAAACATTCACACATGAATGAATTGAAGTGTTCATACACAAAATTGCATCTTATATAAGGTATAAATAGTGAGGATGGATATGATTGGTTGCATGAGTTTTATAAATATTATAAGTGAAGTGATTTATTTTTTCATGTCAACACAATATCAATTCACAAAATGCAGCCTTAAGTTTCCAAACAAACCTCAAATCAACATAAACCGTTGATCATCAGTGGGATGATTTGGCTTTTCATCATTGAATTAGAAGTTGAAATCATAATATTGAATAAGAGTTTTAAATAAATTTAGGAAATTAATATTAAATGACATGATCTTGAACATTCATCACTAGATAAGAGGTAAGCAGTAAAAATCTACAAAACATCTCTAAATCAATGATAACAATTAATCTATTTAGAAGGAATCTAAGCTATTCATTGGGGGTTTCACGATTAAATTAAAATAAGTGAAGGGGAAATACAATTGATTTCTAGTCATTGATTTTATTAGGTGAGATCATGACCATTGATTGAAAGGTCAAAGTCAAGTATTTCTAAAATAACCACTATTTTCTAAGAACCATCGATTTATCAAAATTGAATCCTAGACATCCATTATTTGATTAATAATTAAAGGTTGAAGTTAGAAAAAGGGATCTGATATAAAATTAGTTGTTGATTGATGATATTAGAATTAGATTGTTGATTTGTGATCCTATTCTTAGTCATCAAATTTTTAAGAGACCTCCGAATTAGTAATTATCATTGATCTTAATTGGGAAAATTTGGTAAGTTTATATTATGATTTTCAATCATAAATGTTATTCCTTTTAAGATTTTTCTATTTTAAATTATTAATCTATTTTTTTAATTTAATTTTTATAGTTTTATATTACAACACTAAGGTACTCGCATGAAAACCCCCAACCTCTCTAAATTGGAGAGAGCTCCTTTAATGAGAAAACAATTGGAAAAAAAGTGGGTAAGGTTTTCAAACCTTGTGGTCTAGAAATAATGAGGAAGACAGAAATATAGGATGTCATAATTAAGTGTGACATACATATTTACACCCGTATTGATCCACTATCTACCTTTGACTAACCCAATTTCTCCAAAGGGGACAAACAACATGCATTTAGGCTATTGTAAAATTAACATGGGTCAAATCTCATCAAGTAGAAGACCCTAATATACATGGGTGATGATTTAAGAAGGGAAAGGGATGTAGAATACCAAAAATAATAAAAACCTAAATCATAATGAAAATATATGTTCACCACCAATTATACCAAATAAGGGTGGAAAAATATGATTACAAAATGAGAGAGTAACCAAAATAAGACTATAAATAAAGAAATAAAATGTTGGTATCTCAAGACCACTAAAAAGAGGGTTTAAATGAATCCCATAACTCATTGCATAAGCAAAAAAATCCATAATGGAATTCTGCCTGACTTTGTATATTTTATATCTTTTCTCTTTAAAAATTAAAAGATAAATGACTATCATGTCTTAAACATTCCAATTTTTTTAGGGGTGCAATCTTTGTAAAGTTTAAGTAGAATTTATATGAACTAATTTAAATGTTTGAAAAATATTTATTTAAAAAACATTGTGATGTATTATTTATGGGAGTTTATTTTAGATATTTACATAATTTTATTTATTGAAAGATTTTATATTGATAATGAATATTTTTTTCCTACAAATTTTATGTTGACTTGCAATAGATGGCCTCAATCTATCTCCACTACTCTATTGTGTTCCTATTTGGATCATTTTTTTGAAGTGCATGTTCAAGCATAAATGTTCACAATGGTATATAAGTGAGAAAACATGATATATAACAAACATCCTTAAAGAGGTTGTGATTGAGTACAATAAGGCAATCCTATGGATTTGGGTACTCATGGTGGTCATGTAGAAGCTAAAAAATCATGAAAAATTGATCCCACATAGCTCACACAGGAATAAATTGAAGAGTTCATATACAAAATTGCATCTTATGTAAGGTAAAAGTAGTGATGAAGACTATTCTTGGTTGTATGGGTCTTTTAAAGCTTCTAAGTGAAGTGTCAAATAATTACACATGTCAACACAATGCTAATTCAGAGAATCAAGTCTTAAGTTACCAATCAAACTTTGAATCAATGCAAACCATTGAATCGTCATCAAGATGATCTTGGATGTTCATCATTGAATCAAAATTTGAAATGATAATGTTGGAAATTATTTTAAAATCAATGTAGGCCATTGATCTTCAATGACATGATCTTATCCATTCATCACCAGATCAAAGGGGAGAAGTAAAAATCCATGTAATAAATCTGAATCACCACTAACCTATCTAAAAGAAATTTGAACCATTCATTAGGGGTTTCATGATTAAATTCAAATAAGTGAACTAAAAATACAAATCAATTCTATTCATTTATCCCATCAGGTGAGATCGTGACCATTGACAAGAGGATTGAAGATCAAATTCAAGCATTTTAAAATAATCATGATTTTTTAACAACAATTGATTTATCTAGATTGGATATTAGATGCCCATTATTTGATCAATGATTAAAGGATGAAGTTAGTAAAAGGAATATTATACAATGATAGTCATTTATAGACAATATTAGATTTAGATCATTGATTTATGATTCTATCCTCAGTTATAAAATTTACAAAAGGCCTTTGAATTAATGATCATCATTAATCTCAATTGGTTAAATTTGGTAAGTTTATATTATGATTTTCAAATGTAAATATTAATCCATTTAATATTTTTAAGTTTTAAATTGTTAATCTATTTTTTTAATATATATATATTTTTTAGTTTGAGGTTCCATTACTAAAGTACTTATAGAAAAACCTAAACCCTCTCCAAATTGGAGAGTATTGACACAAAAATTTGGGACAACATTTGTTTTTTATGTCTTTTTAATTACTTTATTTACATAGGTCTTTATTTATGAATAAACACTTAAGGTGCACATTTCTTACATTTTCCTCTTTTCACTTTATGGATTTTCTTATATCCTTCACCTTTTTAGTTTATTATTTTATTATATTTACCCTTTTTCTTCACGAGTATTTATTACTTGACTTACCCTTTCTTAAGTCTTTTAAGTTCTTAACCCCTCCTTGAGTCTTTTAAAGTTTCTTAACACCCACTTAAGTTTTTTAAGTTTCTTAACCCCTCTTCAGGTATTTTTAATTCCTTTTGAGTTGGCCCCTTGTGTGCATCACTATGTTTAGTTCAAATTCTAACAATCCCTATATAAATAAAGTTATTAGAAGGTATTTCAACAACAATCACTCTCATGTTTTGATAATCATTCACATATTTTCAAGAGCATATTCAAAGTTACATATTTGCTTATACTAATTACTAGATCTATATTCTAAAATACTATTACATTTTCATACTTGTGGCAAGTGTGAATGAGGAGAAGATGCATCTATATTTGCATGACACATATATCTATAGAAGGGATAACTACATCAATCTAAGGCCATTTTGGCTATGTAGGGAGTACACAGATTACACAAGGTTTTCTGAGGTTAGTTCGACCATTCCAATACCTCTATTTTTTCCCCTTTATTATTTGATGTCTATCTAGTACATGTACAATAAAATAGGGATTATATATTATAGGTATATATGCATTCAAAAAAAAAATATATTGAAAGTAGAAAAAAATAATATGAAAGCATTCTCACATCTTAGGAAAGTTTCAAATTTTTATAATCAAAGGACATAATTGACCAACATGACAAGTTTGACCACCATAGCTATTTGAGTCTATCAATGTTGTTTTGAGCTAAAAATAGTCACTCATTCTAAAGTAAGCATGTTACAATTAGTTCATAAAGTCTTCATTCAATCTGTCAACCTATAAAAATTATGGAAGTATACCAAAACAAGATAAGTCTTTCTCTATTCCTTTGCTTTCCTTAGGTGCTTGTCAAAACTGTATTGTATTACTTATTTTAGCTAATTTACATACAAATAAATAGTCTATCAATTTAGCTAATTTAATATTAATATTAAATTAATTCATAATTTATATAAAATTTTTTATGAACCTAAGTTTTATTTGAACATTATCAAGCTGTAGGGTTTCCATAGGGTTTTAACCTTCTTTTTCAAAATTATGAATTTTGACCTAGGATTTTAGATCTTATCTATGATTTCCCCTTCTTCCTGGTGTAAAAATTAAGATTCATTTACCTTTTTTCCTTAGGGTTTCACCCTCATCTTGTTGTTAGGGTTCCTCTTCATAGATTTATGATTCATTATACCTTGGACTGGCTCATAATGGATTCATAACAAATCTATTTGAAACATCATCAGAGGTTTTTCTACTCACATTGATATTATCAGAAGCCTATTTTTATTTGATAAAATATTATATGGAATTGTCAAAATTTTCAATTTACTAATTTAGTTAATTTGGCTTAGAGTGTGAAAGGTATACCTAGTTTCTAATAATTTTTTAGGTTTCAATGTTTTTAATCTCATATTAAAAAAATATTTAACCAATTTACAAAAAAAATTGATTCGTTATTATGCATATTCTAGGGTTTACTTGTGATCCATTCCACTTTGTTCATCTCATTTATGATTCATAACAAATCCAATTAAAAAATTATCAGAGGTTTTTTTCTATTCATGTCGATATCAAGAAAAATCACTTTTTATTTGCAAAAATATTATATGGATTTGTTGAAATTGTCATTTTAATATTTTAATAAAATATTTTATTAAAGGGCATAGGGTGAATTCAATTTCAAATTAATTTTTGGGTTTCATTTAATAAAAAAATTGCTTTTTAATTTAAAAAATTCTTAACGGATCTCTTGTAATTTGTAAATATTTCTTGTGCACATTATAGGGTTCACATGTGGGAGGGTGTCTTGGAATTAGGTCTAATCCTTTTATTTTTTGCTATTCTAGCCTTTGTAAATTTCAAAATGAAACCCTCTACTATTACTCCTCATCCCTTGGATTTTATATTTTAAGGAAATGATATGACAAATGATTATTCTAGTGCATTTATTTCAAAATCTTATAGTTCTCATCCTTTATATTATGTATTTTCCAGTCATGAGGTACCACATGATTATTTTAAGGAATGGAATAATAATTATTATTTTATGATTAAAAATGCTAATGATTTATATGAGCAAAAGGATTGTGAAGGGAATGACTATGATTATGATTATGGTGAAAGCAAAGAGGCAGAACAATATGCTATGTTTGAAATAGGAAGACAAATCTCCACTATATCTTCTTCACAATCTTCTTTTGGTTATTATTTAGAGCAAGATGATGATGATGCTAAGTTACACACTTTTATTTCTTATATATTGCATGATTTACAATCTAAGGATGTCTTACTTGAACATGCACCCAATTTGTCAATTCCATTTGCTAATGCAGTTCATTATATTCAATCTTATAAATTAAGCATGCTTGAGAATATGAAGCAATGCATAGCTAAAAATTGTGATAATATTATTATTACATGCATAGATATATCTCCTGATTACACCAAAAAATAACAAAGTTTCCCTTTATTAGATGATATACATATGCTAAAACTTGAATGTATTTATTCCTTATAAATGATGCTAATGTTTCAAATTGTGACCCTATTTCTCCTTTCCCAGATGATGTACATGTTGAAAGTACTATTCTTTCTCTCTCCTTAGATGATGCACATGTTGAAATTACTTTTCTTTCTCTCTCCTTAGATGATGAAAATGTTACAAAAATTGAAAATTCATTTTATTCATTATAAAATTCAAATGCTACAATGTATGAAAGTATTTCTCTTTCTCTTTCTATAGATGATTCTTATACTAAAAAAGTTGAAAGTACTCCTCTCTCTTTATCTCTAAATGATGAAAATGTGACAAAACTTAAAAATCCTTCCTCTTTACTAGATAATGTAAATGTAAATAAAATTGAATGTGCTTCTCATTTTTATACAAAGGTGACAAAAATTGAGTCATTATTCTTTAACTTCTCTTGATCATGAAACAGTTGAATGTGATTCTTCCATGTATACACCTAAATCTACTCGCCCTAACTTTTCCAGTAATCTCACTAATTATATTAATTAATCTTGTAACCATAATCTTAACCAATTAATTAAATACAATTCCCTATCACATATCACCTACATCATACTAACCTTTATACACCCCCGTGACATATTAATCCCTTCATTATCCCATTGAAATCCTATTAAACCACTAATCCTACCTCGTTAATTAACTACTTGCCCACTTTCCAATTTAAAATTCACATATATTCTACTTACCCCCTAGCCTACCAATCCCTAGCTTATCCTACACACATAGAACCTTAAACCTCCATAAACACCTAATTAATCCCTATTAACTTCCTAATCAAATCTAGAAGCCTCTAAAATCTAAAGTCTTCTCTAACTTTTTAGAATTCTCTAAACTAGAGAGTTATAAATGAATTAAAAATTCATTTAAATCCTCCACCATCAACATATAAATAACCATGCTTGGAGCTTGGTTAAAATAATTAGAAAACTTGTAATCTATTATTGCATCCATATAAAAACTATCCTAAGACTTCATATGCTCTTGCATCCATTCTAAAAACCAAGAAGCCATTAAACTATCCATATTGAAGCCATTATCAAGCAATCTAAATAAATAAGTCAAGAAGCATTGGATAATCAATTTGAATATCTTGGAGGGAATCTAAAGAGGATCAAAGTGATGGTAAGAATCCATTTGTAATTGTTGATTGCTACTAAATTCTCTCCCTTTGATGTTTTTGTAGTTTTGGGTTAAGGTTACTAATGTTAGTATATTAGATCCATAACTCAAATGTACAAGCATACATTGGTGACCATAGTTATAAGAAGATTGGGCTCCAAAATTATTAAACTTTAATGTTCCAAATAAAGTGTGGTATTGTATTGCAAATCATGATTTTGCAAGGGTGATATTAAAGATCCTAGTTACAGTTTTGATGACCTATATGAACTATCATTAACTACTAATTATTTTGGTAGGGTTTTGACCCTTTTGTAAAATTACCTCTCGATAGAGGTTATTTTGAATTTTATTTGTTGTTTTGACTGTATAAGTGCAGTTTTTACATAATATTGTGTAAAGGATAAACATTGGTCATTTTGCCTTTTTGTTAGTCTCTGTGCTCTGGAGTAATATTGTTATGTTGTAGGGAATATAGATAGATTTTGTATCACCTTTAAATAAACATGATTTATATATTGATCAAAACTACTTATACATAATCATGATATTGCTTTACATCTATGGTTTTATCTCTATTGTCTATGGTTTTGAGTTAGACACAATATCACTAGTTGAACTTGTGTATTTGAATTTAATAATTTTATTATCTCTACTTATAGGGAAGGGGATATTTTATCCTAACAAAACTCAAATATCCATAAAATCCCCCTTTAACTATCTAGTGCAATACCACTTATTTACAGAGATGATTTTGAATCTAAATTGCAGAGGCATTTTTATTGATACTTAGATAGTAGTTGTTATTACTCTAGTTTTTGATATTTAGTCATAAATATTTAGGTTTTTATAGATTAGGCATATTTCTATTTTTAAAAACAATCTCAATATATTTTTGAACATTTTGTATATGTTATAAAATTTGAATCCTTGTAATATCACCTCTCGATAAAGGCATTTTTTATTTCCATAAGTGGTTTCGAGAATAGATAGGCAGTTTTGAAATAACTTTTAGAAACAACTATTGTTATTTAATTTTTAATAATTTATCTTTTTGCAGGTAGGCCTTTATTAGTGGTTTAAATTTGTTGACATACTTTTGTATATATTTTAAATATGTTTAGTAATATATATATATATATATATATATATATATATATATTTTCTTAGAATCAAAATCACCTCTCGAAAGAGGCGTTATTAGTTCTCAGAGTCATTTTTGTAGATCCATAGACAATTTTGATTTAGGGAATTTAATAATACATATGTCTAATTAATACCTGATATAGACTTATTTTAATAAGTTTGCTTCCAATCTCTTTTAACATTCTATAAATATTTTTTTCTATTGTAAATATTTTATTCTAATTTGAAATTTATTATTTTTCCTATAGGTTATAAAACCACATTTTGATAGTTTCAGTATTGATTTCTAGTTGTAGTATTTCACTAATCATAGGTGGTTTTGCTTGATTGTGCAGTCAAAACTAGTTAAATATATTTAAAACTACATATACCTTATAGTTAGTTCTGATTAGTAGTTGTGATATTGCACTCTCTAGAATTGATTTTGACATTCTATCTGTGTAAGTGTAGTTTTATAGGTTCCATAAGTGGTTTTGATTGCTTTGAAATTACTAATAATTTTTGTAGAGGACACCTAAGTGGGAGGCCTTAGATTAGTTTACTAACATGTTTATTTGCAAGATCAAGGATTAGTCTAGAATTTAAATTTTGAATTTGTATATATATCTCTATTTGTTTACTTGTGTAATTTTCTCACATAATTAATTAGTTGATTAAATAATCTTTTGCTTGCTTGTTTGTTATCCCTAATTTTAATTTCATAGGGTGTAATGTGATGTGGAATTCATCTTCATGCACTTTCCTATTTATTATAGGGTTGGTGATGTGGATTTCATCATTTCACATTCAACCACACTCCATGTATTGATGGAGTATAAATTTTAAGGACAACTATCATTAGGCTAAGCTGTTAACCCCATATAGGTCTTCCATGAAGGGAAAAAGTTATTTCTCTAAATCAAGCATTAGATATCACCATAGATACATTTGGGCCCCACATACCTTGTGTATATCAGGGACTCCCCTAGACACCTTGTGTAAACCTATTTTAGGACCTATCAACCATAACAAGTGACTTTCTACTAGAGTCAATATCAACTAAAAAGTGACCATCAAGTGCAAATGGGGTTGAGAGGGTTCAGGAGATTTTGTAATAGGTCACCAGCTTACAGCTTCACCCATAAAGTTTTTAGATGGTACAGTCATCGGGTTACACACCCCTTTTGTTTACTAATAATAGGGCTTGTGATTTGGTGTGATTTCATGCATGTTGTACTAAGACCCATATCATTTGTGAGCTGAGTTAGCCTTATATCTTTAACATAAAACACCTAGAATATCCTTAAGACACACTTCCATATTAAGTCTAAAGCTAAACCATTTTCATCTTCATCTCATCATCGACACTCTTGAGTATTAGATTTTGTCTTGAAAACTAAAACTATAGTGGTCATCCATCTCTTAACAGTATTAAAATCACCCTATTCATCACTTTATCCATCTTATCCTGATTAACTATTATCAAAGTCTATAAATCTATTAGGTCTTATCTAGCAACCCATCATCTCAATCATGTGCCTATTCATAATTAGTACCCATCCAATCATCATTTTACTAGTGTGAAAAATGTATCTAGTAATCCAATCATTTAGTCCATTTTCTAGATTAAGCCTTTATAGGGTTGTCAACTTGGTAGTACTTGATCAAATTAGTATTTAATATTTAAATATAAATCCTATCACATCCATTGCACACATCTTGACCACTATATTTTAAAAACTCAAGACAAATTTAGTAATCAAAGTCACCTCTTTTCATCTCATACCAAAATCAACCCCCTAACTATCTTTACATCAAATCAAAACTCATCCATCATGCCAATCAAGACCCATGCCCAAGTCCTAAGAATGGGACAAGGATAAAATCAAGAAGATGAGGTCCTTAGGACATTAGGTGAATAAAATAAGGATAATTAATAAACTCAAAGTGATATGCACACTTCTAGAGGAGATGAATGGCTCACTAATGACTTCTTCACTAGTGATGAGATTAGAGTACAATTTAATCAATATATATATATGAAAACTATTACCAAATTCTTTCCAAAGTCATCAAAATGGGGGGAAATACCCCCTAAATTTAATCCCACCCTTTTTCAACATCTCATTCATCCATCATCTAGACCTAACATTCCACCTCACCCATATGTCACTAACCAAGAACAAGGGGACTTTGAGCTTGTAGACCATGAACAAGAAATAGAAGAAGAAGAACAATCCCATTAAAATAATCACATTGAGGCTGATAGGAGGAGATCCACCTTGGAGGATATCCTAGACCAACTTACACAATAAATCAATTCCCTTGCATCATAAATACATTCTAAAAACCAAAGGCCTACATCACCAAGACAAACCACTAAAAATACTAATCCTGACCTATTAAGAACAAAAATAAGATAAAATCATACTTATAATACCTTAATGGATCCCTCATTTGACCAAGAATGGAATATGAAGGAAACTCTTCACTAAATTGAACCTCACACTCAAGCAATGAGATATAGATATTAATAATTCTGCACAATCCTATTAGACATGAGCATTTATAGATACCCTTCACAACATACTTCAAAGTCATAAAATTTAAAAAATATAAGGGAAGAGGGGACCCACATGACCATGTTCAAGATTTATATGTAGCATGCCATGAGGTCATGTATAATGATGATTATCTACTATGACTCTTTCCTGAAAGTCTCATATGACCCACTTTAGAATGGTTTATGCATCTACCAAAGGGTTTCATTCCCAGTTTTGAAGAGCTAATATAAAAATTTGTGAGACATTTATCTTTAAATATAGAACATGACATATCCGTTATTGATATTTACAACACTATACAAAGGAATGGGGAGAGTCTAGCATTATTTCTAAAATTATGGAGAATACTTGCTAGTTACTTCTATTGTACAGTCCGTAAAAAAGAATTGGCCAAGATTTTCATTGAAAATCTAAATGCTGAATTAAAATATTAACTAAAATTACAATGTGTCAAATCATTTGATGAAATTATAAGAAGGGTATTTAGATATGAAAAACATTGATTGAAAGGGGAACAATTAAATTATATACCCAAAATTAAAAAATTCAAGGTCAAGATAATGCTTTCTTGGGTAAGTTGAAAGTCTTCAACAAGAAAAATAATGTAATAGGGGATGGTGTCACTAACTTAAAGCATGTATAAATAGTACAAAAATCACTCTTCACTACTAAAAAGCAAAATATATCCAATTTTACTTTACCAAGAGGTAAACCAAAGTCTAGAATAAGAAAAAGGCATCTTAATAGTCTTGGTGTACCTATGGAAATGGTCCTACAATAGTCAATTGATAGTAATAGGATGACTCTAATAGATATTTGACCCTTGGATGATAGTAACCCATGCCTCGATTGGTGCCATGAGGATGAATATTTCCAATAACATCGATCCAAAGGGCATGATATAGAGAAATACATGAAATTAAGACACTTCATCCAAGAATTAATAGAAAAAGGAGAAATAGAATTTTAAGGGGAGAGTCAAACAAGTCAATTAAAAAACCAAAAATTGGGTATATATCAAGACCCTTTACCTAGACATGATCAGAGGTAGAATAAACCACTAAGGGATCAGGGTCAAACTTCCACTTCCGAAAAAAATTATTATCACTCCATTTCATAGTATTACATTAACAATATAAAAATTAGAGGCCCCAAAGATACCATACATCCACCATCCCCCTTCTTCAAAATCAATAGGGCCACTACTGATTGTGTAGTTACTACACGATGTGGCAAAATCATAATTCCTAGAGCACCTCTACAATATCCACCCACCTTCTCATCTCAAAAGGTCACCATAGTAAGAAAGTCTCAATTTATTCTGATAATCCATATGATATCATTCAACAAATTGAGAAGACCCTAACTCAAATATACCTTATGGATCTTCTTAAAACTTCATCTGTACATCAGGAGATACTAAATTAATTTTTGGATGAATTAAAAGTTCCTACAAATATTGACACAAGTCAATTTCAAGCCTTTGTGGTTAATTTATCTCCATCACAATAGATCACTATCAGTGCCCAAGACATGCCACCCATAGGCCCTTACCATTATTATCAATTATACATTGAAATATCCATTACCAATCATAAAATCCCATGGGTTTTTATGGATGGAGGATATGCGCTAAATTTATGTAATATTGAATTTGTTAAGAAGTTGGGGTATTATAAATCTTCACTAGGGCCCACTCTAATAATGATTAAGGAATATGATGATAATGAAGGCTATCCACTAGAATAATCTATCTTCTTATAGTTATGGGGCCCATAGTCCACCAAACCTTAATTCATGTAGTGGATGTAGATCTCCCTTATAATATGCTTTTGGGATGCCCATTGATTTATGAGATGAGAGTGATACCCTCTACCCTCTAAGACCAATGTCTCAAATTCCCACTTTCAGGAATAGAAGTCACCATTATGAGTTAAATCAATAATTTTCATAGGTACCAAATGGACCAATCAAATCCTACTTGTTATTTCCCTAGTACCCAAAGTTCCTCTTATAATCCTAAAGATATGAAATATGTCCACCTAGATATTATATCACCTGCCTCATATGAATCACCATATATCACTCATCTAAAAATCATCTCCAAGGGTTGTGGTAAATATGAATATAAGACACTTTATGTAGGAACATTCCACTATCCCCACATAGCTATGGGTCCCCAACTATGAGGTAAGACAAACCTATTATCTATCAGTTCAAGTCAATGACCTTCATAAGCATAAGAATGTTGTCTAATGAATATTTTTAATAACTTGATGATTCTTGGCTCATTAATGAATATGAGGCTCTAGATTTTCATAGGTAAAAATATCCCCAGCTTCAAAAAATGCTTCAAAACATGAACTACAAATGTAAAGGACTAGGTTGAGAAGAACAAGGTAGGCTAGAACCTACATCCAAAATGACTTGTCCTAGGGTACAAACCACTAGGCATTGACCAAAAATCTATCATCATAGATAATTATTCGGTTCTTAAAGAGTCTATTTCTAATGAAGAAGTCAAGACAAGTTATGTTTATAGCTTCTATGAGGTCCTAGTTTCCATGAAAATATTCTCTAACATTTCCATTTCTACTATCAACATATCCCTCTATTGCCCTCAACTCAGATTGGGATCAAAGGAATGAACCATCTAGATGTATTCCAAAATGATGAGGCTATTATTGAGTATTTGGGAGCTTGATATTTTATGCCATTAGGAGATTAAAAAAAGAATTCACCATTAATTTAAATGAATCTACCTATTTTGGAGATCAATAAGAGTCATTAAATCAAATATAAGAGGAAAAATATGATGAAGCTAATCCCTCTCCAAATATAGAAGAGATCCAATCAAAACTTGATGAACAAGAGTCCTATCAAGAGCTAAGTGTAGATCTTCAAGAGGAATTTGCTACAAGAGAAGAGATACCACCACCCCCAACATATCTTCAATATTAGTCACCTTAGCTAATTAAGGAGGTCATAGAAATTAATATCAGAATAGATAAAAATCTTAGAATTATCAAAATGGGGGCAATTATCACTTCTGAGGAAGGATACATTCTCATAGAGCTTATCAAATAATTTATAGATGTATTTGTATGGAGTTATTCTGATATGCCTAGATTAGATCCTACCTTAGTGGTACATAATTTAGTGGTCCATCTAAATGCCAAACCAATTAAATAGATTATTTATAAAATACATCATAAGGTAACATTATTGGTCAAAGAGAACTACAAAAATTATTTGAAGCTGAATTTATTCGACCAAGTGATTACTATGAGTGGATATAAATATCATCCCTATCGCTAAACCACAAGGAACAATATGGATTTGTACCAAATTTTGAGATATAAACAAGGCATGTCCCAAAGATGACTTTCCTTTACCAAATATTGTCATTATTTTGGACTCTACTATAGGATATGAAATGCTTTCCCTCATGAATAGTTTTTTTGGTTATAATAAAATAAAAATCACTCTTGAAGATCAACATAAAACTACATTTATCATTCCATGGGGGACATTTTACTATCAAGTAATGCCCTTTGGCCTAAAAAATGCTGGAACAACCTACCAAAGGGCCATGACAATCATATTCCATGGTATGATGCATGATATCATGGAAGATCATGTGGATGACATCCTAAGAAAGTCCAAGCTCTACAAAGAACATTAGACAGTCCTAAGATAGTTTTTTGAGAGGCTTAGGGAATATAAAGTCAGGCTAAACCCAAAGAAATGTGTATTTAGAGTCACTTCAAGTAAACTCTTGGGATTCATAGTCTCTTGGCAAGGCATCAAAGTAGACCTTGCTAAGGTGAAAGCTATTGTTGAAATGCCTCCACCTAAGAACCTGAAGAAACTAAAGAGACTTTAAGGGAAATTACAAGCCACTCGTTGATTTATATCATAATTGGTAGATAAATGTCATCCCTTTATGAATATCTTAAACAAAAGAGTTTAATTTGACTGGAATCTAGAATTTCAAAAGGCATTTGATAATCTAAAGCAATATCTAATAAAGCCTCAATTCTTCTCACCACCTATATAAGGAAGGTCATTGCTCTTATATATCTCTGCTATACCGTGTGCTATAGGGGATCTCTTAGCTCAACATAATGAGGAAGAAAATGAAAGATCTATTTATTATCTAATCAGAACACTAATTTTATATGAGATCAATTACACTCCTATAGAGAATGTTTGCTTGGCTATGGTCTTCACTTCACAAAAACTCAAGCATTATATGTTGAACAACCAAGTCAAACTAATACCAAAAATTGAACCACTCAAGTACATGTTATCTAAGTCATCCCTAACTAGAAGAATGGATAAATGGATCATGTTGTTAAGTGAATTTGATATCAAGTATGCAAATCAAAAGGCCATCAAGGGGAAAGTTATCATGGATCAACTAGCAACAACACCCATGATAGACACAAGGCCATTAATAATGACCTTCCCTGATGAATCTATATTAGCAAATAAGGAATCACCTAGATGGAAATTATATTTTGATGGATAATTTACCATGCATAGGTCAGGATTAGGAATCCTTTTAGTAATCCCACAAGGAGACTTAATCCCTATAGCCTTTCACATCTCTTTCCCATCCATAAATAACATTGATGAATATGAGGCATAATTTTTGGGTTATAACTTGCCTTCCAAAATATTTAGAATATTCAAGTCTTTGGTAATTCCCAATTAATTATTAAATAAGTAAATGAAGAATTATAGACCAAGGATGATAAGTTACCTCCCTATTGCAGACATCCAATTCCTACACCATTTGTGTTGAAATTGTCAATCTTACTCGAATTACACTCAAATGCACATTTTAGGTCAAAATTTATAAAATGCATTAAATAGTTTGAAGTTATCATTTACAAGTGCCAATTTAGGTCAAAGTATCCCTAAATGGGGTAATGCAATTTATGGGCCAACTAACGTTGATCAATTCATTTCGAATCAAAATGGTGATTTCACCTTTTTGTGCTCTGGATCACTCTTTTATTCTAATTCATTGGTACACATCACATACCTTTGTTATTTTGTGTTGGAAACATCCTAAATGGGAATATTGTTCCAATGCATCTAATGTCACCTTCCAATTCTTCTTAAGTCAAATTATGACTTAGTAATATGACTTTTTAACCATTTTGATTAATTGAGGGCTAATTTCCAAATAAATTACACAAATGTTGATTAAATTTGTTTAAAGCTAATTGATCCAAATCAAGAGCTTAGGTGGATTTTCCATTAGAGTTGTTAAATATTTATTTTTGGAAATTGATTTCTATTATCTGCATCATTAGGTGATGTCATGTATTGGGTGGCATCCATCAAGCCATAAGTGCATAAAATATTAGGATTATGGGTCTTCCATGCCTCATTAATGTCCCTTCTTTCAAAGTCATGATGAGGATAATTATGGATTTTAATTACATAATTCAATTAATACATGACCACACATCTCAATCTTGAGATGGATGGTCATGGTTAATTATGGTCATTCTTAATAATCTATAAATAGAGAGGTCATAGGTATCATTTTTAAGCTTGAATATTGCAAAGTTATAATGTTAAATTGTTTCCACAATCCTTTGCATTTGATCATTGATTTTTTTTGAAAGCTTCATTGATAGGCTAGTTTAGTGATTCCAAATCATGAGCCTAGGTTTTATGGAGTGTTCTTGAGACATTGGAGGAGTTTTCCACCATTGTTGATAAAGACAAGGATTCTTGATAAAGGGAGAACATGCTTTTGAGCTGATTTTGGAGAATGGATTCACTTGGAAAGTTATAAATTTATCACTTTATTTCATTTATCTTTCATTTTCATTAGTAATTCCCACATGAATAGATTAGGCTTAATTTAGTTTGTTCTTATGCATTCTTCCTTTGATTTATTGGACTAATGTTTGGCTAATCATGTTATGTAATCCTCTCTACACCTATAAGAAAATGGTTGATCAGTTAAACTAAAATTTTTAGTATATAAATTTTGAATGAGTACTTAAGGGAAGTAACAAAGCTACAAACACCATGGCAACTATGAGATCTTCAATAGATCTCCTAGAGGATGTCCTTGAAGGCAATTTTATAGTCAAATAATTATTATTGCATGCCCATCAAGCGTTGGCTCACTATCAAATTTGTGTAATCCCTAATCCCAATTAACCCTGGTATGATGACATCTATACCTAACTCCATGATAATACCATTCTACTAAACCTCAATTGCCACCAATGAAAATCCTTCATCTAATGCACATATCGTTATACCATTCTCTGTAGCATGCTCTATTGATAAGGATATGATGGGACCTTGTTAAGATGCCTGACATCAGAGGAGGATATTCTCATAATCAACACTAGTATAATTTGTCAAATAAATGACTACATGACTAAAAATTTTAGTCATAACAACTAAAAATGACTAAATTCTACTAATTTTTTGCAACATAGCTATAAATGACTAATTTTATCATCGAATAAAAAACACAACTAAATAATTAGTCACACAAATAAAAAGGAATAAATAATTAGTCACATAAATAAAAATTAGACAATATGATATTAAAGAGGGTAATTAAAAAAATATATTTTTATTTGGGAATGGTAAGAGTGGGTTGTATTGTACGCATAGGGCTAATAGTGAATTGGGAAATTGATGGTGGGAATGGAGAGTACAGTAGAGTGAAAAATTTGATAGAGGTAAGTCAATGGGGGAGTGAGGAGTATAATTGGCATTATTTATGCAATGCACCTCTACAAACAGAAGGAGGGTTTACTAATTATTAATGGAGCCATAGCTGATCAGAGAAGGTTTGTGTGCCAATTTGATGGCATGAGGCATTTTGGGTTTTAGCATATAAGTATAGAAACTACTTACATGGGTGATAAAGATTATTTGGAGAGGACCTAGAGAATTCTAAAAAGGCAGGCAAGGAATTTAGAGTTTGCTACAATGAATTTGAAGTCAGTGATGCCCTCTATAGTGAAGTTGAATTTGGGGATGCCCTCTATAGCAAAATCAGAGGTAATTCAAAACCCTCATTACGTTAAACATAAAATCTATAGCTTTTTTATTGGAAACTGTATCTATCTAGAAGAATAAAATTGGTGTATTATAAGAGATGAGTTACATATATAGGAGGGTATCTTGTCATAAGACATTGAATACCATGTAACCATTTAGAGTTATTATGATTGTGAAAGAATTAGATGCTTTTATTCAATGTATAATCAATACAATGGAGTGATCATATCTTGAAGTTGTCTATTTGTGTTCCATGTTATCATACATGGGTATGGTATCAATTTCTAATTTTGTAACCAATTCACTAACCTAAACCCTGAGGCTCCTTTTCACTAAGTCTTCATGGCATGGGTAGTGCATATACATCATAATTAGTTTGTTATTGGTTGGTGTAACTTATAGTAGTTACATAGGAAACTGAGTACCAAAATCATATAGGTAATTCTAATTTTAGCAGATTATTTGTTCATTAGTTTCCTCTATGCATTTTGGAGCATATGGGAATTGAACTTGTAACATGCATCCAAATTTCAATTCCTTTGATCAATTTGCCATTAAACCATGGGCTCATGTCCCTAGCCTAGACCTCAATGCTTGGGTAACATTGTGTGCAAGCCTAATCTATTAATTGCATGGAATCCTAGAAGATGGTCTCATATGGCATAGTTAAAATTTATGATGATTCATCAAATAAATGTGATCACCAAGCTATTTTAATTGATACTATATGTCCACATATGGGATCATATCAATTATTAGAATAAGTCATCTTATCTTAACATGTTAATAATTTATGCTAGTAACTAATTCTCAAAGTTACAAGAAAGAATTCATTAGCCTATTTGTTAATGTTTATGTATTCATTAACATTGACAATATTGCCATATGTTTAAATGCTTGTGGTTCTTCAATATAACAAGCATAAATTCTATTTTACATTACTAAAGCATTTATTTAATTATCATCTAGACAAGGAAGGCTTTCAATAAAACATGGATAAAAATAACATTTATTTATTTCCAATCATAAAAAGAACATTTGATTCTATACAGTGATGCCTAGCTATATTTATTGAATTTGAATTGTTGTAGAGTGCTATGTATCCTATATAGTGCTCCAATTCTAATTCTATAGAGTGCTTTGTATCCTAATTATATGAAGTGCTCTAAATTTTGGGTAAGTGCTAAATAGAATGAGTTTACATGTATTAGATCCTGAGTAAGTTGAGTTTTTCAAAATTTTATTTTTTTCTTGAAATAAGAAACTAAATTAATATTGGAATGTAGAACATTAAAGATGGATCAATGTCGAAGGTTGACTATGAATCAATACCATGCATATGATGAGAGAGTGGATGATGAGAGGGGCATGAACAAATATCCATGTCCATGTAATAAATTTCTTGGTGAAAAGGTGAAAAAAATAAATGTGATTTATTGACATATGATAAGATATGGGCATAGTGGTATAAGCCCTTAGGATTATAATTATTATGAGGATATGATAGAATTGCATAGTGTGAGAGATGAAGAGGCAATAAACATAGATGAAGTGACACCAAACATAGATGAAGTGGCAACAATGTTAGATGAAGGGTTTGAAGTTGATAGAATGTTGAATGAGGGTATAAATAATGATTAGGTGAAGTTAATGGAGTATGATTTAAAGCATGTGTATGTTAATTGTAAGTTAAGTTATTTGACAACAATCCTTCAAATTCTTAACTTGCAAGTGGTTCTTGGTTGGACAAAAGAGAGTGTAGATCATTTATTGGCATTATTAAGTTTTTTTTTACCACCTAACTCCATATTTCCAACAAAATGAAGTCAATGTAAAAAGCAAATCACTAAGCTAGGATTAGGGTATGAAAACATCCACACATGTGTGAATGGTTATGTATTATTTTACAATAATCTTGCAAGTGAGAGTTAATGTCCGTAATGTCATTAAGCGAGGTATAGCCAAGGGTTAAAATTAGATGTGGTTCTTAAAAAGGTTCTTCACCACTTTCTGATAATCCCATTATTACTCTAAATGTATAGGTGTAGAGACATTGCTAAAATTATGCAATGGCATGCCCAAAATAAGAGCACTGATGGAAAATAATGACATGTGCTTGATTCTAAGATGTGGATGGAATTTGATAACATATGGCATGATTTTTCTCAAGATCCTCATAATATAAGGTTGGTTTTGGCTCTAGATGGGGTGAACCCATTCTCAGATTAAAGTACTAAATGGTTAACTTGGCCAGTATTTTTAATAACTTATAACTTGCCTCCATGGTTAGTAACTAAACCATTTTTCTTAATGCTGTCATTGATTATACTAGGAAAGAAAAGTGTTACTTCAAATACAATTGATGCTTATCTAGAGCCATTATATGATGCAATACTGGAATTGTGGAAAGGAATTGAAGCAATTCAATCTTTAAGGGATGGTAATTTAATCAATTTCACTTTAAGAGCTTCCTTATTATTTACGATTCATGATCTTTCTGCATATGGCACATTGTCTAGTCTCACTATTCATGGATACCATGGATGTCCTGCTTGCAACTTTAAGGATTTTGTGAGGCACTTAAGAAGTTTGTGTAAGTGTATTTATTGGGAACATCATGCTTATCTTAAAATGAATCATCTATATCATCGACAAAAACATGTTTCAATGGTCAAGAAGAGAATCATGAAGCACCATTTCTAGTAACGGGTGTTTACATTGTTGAGAATGGACAAAAAATAATGTCATTTATAATTAAAAATGATGGGATTGCTGGTAGTAGATATGATACATGTAATGAAAGAAGTGTAAAATGATTATGCTTATTCTATAAGTTGCCATACTTTAAGGATTAACCATTAGGCATACTATTGACTTTATGCATATTGAGAAAAATATAGCCTATGCTATTATAGAAACTCTTCTTGGTGATTTCGATACTATTTCATCACATGAAGACTTTTGACAACTAAAGATTCATTGAAATATTTGGGTTGAAAAATATGATGATGAAAAATATAGAAAGCCTAATGCTCCTTATGTCTGGACAAAGGAACAATATGCACAATTTTTACAGGTGATGTCTCAAACTCGCTTTCCCACTGGATATGTAATTAGTAGTATTAGAAGCCAAACTGACATTAATAGCTTAAGATGCCTCAAGACCCATGACTATCATGTCATAATCAAGAATATTTTACCTATTATCATAAATATATCATTTTTGTCAAAGGGGCCAGGATTGGCAATTATAAGGGTGGGCCTAATATTAAAGAGAATGAGTTTGCATGTATTATATCCTTCAAACTTTGATAGTTTAAGGGAGGAGGTTGTTGAAGTCCTTTGTCTATTGGAATGAGAATTTCCACCAATAATTTTTAACATTTATATGCATATTTTGATACATCTAGAATATGAAATAGAACATTATGGCCTAATAAGAATGAGATGGATGTATCCTATATAATGATATATGAAGGTTTTGAATTTTTTTGTTTATACTAGGGTAAAACTAGAAGGCAACATGTTTGAGGGATATTCAATGCAAGAGGCCATGGGATTTTGCATAGAATATATGAAATATTTTAAGAATGTCAATTGACGTGTATGAGATGCTGATGAAGATGAGAGAGTTTTAGGTGAAGTATTATAAGGCAATGTATGTCACTTCAAGATATCACATTAATAAAGAAGTGTGATACATGCCTATATTCTTCAAAACACATCTTCATTCGATAAGTGGTGCAGGTAAAAAAATTTTACACAATAATTTATTTAATCAATTGCATTTACACATTCATATTATTAATGATACTATTTTTATGTTAATATTCTATGTAGAAAACATGAAGAAGAAAATCAAGCTTGGATGCAACATCGACCTCAAAAGCACAAACATCATGATTTGATTGGAGGTGATTCTTTTCCAAAGTTTGAAGAATGATTGCTAATGCAATCAATGATGCAAAAGATTAAGGTCATGATATAACAATGGAGGAAAATGAGATTTCAAAATATCCACATTTATGGGCTATGTGTTTTAGTGGAATGTGGGCCTATGGTAGTCATGTAAGAGTGGAAGAAAAAGACAAAGGAAAGACAAATTGTGTTAGTGCTGAATTTCTTCATGAAAATGAGAAGAAATTTTATGGTGGATTCATGCAAGAAATTATTCAAGTGGATTTTGGTGAAAATAGTCCTATATTATTAAAATATAAGTAGATCTAACCATCCACAGTACAATTTGATGAGTATGGATTTGTACATGCAAATCATGATAATTTTTATTAGAGACAGATGAGCTATATGTTTTCCCTCTTCAAATTAACCAATCATTTTTAATTGATGATGTTAGAAGCCCAAGATGGTCATATATCATTCAAATAGAGTCTCATTTGAAATGAAAATTCATGGAAGTTGTTGATATAATGTGTGATGGGAATATGTTAATTTACAAGAAACATTTGAAGAAGTGGATAAAGATGATGATGGAGTGTTTGAAGAAGATATTTTGATTACCAATGAAGAGATTGGGAGAGAGAATGTATTGCATGCCACATATGAGGATGAGGAAAGAAATCAAGTAGATGCAGACACAAGTGATCATGATTTTGAATTTGCTAACAATGCAAATGATTATGATGATGTTTTGTCACCTTAACTAGCATGTCATTTTAACTTGTTATCTTGTCACCTAAACTTTTGTTATATGTATGGTGTAATTTATTATCTAATGTAATAAAGATCTGAGTATTGGTGTGTTTATTCTCTACTGTTTTACTGATACATTTTTTAATGTAATCATCATTATTTTACTAGTACATTATATACAAAACCTAAGATGTTCATTGCTGATTTGAAGTGCATTTAAAGTTAGGTTCAATCATTCTTCTTAGTTTTCTTACTTTGGTTGAAATTAATTTTGTTTAGTTAGAATATAATTTCTTGTATGTCCTATATGTTTTCTAGATGCTAGACTTTTCTAACTTCTCTAGAACTGCTAGATATGAAAAGAAGCAAGCAAGGTCTAAAGGTATCAAATAATGCAACAAGATACCTGTGAAAGTAAACAACTCTTTAAAATCTTGGCAATAAATTGTAGTCATTTCTCTAATATTTGGATAACTTTAGTTTTTAATACAACTTCTAGCCTCCACATGCATTGAATATGTTTGTTTGAAGGAAATAATATGAAAATCTATGATTTAATAATACATATAGATATTTTAACATTATATGAACAAAATATTTAACTTATACTATTAAACAATTTGTATGAAAAGACAAGTAGAATTCCCTACCATTCTCCCCCTTACTATTATGCTCCCCCTAACTTTTGTACTATCATGTTGTTCTGGATCATGCTATGTTTTACTGCTTCAATTCTCCCCCTTTGACATCAATGGTAAAGGTGATGGTCAATTAACCTTGTAACTTAAATCTCCTCATAAACTTGTAGTGAAAGAAATTTAAAAGACTAGAACTAGAACAAGAGGTCAATGATGAATTATAAGACTAAAATCCTCAAGGTACAAGGGTTGCAAACTTAGGCAAAATTTTGAAAAATGACAACCCCTATGTTAGAAGCTCCAAAATTTGCCTAGTTTCATTATCATAATTAGCCTTGAGCCCAATGACTAAAGCCCTGATTCCTATGCTAAAAGTCTCTCTACCTGACTAAGCCTCCTCATTACAAAAAAAAATGATCTCTTAGGTTTGACTGACACTAAAAACTAAAACTAAAACTAAAACTAAGAGACTAAAAAATTAGAAAATTATTTAATCTTTTCAATAAAATGATATCTAAAATACTAAATTCATAATATACCCCTATATTCCCACCTAAAATACATAAGAAATCCAATACCATAGCCTTGCAAGGGGTAAATAGTGATAGTGTGGCATGGCGATGAACAATCACTCAACCACTAGAATTAATCTGCTATCCCACAAGAGTCCAAAGGGGTATGTGCAGGGTGGGTATGAGACTGTCTAGCCTATTGTCCCATAATAATCAAAGTGAAGGTGTGCGGTATAATAGGGAGAGTAAAATGTTAACTCTACTATACTGCTACCCTAAAATAGTCTTGATATGATAAAGTAATATTATGGTATAAGTTATCAAAGCATTTAAATCATTAGTGGCAATGATTACACCTCTAAACATGAACTGTTTGATTTCCCAAGATCAACGGCATGTATTCAACCTCAAAATATGAATAGGTTATGAAATATTTTGTATGAATTGACATTAATAGTGAGGTGACCAAGCTTAACAATAAATATAATTGGGATTCAATGCCCATTTTGTAATCATTCACATAACTCAGCATACCAGAGGCAAAGGAGTTCAAGGAGGAAGACTTTACAACTATTATTTTTCTAGGTAAGTTCAAAAAAACCCTTTGTATCAAGTGTGTAAGAACTAAATTTGCTCAATTCTAAAAGTAGACACTAAACTAGGAAAGGTACAAATACTTTGGAACTAACCCAGTTAACCTTTAGGTGGTTAATAACTTAAAGTTACTTGTTTTTAGCCCTGACTGGGTATAAGATAATATATTCTACTTTGCTATTTTGCTTCTTTTTTTCCTTTACATTGTCCTTATCTTATTCATCTTTTGGAAACACATCTAGGTTTCTATGCATGTGATGGATCCATATAGATACTATGGAGGATCCTCTTCAATCATTTACTTTGTTTTTAAGATAGCTAGATGTGTCCTTAAAAACCAATTACTTATTATCACAACAATAGCTAGTTTTATGTAGTGGTTTTAGGCTCTTGTAGGTGAAAGTGTGCAGTTGCTATGGGCAACCTATAGGTGAAAACTTGTAGTCATTATGATCAACCTGTAGGTGGAAATCTTGCAGCTTGGTAGTTGCTATGAGAAACCTATATGTGAAATCCTAAAATTGCTATAGGCAACCTATAGGTGGAAACTTGTAGGTTGGTAGCTACTACAGGATGGAATCCCTTTTTGTTGTGGGATTCTCTATAAGTGGTATGACTAAGTAATATTATTACTATCTTATTCTACCATTCAAAAATCTATTTAATAAGGTTACACAAGTATAATATAATAAAAAAAGCATCATTAATCCATAACACATGTATATATTAATGCACACATATAATAATTAATTAATTAATTCATTTACATGAGTCATGGACAGTTCTAGGGATTCATATAGGAAAAATATATACAACTAGGTATGGATGAGGCTATAAATAGAAAAATTAGTGGCCTTATCACACCCCCTACTTAACCTCTTGTTTATCCTTGAGCAAGCATTCTTTGTATTTTAAATCCATAATATTTCCTAAAATCTAAGGGCTCAATACAACCCATCCCTTCAAAGATATAAAAACCTTTAACATCATCTATGTCTTTCCACCTTTTCTTTTCTACATCTCTGTTAGCTGGCACATTCCCTTCCCAATTAGGATTTAGGAACCAAAACATGGGTGGATGAAACATTAACCACAACCAACTTATCCTTCTTTTCCTAACAATTTCAATGTACATATATACTCTATGTGTTGCCTCTTTGAGGTTCTGAGGGGAATAAGGTTATTTTCATTTCAAGGTATCTAAAAACTCTACCCATCTATGAAAATAAGAAACACAAATTTGTTTTCCATCTCCATCCATGAGGCTCAAGTAGTGGTTATAGACCTCTACCTATTTGTTTGTGACCCATGATCATGGAGTATCTATATTCATAAAAGCTATCCATTCCTCTATTATAGCTTCTAAATCAATAGATTGACCCCTAATGATTAGGGTAGCCTCTCTTTCTTTCTCTTGATAGTCCTCAACCTTTTTCTTTCTTCTTATTTCATTGAGGACATATGAGGTAAAGGCATTCAATTGAACATCCCCTAGGTATATATTAGGATTCGAATTTGTGTCATGTGGCACAACATACTGATACATGTAAAATTCACTCAATTATACCTAAATATCAAGGTTAAAATGCATATAGACCTCAAATAAAGACTTAGAATCACATACCATGTAGGATTGATCACTGTATATCCTATCATATTTAAATCTACACCACCTTTCTTCTGAGTATACAACATATAACCTAGAGGTTGATCTACATTCCATTAACATCTTAGTGGTCTCATGCATGTTAGTGATCTTCTCTTTCAAATAAGTTATCCTAGTCTCAATGATTTCTAGGCTTTCTTTTAAATATTCCTATTGCTCCCTTGCTTCAAAATATACTATAAACGTTTGTATCAACTACTTATGATAAGTTTCATCAGCACTAAAATTTTCCTCAAGAAATCTCATAAGGTCATCAATTTCTATTAGCCTAACAACTGAGAGGTCTACATCAATTACTTCTTTTACTATAGCTACTTTTGCAGTGGTCTCTACAAAATAAAACCTATTGTGGAATGGTACCAAATCTAAAAAATTATTTATTTTAAGTTCTTCTAGGGGTACATGTCTAATGCCATTTGTAGGTAAGGTGGATGAATCTACTGCAGGCTCCTCCAATGTCTTTTCTTTGCTTGACTCTTCTTCCATAGATGGCTTTAGAAATTATTCTACCCCCATAAGTGTTTTTAGGACTCTTTTGCCTTTTAAATATATTTTTTTGTTTCTCAACCTATATATCTCTTTCATGGCTTGTTCCAAAGTTTGGAACTCCTAGTCATGAGGAACTGTGTCTTGCTCTGCTGCTTCTTCCATGTTCCTTTCTTCAAGAAATTCTTCCTCTTTTACAAGTTGATATGACATTATTATTTCTTCTTCTATACACCCTATTTGTTTGAGTAGTTCTATGTCTTCTTCTCCCAATTTGGGTTGCTCAGGTGACTGCATTTCCTCTTCCTTTGTAGACTCTTTTTCAGTAGACCATTCTGCTATCTCAAACTCATCATAGGTCTTATGAATTTTGAGATCCTTCTTATTCTCTTCATCCTCACTAATGTCTATAGGTGAGGGTGTTAGGGTTTACCTTTATCTTTTAATTCTTTGAGACCTCCTAGGAGGAGGTCTCCTTCTCTTTTATGTAGAGGGCTTCTTCCTTTTAGTCTTATTTTTCTTTTTAGGAGGGGGAGCTATTGAAACCTACTTATCCTATATAGCTAGTGATGGAAGAACTTCTTGATGAGTATTAATTTTTGTGGCACCCCCTTCTTCCTATACGATTAGTGATGGAAGATATTCTTCTCCTTTTGAAAAAGCCATGGTGTAAGAATCTACTTCTTGTGCTAAAATAGTTGGAACAACAGAAGGAATATCCTGCCCAGTTTGTTTTGGTGGACTTTCCTCCTCTATATCCTTAAGAGGTAGCACTAATTTTATTCATCCTTCTATTACCCATAGATACTATAGGTGAAACTATAGTAGCTAAGGTATGACTAGTTGCACTAGTACTTACAGTATCCTCTTGTGCTATTTATTAGACCTTTCCCTTGGGAGATTCCCCCTCATTATTTCCCTCCTCTTATTGAGGTTCACTAGTCCTTAAGGTTATAAACTATTCCCAGTTAAGGTTAGGTCTAGTATCTCTTATTCTTTGTTTAAATAGCAATCAAATCATATAATGATGAGACAAGGATTTCTCTACCCCACTTTGTTATTCTTTAGACATTTTATTTAGGATATTCCACAAGTGGTTTGGGACATTAATAGTCCTACCATGTCTTAAATGATTTAAAAATTTGAATTGGATAGTATAGATCAAGGAGTACCTACCTTCACATGTTAGATATTTGATGATATATGAAACCACTTCTCTGTAGGTTCGGGGTAGACTTAGTCTCTCCACACCTCCTTTCTTAATCATTAGCTTTTCATTATCTTGACAAAATTATTGTCTAGCTAGTTGGCCATTAGGTTTCTTTTCCCAATTTTCCCCAGTTCTTGGAAATCTAGTAACCTAGCTTACCATTTCTTCTATAATTGGAAATGTGATTCCAAATACTATCACCTATTATCCAATAAAAGACCCTATAAATTCTCTAGTGATAGGTTATGAAAAATGTTATAGTTTTTCAAAATAGGTAACCCACCCAACCCTACTGAAGATGGCCCAATTATCTAGGTGTCCTTACAACTGCGTGTGGTCTAAGGGTTCCCTTCTCACTATTGAACCTTCCATTCTAGCTAGTTTATCTTTCTATCAAAATTTTCAAGCAAATATATCTTCAAAACACCCAATTTACCTTAAAATTTCTACTTGTAATGAAACAAGTTTCTTAAATAATGGTAGTTTTAGTTGCAGGTTGTAGCAATGTCTTACATAGGTCTTTTTGTGAATGAGCTTTGATATCAAAGTGGAAAACAATAAAATTTATTGTTTTCCCAATCGAATATGGGTGTAGTTATGGTGTAATCATGAGATTTCAATCTGGATGTCTAGATTATCATGTGATTGATTACCCATAGCATTCTTCCCCCCACGTGATGTGTCACTTGTCCCCAAGTGACATGGTACATGTAGGATGCAAAAAGATAGGATGGGGTCATAATAAGGGTTTTGAGTGGTGAGTTGGCATAGCTTATGACAAGACTCGATGAATGATGTTTTAATGATTAAATATGCTTTTTAATATAATTCATGTTATATTAAAAAATAGAAGTGATTTTCTATGACTAAAAAATACACCATTCCTTTATAACCATTTGTTCCTAGAGTTGTGGCATAGGAAATTTGCATGTGAGTATTTGATAGAATAGAAGCTTAAATTGTTATTTCCTCATGCCATTATTACCCTAGTAGTCATGATTTTGTTGTATTGTTACCCTTAGGTAATTATGTGATCACAATGTCTTGTCTTTTAATTATGCCCTCAATAATCTACATGCAATCATGATGACCTACAAAGCACTAGAGCAGTGGTTGTGTAGTGGTATGAGAGACTATTATCATCCTTCCATAAGGTGGTTGTTGGAGATATTTATTTGTTATCTAATTCAGATTCTTTATAATCATGGAGGAGGGTGGGTGATGGCATTTGATGCTTGATGCTCTTGATCTCCTTTGTATGATCTTGCTGATGGCTTATTTCTCTTCTGTCTTACTCCTAGTAAATGAGGATGTTTGCCGATGGATTCTTTATTTAGTGCACTTTTAATTTGGCAATCAACTAGTTTATCAAACTTGGTTACTATGCTATAGAAAAGATCCTAGATCTCTCTTATTGGCAGAGTAAAATTATTTTCCATGAAGTGACCAGAAGCTGAGAATGGTTCTTTTGTATCATTGTAGCCATAAATATTGGTCTGCAACACTCCAAATGGAGATTGGAAGTGTATGCCTTTTTTTTATCACTTAATTTGTTATTCAGGGGTATGGTCATTCCTTAGCAATTTTTAAATTTTTTGCTCTAATCTTATTTCACTCCTCCTCTAGCTTGTCTAGTGTATTCCATGAATTTCTCAATAGCCCATAGTCAAAGCCATAACTCATCATTTGTGAGGAATTAATTTGTAAATATTAGATAGGTGTATATAGGGGTTAGTATGCACCTGAAGCAAGTATTGGTTGAGCTCATAGCCACTACAAAGTTGTGCCTAATGGTAAGGAAGGTGCCCACAACAACTATAGAATAGCCTGTAGTAACTGGAAGAAAGCTTCCACATCTTCATGGCACATGAATGATAACATATTGACACCTTCTGTATCTAACATCTATTCTATATCAAATAACATGAAGTTAATTTTTGTTTAATATGTCAGGTGCATGGTTTTAGGTTTTCTATCATCATTTTCTAGTTTCTTATAAATATTTGTCAAATGTTTATCTATGTGTTATCAAAAAATTTATATCTTAATATAATGTGAATTTTTTAATTTTTGCAAAAATGTATTGATAAACTCCAAGAAGGGAATAAAGTTGGGCTGTTGGATTTATTTGATGGTGCTGCTATGGGAATTGGGAAAATTCTCTCACTATCTATTGTATAAAGAGTCAAATTGAAAGGAATAGAAGATGTAAATGTAAATATTTTAAAGGTCACAAATACGCCTTACTTATGAAGACAAAATAGATGGCGCTATCCATTTAAAAGATAAATAAGGAACCTTCACATGGTACATAGCCACTAAAATATTTGCAAAAAATGACATAGTTGATGTTTATAATATACTCACCGTTAGACAGCTTGGCCCACTACTTTATGTAGGAGTTTGAATGTGTTGTTCATGGATCTTTATCATGGTGTATTTGCAAGAGTTGGAAACTCTTATACTTTGAAATTTTTGATTTTATATATATATATATATATATATATATATATATATATATATATATATATATATATATATATATATATATCTTATAGTTCATCAAAATTGCATTATATTTTATATTGCAGACTACCTTTTTTTATCATGATGTTGAATCAATATTTTAACTTCTAGCATGTTGTAGCTTGTTCGTATATATAATGATTTTATTTGATTTTATTTTTTAATTCAAGTTTAATAATATGTTTATTTATGTATTTTTATTTGCTTTTATGTTTTAATTCAAGTTTAATAATATGTTTATTTCTACATTATACAATTTATGGTATCTACTAAATTATTTATATCATATAAATGAAAATTTACTACTAAACTAGTAGTAAATATAATAATTATGCATTTAATAAACTATGTATCAATAAACTACCATATTACAGAAATCAGTGAACAAAAACAATTAAATAAACTACAAAATGATGGTAATTAAAAATTAAAATGACTAAATTTACTACTAATTAATGGAAATTAGTTAATTAAAATGACTAAATATACTACTAATTGATGTCAATTAATAATTAAATTGACTAAATATACTACTAATTGATATAAATTAGTGAATAAATATGATTAAATATATGAGCAGTTGACGACAAAATAATGATTACAATGAGTAAATTAATGACTAAATATACTACCAAATTTACCAATAAAAATAACCAATAAATGACTAAAAATTCTTTAGTCATAAATTTGGTCGCGTTATGAATGACTAGAAATAAACTACTAATGGCCACGTGACCAAGCTTAGTCATTTATATGCAAATTTTAGTAGTTTTTTTAATCATTTATTGTTATTTTTCTACTAGTGCAAGGAGGTCCATGATGATATTTGTGGAGGCCATGTCAGTGGAATAGTCCTAGATAAGAAGTTACTTTAGATTAGATACTATTGGCCCACAATGGATCATGACACTTGCTAGTATGTGCACAAGTGTGTAGCCTACTAAAAGCATGAAAACCCCATATATGCCCCCACTCGAGAGTTAAAACCTATAATGAGCCCATGGAAATTTTATGTTTACGAAACATATTTAATTGGAAAGGTTAATCCTACTTCATCATATGGACATAATTTCATTATCACAAACACAAAGTATTTTACTAAATGGGTGGAAGCAATGCTGCTTATATACACCATAGGTCTACAGATATCTAAATTCATTTTAAATCAAATCATTTGATGCTTTGTAATCCCATTCAAAATAATTTATGATAACATTAAATATTTTAATAATCATAATATAGAAGACTTATGCAATAAATACCATATTGAGCAGTATTTATCCACACCCTACTATCCTTAGGGTAATGGACAATCAGAAGTGACAAAAAAATGCTTATTAAAATACTCGAGAAAATTATTAATGACACTAAAAGAAACTAAAATCTACAACTCTATATAAAACTTTAGTCCTATAGAACCACCACACAAATGCCTAATAAGGCTAGTCTATACTCTTTGGTATATGAAGCAGAAGCAATCTTGCACATTCAAGTTGAGGTCCCCTCATTATGAATATCCTTATGGGGCATGATAACATATAATGAGTATAGATAGGAGTAGCTAGAATTATTGGATGAAAATCATTAGAATGCCCTCAATCACATTAGGGTATATCAAAATAATCTCAAGGGCCAATATCACAAAAATATCAAGTCTAGAGAATTTGAAGTTGATCACCTAATACTAAAGTAAAATTAGAAAAACACCAATGTTGAGCGTGAAAAATGGGGTAATTGAATAAAATTGGCTTGGGCCTTATTTCATTATTTCTAAATTTGGATTAAGAGCATATAAATTAGCCACTCTAGATGAAGATGAGCTTGATAAACCCATGAACATTATGTATTTTAAATGGTTTTATAACTAGCGAGACCAAAAAAATTATCTTCTATTTGTAAGACCTCACACTTGGGGGAACTTCTATCCATTGCCACTTCACTTCTCATCATTTTCCCATCTCCCTATATTGTCCACTCACCTTCCCTCTGACCCTGATCCTCATAGTTGGTGTAAGTGTAAGATATATGCTTTGAAAATTAGGAGATATGAATTTCAACAATGGGACAAATTATTGTTGAAAGTGTAAAGGTGATACTTGTTGAAGAGTTCTCTAAAACATCTAATCCACTTTCAAAACTAATAATCCCATTTTGATATCCTAATCCACTTTCAAAACTAATAATCCCATTTTGATATCCTAATCCACATCCAATCAATTCTCTTAGATGGTTATTCTTCCTATCAGCCTCAATCACACTAAAATTTGTTCATCCCCATTCATTCCCTAAGCGTACATCCACATATACCTACTAACCTCATTACTAAATAAGGGTCATATAATATTTCTTTTCCAAGATGTATATTTGTACAAAATTGAATCCCAAAAGTTCACTCTAGATCATTGGATTGCCATTATATCTAATTTGATCCTTGTTTCAATTATCTTAAAAATTATTGGGAACTATTGTTGGTTAATATTATAGGGTGCTTTCTCAATAACCCATTTTGACAAAATCCATTGTATATAACCATCTAACACAATTCCTTAGAATCATTTCTCTGGTAAATAAATTTCCTTTTTTAACACTTTATACATATTCATCAACTCTTGATTAGGTCATCATCATTCTTATTATTCCATTTTAGGGTTTTAGTGCCATCTTGTAAATAGTCATTATACTTATTCCTTTTATTTATATAGTGTAATTGTCAATCCCATATAATTAGGTTAATAATCAATATATCATCTAGTCTTATCTTAAATCATCCTATCAATGATCAATATATACATCTAGTATTTTTAATCCACATGTATATATTTTTCATTAAGTTATCTTATTAATATTATTATGTTGTGGAAATATTTTATTATAATATTTCTTGTTAGGTTGTCATAATCCTTTTTTGTTATTGTCTTATTTTATCTATTTAAGTATTAGTTTTTAAATATTTGTTTTTTATATTTTTTGTTATAGGGAATGAGGATGGCCTTACGTGACTACCCATTATGAAAATTGGGAACATAATTAATGGAGTTCCCTCTCCAAGTCCCCACACATCTTGAGTCAATGTGACCTTGACTATCCAAATGTTGTAGGTACACTTATAATCAAAGTGCAACATCAACATTAAATTGCCTAGATTTCAAGTGAATTTAAGATGCCCCAAAAATGATATCCCCTAAACATTCAAATATCTTATTTAACCACCCTAGCCCACTAAATCAACCAACCCACCTCCTTGACGCATGAGGATTTACCAATTATCAATTTATGAGACATATGATTAAAATTAAAGGATTACCTATCAACATCTTAGCACATATCACAAGTCACAACATTTTCCATTTCATTATAACATCACATTATACAATGAAAAATAAAATAATACATCACATCTTCTATCTCTAAACCATGTCATCCACATCATATACATAAACTTAAAAGATATGTGCATCATTAATATATAAAAACATCCATAAAGTCCATAATCATACATCAATCCTAACATCCATATCTAATCATCTCATAATCAATAAGCTATCTAATCTAATCCATACATCATCATCACCTAAGCAAAGTCCTTAATCATATACATCCATATATAATCATCTCATGTAATACAACACATCCAATATCTAATATAATCAATACATTATAAATATCATGATCAAAATATAATCACAATGTCATATACCATGATAAAAGTCCCAATAATCACATCAATGTCCATAAAGTCCAATCAAAATAAATATATATACAATGTGGGCCTCATAGGCATCCATATGCTAAGTATGACAATACATGTCCAAAATATACATAGTGTCTCACAAAACTAGATCACAACTATCTCATTGGTCTCCTTAGAGGTTGGTGTACTAAATGAGATGAAGTGTTAGCCCTATAAGATGATGCACATTGATTTTCTAGCACCACACTCTCATATAGATCCCTACAACACTATGCCTCTCAAGTCAAGTGGGATATCTCCCTAGTAATATCTCCTAGACAATGCCTCTATAATAAGGTACCACCCTTATTCATGTCCCTTTCGACTACCTATAACTCTACCTCCTTCTGGCTTAATCTACTTTGGATCTACCCAATCTATGCCTATAGGGCCACTATCTATGCATCTTATGCCTAAATCTACCTCTGAAAAGTCACAATCTATCCATCCCTAGTATGAATCTAGCCTATCTAACCTTATAAGGATGCCCTCTATGCATCCTTCATCCTATCCTATCCCAACAAACCTATAAACCAACCCAATATAAATCCCATCTGACTATCTCTCAGTATAATCTAGTTCTATAAATCCATAACTTGTACGTGATACCTATCCTATTCAACTATAATCTTGACCATCTCCATAACCCTAGCCATCACCTCCTATCTTAGACTATCTATATGTGCCTAATCCTCTACATGGATAGGTGGCTTGGAGGGCCTTACAACATCTGGATCTACCCCTCTCCCCATGTGGTCTCTTCCTCCAACTCCCTAACCCCCCATCAATAATCATCACTTCTTGATCAACCCCATCCTATCCATCCTAGCCATCTCTCTAAGCCTAGGGTTATGGATTCTATGCCCATTATCTCCTCAAATGAGCTTGTACCAGTAATAGTTTCCATATTAATCTTCTCCTCTTATCTCCCTGAAGAGGTCTCAATAATTTTTGGCGCTATCTTTGATGCCACCACCCTATATAAGCCACTGTAACCCCTAGATCTACCATTGATGTATGGTAATCCCACATAATAGGAATAATGCTATTATAGTCAACCCTTACTAGTGTTCTATCCACTATATGATCCCACTAGGGTCTCTCTCTATCACTCCTAGCGAAGAGGTATTCCTCCCCTAGGATGTCCTACTAATGTCTAAAATGTCTCTATACCTTATTTGGATGACATATCTTGATAATATAATCCCATCACATGGTCAAATAACACTATTTCAATATGTATATAATGACATTGACATCCTCCACCCACCCCCACTATACATGCATATAGGGCATCCATGTAATCTAGTCATCCCTCAAGTTATATAAAGCCTATTTATAAAACCACATATCTCTTACATGTGCTCTTTACACTCCCAAAATAATATACCATCCAAAAACCAAGGGCTTATTAGTATTTTTTTTTCCATGCATACCTAGTGGCCTTTCGATGACCATGTACTCCTAGCACCATATATAAAGTAATAATGATTTCCTATATCTACTCACTCCCCTATAGGCACCCATGTGTAACTCCTTGTATAAGTATCCTAATACTATGGGACCCCAAGAAAATACATGGTTGTCTTGAATCATATCAGTGAATACATCCCCTAGCCCTAAGTGGAACCACTTCCCACTATTGTTTGGAAATAGTATGCTAATTATAAGAGACATAAACATTAGGGTTAGTTTCTCAATCGAATCATCCATAAAATCCTTGTCGATACCTATTTTCAAATCTTATATGCCAACATGTAGATGTATGTATAGTCTCTGCATAGTAGCACTCAATGTCCATGATTTATAGTATATCAAATCCCCTCTCATTGGAAAATAAAAGATGTGAAATGCATCCTCCAACATGAGGGTCATATCCCTTGTAATGAAGTGGAATGTACTGGTCTCAGAGTGCCAGTGATCCACCAATGTTGTGATGAGTGCTTGATCTATCATGATAAATGGCATCATGGCAATGCAATATAAACTAGTCATATATAACACTCCATAATTAATTAGAGACATCTTATGAATCTCATATATAACTAGTGGGTGTCATAATTTGGATACTAACACACCTAAATCTTCCTACACCATGAACAAACTATTAGCCCTTGATCACTACTAACCATCCTATGTATCTAATCACACTTATCAATCCTACTTACTCTACATAACCATATATCATTCAATACCTATCCCATTAATCTTACCTATCCTTTCTAACCTATTTACCCATACAGATCCAACCTACCCATCCACTTATCCAATTGACCCATATCCAATCCTACTTATCCTATCTATCAATTAAACCTATTAAGACTACTATCAAACCCATCAAACTATCCTAACTATATATCCATTCCAATCCATATATATTACTAACAATATTATTTTAAATCCCTTACCTAACTAACCCCTAAAACTAACTTTCATCAAAACTACATCTCACACTAAACCCTAATATGTGATTATGTTAAAATTGCATGTCGATACTTGTAATTTTATAAAACTAAAAGTCACCTCTTGAGTTTTTTTAAACCTACATATTACCCCATGAAATATTGAAATACCATAGATCACCTTATATAGTTTCTCAAAACTATAGTTCACCATATGTAGTTTTACAAAACTACAACACATGAATGCATTCTCACCTCTTGTGGCTGTAAAACTATAACTTAGGGGCAATGATCCTAGTTGTAATTTTATGTTGTCCACTTCTATACCTAATAAATTCATGTAATTAATGAATTAATGATAAAAAGGACAAATCTTAGATAGAGTACTCACTAGTAGTCCTGCATCTACTGGCCTATGAAACTCTTAGACCCTCTCTCCATAGTGGGAAGCTTGTGAGATACAATCCATCATCCTTCTCTCCAGAGCTCGAATCACAAAATCCAAAGAGTGAAAATGATCCTTTTTACCCCCAAATTTTCTATTTTAACCCCTATAACCCTATTATTTTACCCCCTTTTACCCCATTTAGTCCATACTAACCTTCTTTAACCACCCAAACACCCAACCCTGAATCTTCTATCCATTTATATCTTCATAAATCATGATCAATCACATTTATACTAATTATCCTCTATTCTACTATTAGTTTTAATCAATTTTAGGGGCATAGTTTTCTTATCCCCATTCTTTGTATAACATCCCAAGTCAGAACTACATCGGCCTGAGGTCTTTTCAAACTATGTAGGCAACACTTGGCCACTTTATAGTGCCCAAGGATAGCTCAACCACCACTAACATAAATTCCCATCTTGTCCTCTCATAGTTTCTCAAAAATTTTAAATCATTTTGGGATAAAATCATTTAATCCAATCCATCTATCATCACAAATAACTTATCATACATCCTTTTATCGATCTGTAACTCTCCCTTACATGCATTTTTGCCTTGGAAATGTTGAAAAATCATGGCCTTATTTATCTATCTATTTATAAAACATATGTAATTGTATTGATAATATATATTTTTATCATCTTAAAGCACTTGCCTCTCTCCTTAGCATTGGTAATTTCCTAGGACTTATTCTAAGAGGCTAATCATTGTTGCTCAGGTACATTCCCCTTGGGGCTAGTCTTATACCAACAACCTTATCCCCTTGCCTCTCTATTTAGGGAATCCTATTGTATCTAAATTATCACCTAAGGAATTCAAACTCCTTATTTATTGATTTTATACCCATACCATGGGATTATTTTTGAGTGGCCATCTGGCTCGTACCTCCTCATATGTCCCTTTGAGGGGGCATCATACAACCTCACTTTACTATCTCATCCACACAATGATTTTTATTTGAAATACCATTAGTTAATTACTTTAAATACCCTTTTAGAGAGGGGAAAAATATATACACCTAAATCTACTCACCCTAACTATTCCACTAATCTAGCTAATTATCTTTATTAATCCCATAACCATAATCTTAACTAATTAATTAAATACCATTACCTATCACATATTCCCTAAATATTAATAACCTTTATACACCTTCATGACATATTAGTCCCTTCATTATCCCAATAAAATCCTATTAAACCACTAATCTTACCTCATTAATTAACTACTTGCCCACTTGCCAATTTAAAATTCACATATATTTTTACCTACTCCCTTGACCAACCTATCTTTAGCTTCTCCTACACACATAGAACCTTAAACCTCCCTAAACCCATAAATAATCCCTATTAATTTCCCAATAAAATTTATAAGACTCTAAAATCTAGAGCCTTATCTAACTTTCTATAAATCTCTAAACTATAGAGTTTTAAATGAATTAAAAATTCATTTAACTCCTCCTCCATCAACATATAAATAACCATGTTTGGAGCTTGGTTAGACTAATTAGAAATATTGTAATCCATTTTTACATCCATATACTAGTTATCATAATCCTTCATACTCTCTTGCATCCATTCTAGCAACCAAGAAGCCATTAAACTATCCACCTTAAAGCCATTATCAAGCAATCCAAATATCTAAGTCAAGAAGCATTGGAGAATCGGTTTGGAGATCTTGGAGGCAAGCTAAAGAGGAGAAAAGTGATGGTAATAATCCATTTGTAATTATTGATTGCTTCTAAGATTTATCCCTTCTATGTTTTTGTAGTTTCAAGTTAAGGTTACTATTTTTAGTATATTAGATCCATAGCTTAAATTTACAAGCATACATTCCATTCTTTCTCTAGAAATACATATAGATTTACATATACAATATAATTATTTATCTTATTCTAACAAGTCATGCAATAGTTATACAAATCTTTTTGACATTCAAAATGATATAATTTATTCTTTAAAACATCATGTGATATGAATGTTCCTTCATGTAATGACTCTAAATTATGCAATGTGCCTTTATGCAATATTTCTAAATTATGCAATGATATCAAAGTAGAATGGAATGATAGTTTTAATGAGTTCATTATCCCTATGTTTAAAATAGATGGAAAATTATGACCAATATGTGCATCTTCCCACAATTCAATCATTCCTACTAGTCACATTGTATCTATGATGAATTCTATAGGAGACCTTCAAAACCATGTTTCAATCCTCAATTTATAGTTATTCTCATGTCATGTTAATATTAAGGATGAAATTATTGAATATCAACCTCTTACACAAAATTTATTTGAGTATCCTTATCCAACCAATTTTTTTATGCCTATGTTACCTCTATTTTATGGTCAAAGATACCCTTCTAACCATTAACATAATATGTATAAGGGATGCCAAAAAAAATAGATATTGTGCCAATTAAAATATATACCATGGGGTTCTCCCTATTAGTTGAGGTCATTTATGCACTACACTCGACCTTCCAGAGAGTATATAATAAGGGACAAATCCCTCAGCCTCCTCAACCCCCTATGCTCTATATATAGATATGCCCCCCGCATCTCTCTCTCTATAGAGTTCTTTGGCCTTCCTTATATATGTTATCTTATCTTATCTATCTGTTGTTGACCATATATATATATATATATATATAGGGGGTATATAAATTATTATATAGCGGCACTCGCCCCCCTTTCTATATATAGAATCTAGTATTTTTGGACCCCATTTCCCTTTTGTCATTGTACTAAATATGGATGCACATTTTTAAAAGAATTCCATATAAGTTTAACAAGGTAAGCTTGGGATTGGTTTTATAGTCTTGCTAATGGTTCCTTACCCACTTTTAAAAAGCTAGAAGACACATTTTTAATAGATTTTCATAAGTATAAAATTCTTAAGTTAATATTTAAATATTTACAAGGCTTAAGGCAACATGATGATGAGTCTATTAGAGAATATGCTATAAAATTCAAGGATGCATTACATTTTTTGACATAAAAACCCTATGATTTGGAAGTACAATTCATATTTAGTAGGGGTATTTTTTCACTTAAATAAAGAGCATTGCATCAACATTACACTTATATATGGATGTGCATAAGAATTCATGTGATTTAGCGAAAATTAGCACATAATTAAATGCATCATCATTAAAAGACAAAGGTTTCATTAAATATTATTACAAAGGGAAAGAACCAACTAAAGAGGTTCATAGGTCATCCTCAATACCTTATTTTAAACCAATAACTCATAACAAGGAACAAACAATAAAGTTTTACATAAATGAAAGGAATAAACATAAAAAATAATTCCTATAGTTAAATAATATACTCCTATTTGAGAAAAAAACACTTCAGTTTGATTGTCTTAGAAATATACCACATGATATATTACATACATTATTGGATAAACAATTGATTACTCTTCCTCCAAATAACTATCATCCACCACACATATTTGAAAAAATCAAAGGACAACCATTTTGTACTTACCATGATATTAATAGAAGAAAAAATATTACATAGCTTGTAGATAGAGGAGTCATTTCATTTGAGAACAAGACACCAAAGTCTTCTTCTCCCACTTCTTCTAGTATTTATTCTAAGAAGACTGTAACATCTCATGAAATTCCTACCAAGGAAAGAATGGTCTATCCAATTTTTTAGAGCCAAACCACTAGAAGAAGTCTAATTCTAGTTCACATTATACAATGACCAAAATATCCCAAGATATTCATATTTAAGAACCATTGGTCATTCTATATCTCAATAGAAGCAATACTAGAAGAAGCTTAGTTGTTAATACTTCAAATTTATATGTTTCAAGCACTTCTATTTCAATTATAAACCCATATGGAAGTGAAAAGAGCAACAAAGATCTATGAAATAGTTAAAGGTATAAGTTAATATAGTACAACAATCAAAACCAACACCATTTTAAATTGTTCAACAACAAACAAGTGCCCCTAATTATGCTAAGCTATTCCACTTTCCAACTAATTTTTAAACATCATTGGTGTGAGTAATAAAATTACATATGTGATGATAAAAACTAACAACTACTAACATGCAAAGTTATCATTAATACACAATATTTATTTATATGATCATAGTATTCTAAATTAAGAATCATCAAATTCAAAAACTTACCAAAACACCAAAAATAAAACATATTAAATATGCATGTAAAAATAAAAAATGATCTCATATATATATATCAAAATCATGTTTATAATATACATGTCAATCAATGATGGGGGCATCCCATTCATCTAAGATTTCACTACTCAATGGATCCATAGCTCATGAAGTCAAATCTCTATTTCATCCTCATGATATTGACTTGTATCATCTACCCTATATCTTGAGTATGTCATTCTTAATCAACATTCGAGTATGCTCAAACTATAACTCACCAAACTAACTAAGAAATTATCGAGACAAACATGAATCCTAAATCAGTGTAGGCCGTTTATCAAGTTATACTTATAGGTAATCATAATTACCAATAACTACCATACATGATGTAGTTATAACCACACAAAGATAAACTAAATAGGCATGCTCACCAACAATATGATCAAATCACTCTACTAATCCACTACCTACTACATAATATGATACATTTTACATCAAAGTACATATTGCCACATCTATCATAGTAGACCAATAGGTATCACCTGCCATATCATATTATGTGAGTATGCTATAAAAAATTATAAAACTATTATAAAATAAATATAAATAACAAACCAATTTACATATACTCACGCTTAGCTATGGTTACCACAACATGGGCATATCCACCAACTCAATGTGGTACAAGTTGGGTTGAAGGAGGCACATCTAATTTATGTTCATCCCATTCACTCTATGATGGGTGCATAAAAACATGATCATTTGTTATAATAGTAAACAATAACACCCATTATGTATTGGCCCACTATTGTGTATAATATAATGTGCATCCTACATCATCACCATCTTCTAGAAGAACAATAAGATCTCACTCGATCATTATCTAAAGAGCCAAATATACACTTGTAGGCCCTAGACTCAAGCTAAATCTCATAGCTACTCAAACACTATGTTCATGGGTGAGTTTACCCAAATTTATAGGTGATTCGCTCATACTGAAACCTCTCATACACATGCAAATTGATCATGTATCTAGATATTAACTCATAGACATCTCAACTCTAAAGCATCCTCAATCCATGATCCATATCCAAAATAAGGTCTCAATTGAATCATATCAAGTGCCAATCTATCAAAAACCACTCTATAATCCATAGTACTTAGTTCTCTGCATTGTGGTAGAACCCATCAAGCTACAAATATGTTGTATAGGCCTAATCCTGAAGATGGCCATGAAGTAGATGAATAATAATAATATGATTATAATACCATATATGTAATAATGTAGTAGTATTAATACTACCTCTATAAACCTCTAAGGTAAATATGTACATTACCCTATTCAAATGGGCTAATATATTATGCCCCCATGAATATCTAGTGTGACTTTCCTTGTAATATACCTAGGTAGGGGAATATAATGTATATTTAGGGTAGAATAGTGGAATGTAATAGAAGTATGAATAGTAATGTCATATAGAAATAATCCCACATGCATATAATGAAAGAGTGGGATAGATTAAAATAATATATATAGAGGGACATAGGCCATTATAATGCATCCAAGCAAAATCTACCAATTAGAGCCAAATGCTTTGATAAGGAGGTAGCCCCTCGAAGTGGCAAGCAATTTAGAGTGATTCCTTACATAAAAGGAATAAAAGATTAATATGTTTGTGTATTTTATGTATGTGAGATATTAGGTTCTTAACATTCCTCAATGGATTGAACAATGTGATACACACAATAGGAGATGGCCATATATCCTCCATCCATAGCCATAAATGATGCTAGTATACAACATATAAACTTTTACAAATGTAGATGATCCAATCATACAATCTAATCTAACAATATAGTCCCACCTTGATCCATTTTCTTAGGTCTACCTATCATAAATATATGAGATTGATGCATGTATCCTAATCCAAAAAAATTCAATTACTATGGGCATCTCTCTAATAATAGGAAGTTGTAAAATGTGCCACACATCCTCCCAAGTGATGGTCATCTCACTTATCAGAAACCAAAAACCATAAGTATCAAGATTATATCATTTATTTAAAGCTTTAATCAAGTGCATATTGTATGGAATTTGGATTAATCAATTAACTTGTTCCAATACAATAATCATGTGTCTACCAAAGTGAAACTCCTATGAATGTAAGTCACACTACAAAGAATCAAACAAATAAATTTTAATCAATCTCCAATCTCAAATAAATTTAATATACACATGCAAAAATATTTAGAATCAATCAAAATTTCACACAAATAATGTCACCTAACACAAGACAAAAACATAGAAAATAAGGTGGTCAAGAACATCTAACATAGGACAAGAACATCAAGAACTATACAACACTATCCAAAAAGGACAAAATGTCAGATTCTAATTTTGTAAGATAAAAAACTCAAATTTAGATGAAATTCTAAAAATTTAACATTCTAACAAAAATTGATCACTAAATGTCATTATTACATAACAAAAGGTGCAATTACAAATATACCAAATCACCATTTTTATCCATCTCAATCACAGTCTACAAATGCTCAAATCACAATGGCAATGTGGGCCATTGACTCAACATCTTAGAATACTTAGAGCTCAGATCTAGATTTAAAAAATAGTGAAAATGAAATTAAAAAACTAATTTTCACCTTAATATCTATTTAGAGTTGACTTTTTGCCAATCTCAATTACTATGCTTAATGTGTGATTAATTCTATTAACAAATCTAAACTTTGGAAAGTGATATCTTGAGTTTTTTTCATCAAAATCACATTCCATAAGTTACACGAATACATGCATGACATATTCTTCTGCATCATAATGCTAATCACTTATCAATGACAAATTTGAAATAAGGTCAAAATCTTACACTTAGTGATATAAGCATCATTGCCTTTGGAAATCCTACTTGACAATCAAATCCATCTATTCACTATTCTATCATTCACAATCCATTGCATTAATCTAACGATAAATTCAATATACTACAAAATATTATAAAATTTATAACATATTAAATTTTTCTAAATCAATTTATATTTTGATTTGATTGATATGATATTCTCATCATTCACCTCAAAAGGGGGGCACCCATGGGGCACATATCTACAAATTTTTACAAAATCGATATTTAGTCATTTATTGCATCATAATGCAACCAAAAAGGTTTAAATATTGGTATGTTAATGGGGTCATTTCCCATGAGCATATAGTCATAATTAAAAATCACACATTACAAATTTTGAAAACACTACACATTATAGTTACATATGCAAATACAAAGGTTCAAAAATTCAGTTAATGGCATAATTTATAATTTCAAAATAATATTAGTTATTGACACACATTATGGGTACATATGTGAGTGTATATGCACTCCTATTTTAATTTAAAAATAAAATTCAAAATAAACATCTACATATAATTACAAATTCCATAAATATCACAATGGGGAATGATACAGATTCATGTTTACTTTATTATTTTCAAAATCAAAGAACATATACAATATAATATTTTCTGTGGACATGGTAGGAGCATGGGTGTACTCCATTCCCTTATGATCATACTTTAAAAACCATAATATACTAGAATATACCAGAATGTTGTAATTGAATCTACAAGCCATATTGATGTAAATAGCCTACTTGCATACACTACACTTGACCAATTCTCAAAACAAATTACTCTTCTTATTTAGGTATTTCAACATGCATGTTTCCAAAAATGATTACAATGCATTTTATGTGTTTATCAAAGTTGTAAAACATTCATTATTGGCTCCACAGGGTATTGAGAATTTACAAGCATTCATTGTATTCTCTAAAACTGAAATAACCTCCTTAAGAGCTTTTTCACTTTAAAAATTGCTCAAAACCACATGAGCTTCAATGATATCCCAATATACAACAAGATATCTGAGTCTTAACACATATTTAAATTTATCTTCCAACCACTATTCCAAAATAATTCATAAACATTACAAAATGATTCAATTTATAGGGTTCCTTATTGTGTTTAGATTCATCATTCACAAAACACCACATAGTCTAGTAGGTTAACGAGGCCTAATAGATCTTCAACACATGATTTTCATATTTAATACAATTATTGATAATACTTAATTATTCACACAAAACATTTTATCTTATCCTTTTATAGATCTCCAAATACTTTAAAAAAATCAATTGTAAGGTTCAAACCTTGAAATCTTCATAACACACAGTTTGGGTTTTAATGATATCTCCCTTGATACTCATCCAATCAATTCAAAACTAGATTCAGTGGACTCCTCTTTCCAAAACTCCCTTGTTTTATAATTTTTATAAATTTTCTTTGGGTTATTAATGAGATATTCACATTTTATCATCCTTGCCCTAGTTCAAAAATTTCAAATTGTGTAAGAGATCAAGAGATTTTTAAATTCATTTTCTTTAGTTCTAGAGGATTTCAAAAAATATTGAGGGTTGTATAATATATAACTTACCTCTATACACCTTCCATAATATTTATAATTTATCATGCAATGTGAAATCTGATTCAATATAATTATTTTCACTTAAAAACCTTGTTTAACACAATTCAAGACTGTAATTTCATGTTCAGAATCATTATCTCATGTGGATGAATTTGAGACCAATAACATAACATATGTGATAATGTTTATCAATATCGATGGAACCAATTAGTTGAACGTATCCATACATCTTTGTTTATTTCATTTACAAAAGTTTGTGTACATTATCAAATTCTTAATTGATCTATGACCTCTTACTCCCCTGTAATTATATTTTGATGCTTCTCATGAATGATTTAAAACTTAAAACATATTTACATACCTTATGAAAATTTTATATAAATATATATAAGTATAAATTATTATCACACCTTACAAAAATACCCCTAAAATATATAAATTCTATCTTCAGGCCTACATATCTTACAAAATTTATTCCAATAAACTTGATACTGATTAAAAACATATACTTACATGTTCATACATGTCTAAGAAACATCTTGTTAAAAAAAATACATTATTTCATTGATATATCTTCAACCAATACATATTATGCCTTTGTACTTTTCATATCAAAACTTATAGACCTTAATTACATGCCTTTTTTCTCCATTCGAGAACTTCTACCAAGTATTCTATCTCTACTTGACTTATCTATGTGTCTCCCTCCTTTATTCACTACTCTTTAATAAAATTTGTCTCATGTTCTAAGTAAAAACATGTCATTATTTAGTTTTGGTCTTGAAATAAGGTTTAATATCTCTCAATGGTTCTTATCTCTAACTAACATGCTTTATTTAGCCTCTTCCTACCTAAGAGGCTTCTTATAGATAGTCTTGCGGTGAATTTACACTTAATTGAATGTATAAATACATATTCAATATGGTAATAGACAAATTATGACCCTTTAAATAGGTTTATGTACTTTAAAATTGGTCAATATCCTTACAAATCTTTCTAAGCAATTCAAGTTTTCAAATTCTCCATTTTGGAGGGAAAATGGAGTATGATTCCTAGAAACCTAGAATGGGAAAATGAAGTTCCTTATTGACCTCCAAAGAATTTTAATACACTTTTAGGACCTAAAAAATATTATAAAAAAGTGAAACTTGGATATTTACATCATTAACATAGTCATATCTTGATGCTCCTACATCAGATTCTCTTGGTGTGAAATATTTGAGCTCCTGCTCAAATGAAATTGCTGATCCTTCTTTTGCTTCTTCCAATATTTTGGTCCTTATCTTCGTATTCATGCTTAATGATACCTCTGCTTCTCTTCTCTTTAGGTCTCATGATCCTAATTACCTCAGTCTTTTCTTCATCTTCTTGGTTGAAGTACATGAGAAGGAGTCCACCTCTTTGACTGCATACTCTTCCATACCAGCAGATTCAAAGCTAAAATCATAGCCAATTTTAAAAACATGAGGCATGGTTACCCCTCTATTTATTGAAATCTTTTTTTTAACTTGTTCTTTAACTCATGCATCATCATTTTCTTGCCTTAAAATCTTCAATAATTCTAATTTATCTTCTTTATTAGCTTCCTCATCTCCTATGAGGTCCAATTTTTTTTCTCCTACATGATTTACTGCCAAATCATTTCTTCTTCTTCTATATACTTTGATCTTCATCTTCAGTATATTTGGGGATAATTTTAACCAGAACTTGTTTGTATTCAACTTGTACTAATTGAGACACATTTTCTTACTGTAATTCAAATTTCATAAGTACTTCAATGGGTGATTTATCTTTATACTCATCTTCATTGAGTCTATACAGTCACTTATCTTCTTCTTTTTGCCAAACACCTCCATCATCTTCAAATTCTGCATTCACACCATCAAAATAATTATTAGAGACAAAAAATTGATGTCATTGAACCTTTTCAAGTGCTTCTTATTCTTCACAAAGCATCTATCCTTCCTTTGGGTAGCATATTTCTACTTCTTCATGCTCTAATGACATGTTCACTTGAACTTCCATACAAGCATGTTGTTCATGCTTCTCTTTTGCCACCAATATCTTATCTTATTTGGTATCTTTTGACTTTAATCTCTCAAAGTGGGATTTTCCTTCATCTATATTTTTATCTACATACACACATGTAAATGAATTATTAGATTTAAAAACTTGAGGCTTACTTTCCCCTTTCTTTCCTTTTTGGATTGCCTTACTAATGATCTCATTTGTCTTCTCCATTTTCTAACTTCTTTTGCCTTTTTATTTTCTCAATAATCTCTTTGAGAGGTCACTACACTATTTTATTAATCCTTATGAAGAATTCTTTCCTTTATTCTTCTAAAATTTGCATCATACCTACCAAGATCAACCTTATCTCAGTTATTTATCTCTCTATGTCTATCTCTATCTTCTTAGTATCTTCTCTCACCTTTTTATGGAAACTTCCTTTTTATAATAACTTCATTGTATATTTTAGCTCTTTTATTTTCTTAATCTCACATTTACCTTCTTGCTTTAGGCCTCACTATTCCTCTTCTTCTCTTCAACAAGTATATCCTACTTGCTTTGTAGCACCTCACCTAGGCTTCTTTTTATTTACACCTAGTCTTTTGGTATCACCGCTAGTCCTTTGTCTTGGACTCTCTCTTTCTCTTTTGTACTCTCTCTTGAGCATTATTTTGATATTATACCAAATTTATTTCACTTTCAAGCCTCCATGGCTTTAGGGATTTCTGTTGCCACTTCACGTCTTTGCTTGTTTAAGGTTTCAAAGAACCTTTTTTTGCTTCTCTTTTCCTAATTAATATCAAAGTTTCTTCAAAATTTACTTGTAAGTTGTTATCACTACAGGTTTATGAAAAAATAAAGAGCTTAACTTAAGCTATGATGCCACTTTATGCAAATAGCCTACTTGCATATATTACACTTGACCAGTTCTCAAAACAAAATTACTCTTCTTCTTGAGGTATTTCAACATGCATGTTTCCAAAATTGATTACAATGCATTTTTGATATAGGTACAATCACTGAGAGTGGTGGGTGAATCAATGGTGAAAAATAGTCCAATTAAATTTCTAAAACCCTTCAAACACTTAAGCATTCAATACAACCATTTATGAAGCATACAAGATGTTTATATCAATGAACAATGAAGATAATGCAAGATCACACACACATCATAAGATCTATGTGGAAAACCCTCTTGAGGAATAAAACCCACTCACAAGCCTACAAACATATGGACTATTTTTCCTATAAGATTATCATAAACATGAGACTTATTAAGTCCTAACCAAAATTTAGTGAAACACCTATTTTAAAAGAATCACTACCCCTAAGATAATCAAATCCTTTTGACCAGCTTTAGTGAAACATCTATTTCACAAGGATCACCTACCCCTAAGATGATGAAGTCCTTTTGACCACCTATTGGTCAAGTCCTTCTAACCTAGATGTTGAGCACCCTCCTAACACCTAGGAAATGAACATTTCCTAATCACTATTTTCCTAATAATCTAATGGAGATATAATGTATACCATCCCTATTCAACTCTACAAACTACACAATCTACACTTTGATCTACCTCTCAAATCAACCACCAAGCTCACATAAACATCGTCTATCCTTTACTCATCCTCAATATTCAAAATTGTAAGAGCACTATCTTTGACATCAAAAATATAACCTATAGGTCATACACACAATCACCAACCTTGTCTTCTCTACAACCCATCCATTGGACACACACCCTTTCTTCTTTCCTTATTTCTTCAACTCTTACATGCTCCTCTTCTCACAAGTCTCACTCATCTAGAAATCACCACATTTGATTTCACCTTTTATAGATCCTTCATGATTATTATCTTCTTATTCAGACTTTAAACTTGCCTTAACACTTAAGGCATCTTATATAACTCAATAATATCCTCATAGGTTGGCCATAGAAACTATGGGTCACACTAAAGCAGACTATGCCTTTCAATTAGGCCTTAGTAGCCCTTATAGGTCTCATGGAGACCTATTCACCCATTGACACTTATTCAAGAAAATTTAAAACAAAATAACTCTTTAACAATACATACACCCATGTCATATGATCTATAGGTCCACCTTAAGTGACAACATCCATTATAGCACCCTTCTGCTACAACATAAAACACCATTCTATATATATGATCACCAAGAATGAACACACAATCAAATTATAAGCCTTTGATCATATAAAATTTGGATTGGTCAAACCTACATAATCCACACAAATGGTCTTCATGAAGTTTAAAACATTATCTAATACTTAGGTCATCTTAAAACATCAAAATAACATCAAGAACAACTCAATTACCTTTCTCGAGTTACTTATACATCATGAAAACATACAAAGTCAAATTTATAAATCAATAAATATGACTATAAAAGAATTAAAAACTTAAAATATATATTTTTGGATGTGATTTGAAGTCATCTACAACTTTACTTTTTACACCATGGTCAAATTCTACATATCTCAAAAGTTATAGCACAAAAACTACAAACTAGTCTTCCCTTGTAAATTCAAATATTTGAATTCCAATGGTCACTGAGAAACTATTAAAATTCAAACACTTATTATTATCTTGATACTTCCTAAAAATTTGGAACAAACTCACTCCATTGATCTCTTTTAGAATATCCTAGATTTTAAGTTCGTTAAACATCTATCACTTTAACCTCATCTCGTGCTCCCTGACAATTTTGACCAAATATGCACCATCAATCTCCTCAAGAGTAGCTCAATATTTAAATTTTATTACTATTAAACATAAAAAAATTTCAGCTTATCTCATGCACCCTTTAAATATTTACCAAATACACACCATCGATCTCTGTAGATTAACCAAGTCTTTATCTTGTAGTGTTCACCATTAGATCTTGATCAGAACTCCCGTGATTGCAATACTTGGCACCCTCATGTTCCTTATAAACACTTTGATGTTAGGACATGAAATTTTTCCACTTGGTAGTCACACATTATTAATTTACTCTTTTAATTTAATGTGCATTATTTATATTCTTAGTTATGAACCATTGCTCACCATTGATATTCTGTCAAATTAGCGAGATTGTGACACTTGTCACCAGCGTGTGCAACCTTTGACATGTTGAATTCATATGCACCACTGATATAAATATGTAATATTAAGTTCTTAACATTATATATTCTATAAAAATGACCTCATACTTCAACATTATTAAACTTGATGGTCTTTGGCCCATCACAGTCTGCTAGAGCAACTTTGAAGCTTTATAACTTGAGCTAGAAATCACTTCAAGACTCTAAATTTATAGGGTAACTTCTTGGCACTATATAAAACATATACATGAAAAATATTTAATTTAGTTTACTCTTTTATTACCTTATTAATTTCATAATTTTTTTAGTTCATTCATATTTGCATGATGTGCAGTGATGTTCTGGCTAAGTATAAGAACTTAGTGAACTTCTGTTTGAGAGGCCAACTTTGCACCCATATATATTTAGCTATACACAACCTCACGACCTAAAAATTGGAACATATAAACTTGGGACTAATTTTATCACACCCATATTACCAACTCCCCCTAAATCATCCATATGTGGTAATGGTGATGTTAGCACACTACCTACTCAGATTTTTTTGCCACTAGACCCAAAATGTCTAGATGAAAAACTATGAACTACCAGATGAAATCCAATCATGCAAAAAAGAATTAAAAGCATATAATATCTCTTATGGGACATTTTTTATATCATACAATAATAATAATCATTTCTAAACATCCCTAACCATGCCAAAATTGAAGATCAATCAAGCCTAATTCAAGCATACTAGAACAGACACACTACACACTTTGTCATCTACACTTAGATTATCAAGACACTTCATCCAATCACATGGAAACCTCCATGACATAGCTAAAAACTCTCCAATAATCTCCCCTTTGTCATTGATTTCAACACCCATCATTCATCTTACCTTCCTTCACTCTCTTTAGGCACTCTCACAATAAGAACCTTCTCTCCCTTTGACACAATGATAAAGTGGGCACAAACTAATCCTAAGGACCTAAAAATACCATAAAAAAGAGATGAACATATTATAAATATGATACAAAGTCCTCCTTACCTTGAGCCTACCTCTTATTTCCCTTGACAACTTCCTCTTCCTACATGCCAACACTCTCTTCAACCAAACATTGCAACCAATGAAGAAAGAACACATAAAAAAACTAAAATATGATGGAACTCACCAATAAAAATATGAGAGTGAATTCCCATAATATATATAAGCCATTTCACCTCTTGATCATCTTTAGATCTTCACACACCATGAAGAACCACCACACAGGATTACTTGCCTTCTCTCTCAAGCTACCTTAAGGACCATAAATAGAATTTTAGGCCACTCACTAAATAAGAAACATGCTCTAAACCAACTGGAAAACTCACATTGAAACATTCATACTTTGATATTTTGGATAAACTAAGAAAAAACATCAAATCTTCACACTAGGCTTGTCTAAACTCCTTATAGCCCTACCTAGAGCTTGTAAAGCCCACAAATTTTAGTAGACATAATTACAAGACCTAAAACTTCATATCTAGATTAATCTCATATTCCCCCTTAAGTACACCAATTTTCATCACCTAGATCCTCTTATGTAACATACTTCCTTCACAAATCTACTACCTAATTATGCCTCCATTTTGACAAAAACTTGAATAATTTGAAAAACACAAACCTTAAAAAATATATAAAGATTTATTTGACAACCCATTTAGCCCATTAATCTTATTAAGAATCCTTAGACCTCAAATCATAAGGCAACCCACTTTTCTAGCATAGCCCAAAACTCTAGAATCTCAAAACAAACAAGGTCAACAAACCTCCTTCTAGTCAACTCCCACCTATGAAACTTATTGCACACCTAGAGACAACCATCACACACTTCTGAACCAATAATTAAGCCTTCACACCTTTGGTAACCTTGACTTCCTATACTATGGCTTTGATCTAAAATAAGAAAGATAAACCTAAGAGCACACAAAAACCTCCAAAAGGTACAAACATGATCATTAAGACACAAAACCACCTAAAACACATCACAAATAAGTGCATAGACATTTTTGAGCACCAAAATCTTCTTAACATTCCATCAATCTATTTATGCCACCTAAAAACACCCATTTTTATCCTAAAAACATTGCATACACAACAAAAACAACTTATGACATTATTCTGACCTCATCAAAGCACTTCTCCCATCTTTACATACCAATTCCAAATAGAAACACTCATCTCTTTCCTTCTAGGACCTTCTGAAGAACACCATATCAACACTTGGTTCTCCACTGAAAGGAGTATCTTAAGAAACATATATAGAGACCTCCTCTATACCACAATGCTCTTAAAACAAAATGAATCTAGGAGTGGGTCACATAACCACTAGAATCCTTTTATATCTATAAGACTTATTATTCTTTTTCTCCTTAGTCTAAACTTTGACAACTTATTCCTTTTCTATATCACTCACTTTCTCTTCTATGATATGATATATAACATTTAGAGAAACTATGGAATCTTTAAATACTTTCATGATTGAAGTATCTTCTTTGCATTATAGAATATCACCTTTAGACTTTGACAACATAAGAACCAAGCTTGAAACTTGCTCACACAAAATAAGTTGCCCATTAGCTTCCGAACACACCTCAGAACTAGCCTCAACTAGAAACTTGGTCTTCTCCTTGAGCTTAGTCTCTTTATTGAGAACATGGGTAGACAATGAGAGATCTTGGCACTCTCTAACTTCTATAACATTCTCCACCATAACAAATAGATTACTTGTACCTTTAGACTCATCATGACTCATAATTACCACCTTTCATTTCCATGAGTTAACTTGTCTTCTTTCTTACACTCTAAGAGCCTAATTAAACCTATTCTTTTTTTTGGTCCTTTGCTTACAAAATCTAGCAATGTGACTTATTTGTTGATAATTGAAGCACACTATACCTTTTTCAAGAATTTTATCAAACCTTTCTTGATTAGAGAAAAATATTGTAATATGTCCATTCTTTTGATGATTGAAACAAACTACTCCTTTTAAAAGAATACTCACCCTTTTATTGATGACTCCCATCATAATTCCATACAAACTCATTTCTAATAGGTCTCTTGAATTCTATAGCTCTATGCCCATACTGACTACATGTGTAACAATAACCATTAAAACTTGCATACCTCATAGTGTTTGGTTATCTGATCTAATTTGTGTTCATTCTACCATCATCTTTATTTCTTGACTGAATGTTGACCTTCAAGGTCTAATTTACATTAGTCTTCATCTTGTCTTGAGTTGCATTTTTTGGTTCTTCTTTGTATCCAAGAATAGTTCTATTACTTGTATGCTTTTTACAACTTAGAATATTGTCTAGATCACTTGAGCTCTTTTCAAATCTCATAAATTATTGCATCTTACTAGATTTCTTCTCTAACTCATATTTTAATGACTCATTTTCAATTACATACCTTGAACATTCATCTTTTTTATCTTTCAGGGTTGTAGATAGGATTTCCAACTGACAACTGAGATGCTTGACTATATATTCATGCTCACATTGCTTTGAAATGACCTTGGTATTGGCTTTTTCTAACTGAGTCTTGAGATATCTACACTCTTCTTCTTTTGATTTTAGGCTACCATTTGAAACCTCTAAATGACTTCTAAGATCTTTGATGACCCCTTAGATTTCCTTAGCTTCTTTAGCCATGTCATCCTTCAATCTACATGTTTTCTCTTCAAGAGACTTGATCAGCTCTTGATACTTCTTCTCATCTCTCCTGGTCTTGACTAAAAAAGTTCTCTGAAGAGAACTAACTTATACTTCAATACCTTTGATCACATACCTCATCTTTTGATTCCTCTTTATGAGTTCAGCTCCTAGATTTGCTTCTTCTTCTTTGTTGTCATATAACACTTCTTATTCATACATGATGCCCTTTTATTTTGAATAACTTTCCTCTTTTGAACTCAAACTTGCTTTAGCATCTTCTAGTTGATCCTTGAAATCATTGATAACTTTTTCATCCTCTTTGACATCTTACTTCAAATTATATATCTATTCTTCAAGTACCTTGATCACATCTTTACATCCTCTTCAACATCTTTCTTCAAAGTACATATCTGCTCTTCAAGTACCTTGATCATAGCCTTACACTATTGATTTTATTTCTTCAAATGATAATATATCTCTTTTTACTTAGGATATCCTTCAAGTGGTTAAGATTCTTTTAAAGGACTTAATTTGATACCAACTGATAGAGGTATAATCACTGAGAGGGGGTGAATCAATGGTGACAAACAATCCAATTCATCTTCCAAACCCTTCAAACACTTAATCATTTAATACAACCATTCATGAAACATATAAGATGTTTATAGTAATGAATAATGAAGATAATGAAAGATAACACACACAACACAAGATATATGTGGGAAACCCTCTTGGGGAATGAAACCCACTCTCAAGCCTACAAACACATGGATTACTTGTCCTATAAGATGATCATAAACATGATATTGGTCAAGTCCTTCTATCCAAAATTTAATGAAACACCTATTTCACAAGGAACATGTGCCCTTAGGATGATCAAGTCCTTTTGACCACCTTTTTGTCGAGTCCTCCTGATCGGCTTTAGTGAAACACCTATTTCATAAGGAGCACCTACCCCTCATCCTTCTAACCACCCATTGGTCAAGTCCTTCTGACCTAGATATTGAGCACCCTCCCAACACCTATGAAATGAAATTTTTTTAATCACTAATTACCTACCAATCTAATGGAGATATAATGTATATCATATCTCTTCAACTCTACACACTACATAGCCCACACTTTGATCTACCTCTCAAAGTGATTAGCAAGCTCATGTACACATCATCTATCCTTTGCTCATCCTCAATATTCAAACTTGCAAGAGCACTATCTTTGACATCAAAAATATAACCTATAGGTCATAATCATAGTCATCAACTATATTTTTTGTATAACCCATCCACTAGACACACACCCTTTTTTTTCCCTTTGCTCTTCAACTCTTACATGCTCCTCTTCTCACAAGTCTCACTCATCTAGAAATCACCACATTTGATTTAAAATTTTATAGAGACTTCATGATTATTATCTTTTTAGTTAGACTTTAGACTTGCTTTAACTCTTAAGGCATATTATATATCTCAATAATATCCTCATAGGTCAGCCATAAAAACTATGGGTCACACTTAAGCAAACTACACCTTTCAATTATGCCTTAGTAGCCCTTATAGGTCTCATGGAGACCTATTTACCCATTGATACTTATTCAATAAAATTTATAACACAAGAAAACTTTAAAAATACATAGACCCATGCCACATGATCTATAAGTCCACCTTAAGTGACAACATCCATTATAACACCCTTCTGCTACAACATAAAATATCATTATGTACATACAATCATCAAGAATGAACACATACTCAAATTCTAAGCCTTTGATCATACAAAATTAGATTTTTAAAACCTAAATAATCCACATAGATGGTCCTTATGAAGTCTACAACATTCTCTAGTACTTAGTTCATCTTAAAACATCGAAATACCATCAAGAACAACTCAATTACCCTTCTCGGGTTACTTGCAGAGCATAGAAACATACACAATCAAATTTAGAGATCAATAAATTTGAATATACATATATTAAAACCTTAAAATAAATATTCTATATGTTCCTTGAAGTCCTCTACAACTTTTCTTTTTACACCATGGTCAACTTCTACCTATATCAAAAGTTATAGTATTAAAAACTACAAACTGGTCTTCCCTTTCAAATTCAAATATTTGAATTCCAATGGTCACTGAGTAACTATTAAAATTAAAAAAAAAATTATCATATTAATTCTTCTTAAAAATATGGAACAAATGCGCTTCGTTAATCTCTTCAAGAGTAGCCTAGATTTTAACTTCGTTAGATATCTATCACTTTAACCTCATTTCATGCTCCCTAGTAATTTTGACCAAATACATACTATCAATCTCCTTGAAAGTAGCTTGGTATTTACCTTTGTTTATTATTAAACATAAAATATGTTGAACTCATTTTATGTACCCTTTTAATATTAACCAAATGCACACCGTTGATCTCTGTCGATTAACTAAGTCTTTATCTTACAATGCTCATTGTTAGATCTTGATCACAACTCCCATAATTATGACACTTAGCACCCTCGTGTGCCTTCTAAACACTTTTTTGTCAGCCCATTAACTTATTAAACTTGATAATTCCACATGATTTTTTGACTCTTTTACTTTAACATGTGTAATTGATCTTCTTAAGTATGAACCGCTGCTCATCGTTGATCTTATGTCAAATTAGCAAGCTTGTGACACTTGTCACCAATGCATAAAACCTTTGACATGTTGACTTCATACACACCATTTATCTCAATATATATGATTAAGTTATAAAAATTATATATTCTAGATAAAAGACTTTAGAATTTAACATGATTAAAATTGATTGTCTTTGGCCCATCACAGTTTGCTAAAGTAGCTTTGAAGCTTTATAACTTGAGATAGAAATCACTTCAATACTCAAAATTTATAGGGTACATTCTTGGAACTATATAAAAAATCTCCATGAAAATATTTAAACTTATTTTAATATATAATTACCTATAATAAATACACAAACTTGTTAGTTCATTTATATCTACATGATGTGCAGTGATAGTCTGGCTAAGTATAGGAACTTAGTAAACTTCTATTTGAGAGGCCAACTTTGCACTTGCATATCTTTAGCTATATACAACCTCATGACCTAAAAATTAGAACATAAAAACTTGGGAATAATTTAATCACACAAATATGACCAAATGTCCTTGACTCATTCATACATGGTAATGGTGATGTCATCAAATTGCCTACTCAATTTTTTTTACCACTAGACCTAAAATGTCTAGATGAAAAACTATGAACTACCAGATCAAATAAACTCATGCACACAAGAATTAAAAGAATATAAGACCTCTTGTGGGACCTATTTCAAAATATCAAATCACCATACTCATCCCTAAACATCCCTAACCATGCCAAAACTAAATATCAACCAAGCCTACTTCAAGCATACTAGAACACACACACTGCACACTTTGTCATTGACACTTAGATTATCAAGACACTTCATCCACTCACGTGGAAGCTCCATGACATAATTTATATCTCTCTAATAGTTTTATGTATTTTCAAAGTTATAAAACATTTATTATTGGCTCTATAAGGTATTGAGGATTTATAAGTATTTATTATATTGTTTGAACCTAAAATAATCTTCTTAAGAGATTTTAACTTTACAAATTAATCAAAACCACATGAGCTTCAATGACATCCAAATCTACAAAAATATATCTGAGTCTTAACACATATTTATATTTTTATTCCAACCACTATTCTAGAATAATTCATAAACTTTAAAAAATGATTCAAGTTACCAAGTTCCTTATTGTGTTTAAATTCATCATTCACAAAATGCCACAAAGGATAGTAGGCTAGTGAGGCCTAATATGTCTTCAACACATGATTTTCATATTTAATATAATTATTATTAATCCTTAAAGCTTCTCACACACAAAAATATCTCATCCTTTTATAGATCTCTAAATGCTTAAAAAATCAAATATAAGGTTCAAACCTTGAAATCTTCATAACACACAGTCTGAATTTTAATGATATCTACCTTGATACTCATTAGATCTATTAAAAAATAAATTCATTAGAACCCTCTTTCCAAAAATCCCCCACTATACAATTTTTTAGATTTTTTTCATCAATTTATTAATGAGATATTCACATTTTACCATCCATGTCCTAGTTTATAAATTTTAATCTATGTAAGAGATCAAGAGCATTTTGAATTAAATTTATTGACTTATAAAGGATTTAAACCAATCTTGAAGGTTGTATAAGATCTAACTTATCTCAATACACCTTCCACAATCTTTATAATTTATCATGCAATGTTAAATCTGATTCAATATAAGTATTTTCACTTAAAAACCTTGTTTAACATAATTCAGGCATAGAATTTCATGTTTGACATCATTATCTCATGTGGATGAATTTGAGGTCAATAACACCATATAGGCAATAATGTTAAGCAATATCATTGGAGCCAATAAATTTAATGTATCCATACATCTTTGTTTATTTCACTTACAAAAGTCTGTTTACATTATCAAATTCTTAATTGATCCATGACCTCTTACTCTCCTTTATATGTATTTCGATGCTTCTCATGAATGATTTAAAACTTAAATCATATTTTCATACCTTATACAAATTATATATAAGTATAAATCATTATCACACCTTACAAACGTATCCATGAATTGTATGAACTCTGTCTTTAGGCCTGCATATCTTACAAAATATATTCTAAGAAACTTAATATTGATTAACAACATATACTTATATGTATTTGAAACATATTATTGACAAAAAACACCATTATTTAATTAATATATCTTCAACCAATACATACTAGGCCTCTATACTTTTCATATCAGACCTTATAAACCTTAATTACATTCCTATTTTTCTCTATTCGAGAGCTTCTACCAACTATTATATTCCTACTTGACTTATCTATGTGTCTCCCTCCTCTTTTCACTCTTTAAAATATTATATCTCATATTATATGTAAGAACATGTACTTATTTAGTTTTGGTATTGAAACAAGACTAAATATCTCTCAATGATTCATATCTCTAACTAACATGGTTTCTTTAACCTCTTCATGCGTAGGAGGCTTCTTTTAGATATTTTTGTGGTGAATTTACAATTACATTAAGGTATAAATACATTTAAAATATGGTAATATACCTCTTATGACCCTTTTAATATGTTCATGCCATTTAGAATTGGTCACAATCCTTACAAAACTTCAAATTCTCCATTTTGGAGGGAAAATTGAGTATGATTCCTAGAAACCTAGAATGGGCAAATGAAATTACTTATTGACATATAAGGAATTTTAAGACACTCTTATAAACTCACACTAATATAAAAAAGTGTAACATGGATATTTACATCATTGACATAGTCATATCTTCATGCTCCTACATCAGATTCCCCCTGTGGGAAATATTTGAGATCCTACTCAAATGAAATTACTGATCATTATTTCACTTCCAATATTTTGGTAGATTATCTTCAAATTAATGTTTGATTGTACCTCTACTTTTGTTTGTTTTAGGCCTTATGAGCCTAATTGGCTCAATCTTTTCTTCATCTTCTTGGATGAGTTCCATGAAGAAGGATTCCATTTCCTTGACTATATACTCTTCCATACCTGCACATTAAAAGCTAAAATCATAGTTAGTTTTAAGAACTTGAGGAATGATTTCCCCTCTATTTGATGTCATATTTTTTGGAACTTGTTCTTTAACTCATATATCATCATATTCTTGATTTAAAATATTCAACAATTCTAATTTAAATTCTTTAGTAACTTCCTCATCTCCTATGATGTCCAAACATTTTATCTCTTGAATGATTTGTTACAAAATAATTTCTTCTTCTTCAGTGTACTATGCTCTCTATGTTTATAGATTTACCTTCTCCTCCACAAGGTACTAAATCTTGTACGATAGTATGCTTTTGATTTTTATCTTCACTATATTTGGGTATAATTTGAACCAAAACCTATTTGTCTTTAACTTGTGCCAATTGAGTTAACTTTCCCTGATATAATTCAGATTTCATAAGTACTTCAATAGGTGCTTCATCTTTATACTCATGTTCATTGAGTCTATACATTGAATCATCTTCTTATTTTTTACAAACACCTCCATCATCTTGTAATTTTACATTCACATCATCAAAAGCAATTTTAGAGACAAAAAATTGAGGTCATTGAGCCTTTTAAAGTTCTTTTTCTTCTTCAACAAGCATCTCTCCTTTATTTGGGTAGCATATTTATACTTATTCATGCTATAATGGAATGTTTACTTGATATTCCATATAATCATGTTGTTCATGCTTGTCTTTTACCACAAATATCTTGTCTTCTTTGGTATCTATTGACCTTAAACTCTAAAAGTGGGCTTTTCCTTCATCTATCTTTTCAGCTGCATACACACATGTAAAGGATTTATTAGATTTAAAAACTTGGGGATAATTTTCACCTTTCATTTCATTTTTGGATTGCCTTAATAGTAACCTCCTTTGTCTTCTCCATTTACTAAATTATTTTTGTTTTCTTCTTTTCTCACTAATTTTTTTGAAAGGCCACTTCACTATTTTCTTAATCCTTATGAAGAATCCCTGCCTTGATTATTCCAAAATTTTCATCATACCTATGAAGATAGATATTTATCTCTCCATGTCTATCTTTATCTTCTTAGTATATTCTCTCACCTTTTTGTGGAAACTTCCTTCATCTAATACCTTCATTATATCTTTTCTCTCTTTTGTTTTCTCACTCTTACCTTTGCCTTCTTGCTTTAGGCCTCACTATGCCTCTTCTTCTCTTCAGAAAGTATATCCTACTTGATTTTTAGAACCTCAACTAAGATTATTTTTCTTTACACCTAGTCTTTTAGTATCACCTCTAATTCTTTGTCTTGGACTATCTTTTTCTCTTTTGTGCTCTCTCTTTATCTTTATTTTTAGCTTCTACCAACTCTCTCACTTTCAAACCTCTATGGGTTTAGGGATTTCTCTTTCCACTTCATGTATTTTATTGTTTAAGGTTTTAGATAACCTTTTTATGCCTCTCTTTTCCTAATTAATTTCAAACTTTCTTCACTTTTTACCAACAAATTATTATCACTATATGTTTATGAAAAAATAAAGAGCTTAACCTAAGATTTGATACCACTTGATGTAAATAGCCTACTTGCATACACTACACTTGACCAATTCTCAAAACAAAATACTCTCTTTTTTGAGGTATTTTAACATGCATGTTTTCACTAATTATTACAATGTGTTTTATGTGTTTATCACAGTTGTAAAACATTCATTATTGGCTCCATAGGGTATTGAGGATTTACAAGAATTCATTGTATTCTGTATACCTGAAATAACCTCCTTAATAGTTTTTCACTTTAAAAATTGCTCAAAACCACCTGAGCTTCAATGATAGCCCAATCTACAACAATATCTCCAAGTTTTAACACATTTAAACTTCTCTTCTAATAACTATTCCAGAATAATTCATAAACATTACAAAACAATTCAAGTAGAATAATGAGGTCTAATAGGGTTTCAACACATGATTTTCATCTTTAATAAAACATTACTGATCTTTAAATATTCATACAATTTTTTTTTATCTTATCCTTTTATAAATCTCCAAATGCTTAAAAAAAATTAATTGCAAACTTCAAACCTTGAAATCTTCATAACACATAGTTTGAGTTTTAACAATATATCTATTGGTAATCATCCAATTGATTCAAAAAAAGATTCATTGGATTACTCTTTCCAAATAACCCCATGCTATATAATTTTTAGAATTTTTCATTAGTTTATTAATAAGATATTCACATTTTACCATTTGTACCCTAGTTAGAAATTTCAAACTGTGTAAGAGATCATGAACTTTTTGAATTCAATTTATTGACTTATTAAGGATTTAAAACAATATTTATGGTTGTATAAGATCTAACTTACTTATATACACCTTTAAAATCTTTATAATCTATCATGTGATGTGAAATCTGATTCAATATAATTATTTTCACTTAAAAACCTTGTTTAACACAATTTGGGCCTATAATTTCATGTTTGGCATCATTATCTCATGTGGATGAATTTGAGATCAATAAAACCACATATGAAATAATGTTTAACAATATTAATAAAACCAATCAGTTGAACGTATCCATACATCTTTGTTTATTTCATTTACAAAAGTTTGTGTACATTATCAAATTTTTAATTGATCCATGACCTCTTACTCCCCTTTATCTATATTCTAATGCTTCTCATGAATGATTTAAAATTTAAAATATATTTACATATTTTATGCCAACTCTATATAAATATATAGAATTATAAATCATTATCACACCTTACAAACATATCCATGAATTGTATAAACTCTATCTCCAAGCCTGCAGATCTTACAAAATATATTCCAATAAACTTGATACTGAATAACAATATATACTTACATGTTACTACATGTCTAAGAAACATATTGTTTAAAAAAAACCATTCATTAATTGATAAATATTCAACTAATACATATCAAGGCTCTCTACTTTTCATATCATACCTTAATTATAGGCCTTTTTTTGTCCATTCAGGAACTTCTACCAATTATTCTATTCCTACTTAACTTTTCTATGTGTATCACTCCTTTATTGATTCCTATTTAATTTATTCCATCACATATTCTACATAACAACATGTCCTTATTTATTTTTCATATTGAAATAAGACTAAATATCTCTACATGATTCTTATCTCTAACTAACATGCTTTCTTTAGCATCTTCTTACATTGGAGGCTTCTTCTAGATAGCCTTGTGGTGAATTTATAGTTACATAAAGGTATAAATACATTTAAAATATGGTAATATACCTATTATGACCCTTTAAATATGTTCATGCACTTTAGAATTGGTTATAATCCTTACAAAGCTTCCTAATCAATTCAAGTTTTCAAATTCTCCATTTTGGAGGGAAAATAGAGTATGATTCCTAGAAACCTAGAACATGCAAATGAAGTTACTTATTGACCTCCAAAGACTTTTAAGACACTCTTAAGGACTCAAAATATTTTAAACAACTAAAAATTAAATATTTAAATCATTGAAATAGTCAAAAATTGATGCTCCTACATCAGATTCCCCTAGTGGGAAATATTTGAGCTCCTACTCAAATGAAATTACTAATCCTTCTTTTGATTCTTCTAATATTTTGGTACCTTATCTTCATATTCATGCTCGATCATACCTTTTATTCATTTTTATTTAGGCCTCATGAGACTAATCAACTCAATATTTTATTTATATTATTGTTTGAAGTCTATGAAGGTCTCTAACTCATTGACTGCATACTCTTCCATACTAGCACATTCAAAACTAAAATCATAGTCAATTTTAAAAACTTGAGGGATGATTTCCCATCTATTTGATGTCATCTTTTTTGGAAATTATTCTTTAACTCTTGCATCATCATCTTCTTGACTTAAAATCTTCAAAAATTCTAATTCAACTTCTTTAATAGCTTCCCCATTTCCTATGAGGTCCAAACATTCTATCTCCTGTAAGATTTGCTACCAAATAATTTATTATTATTGACTATAATCTGATATCTCTTTGTTTACAACTTCTTGTTCTCATCCATAAGGTACTAAATCTTGTACCATAATATGCTTTTGATCTTCATCTTCACTATATTCGAGCATAATTTGAAAAAAAACTTATTTCTCTTCAATTTATGCCAATTAAGACACCTTTTCCTATTGTAAATCAAATTTCATAAGTAATTCAATAGTAATTTCATGTTTATACTCATCTTTATTGAGTCTAAATATTGACTCATCTTCTTTTTTTTGCCAAACACCTCCATCATCTTGCAATTCTATATTCACATTATCAAAAGTAATATTAGAGATAAAATTGAGGCCATTGAGCCTTTTAAAGTTGCTTATTCTTATTCACCAAGCATCTCTCCTTCTTCCAAGTAGCATACTTATAATTCTTAATGCTCTAATGGTGTGTTCACTTGATCTTACATACAAGCATGTTATTCATGCTTCTCCTTTGACACCAATATCTTATCTTCCTTGGTATATTTTTACTTTAAGCCATCAAAGTGGGATTTTTCTTTATATATATTTTCACTTGCATACACACATTTAAGGAATGATTAGATTTAAAAACTTCAGGCTTACTTTCCCCTTTCATTTCCTTTTTGGATTGGCTCACTAGCAACCTCATTTGTCTTCTCCATTTGCTAACTTATTTTTGCCTTTTTCTTTTGTCAATGATCTCTATGAGAGTCCATTTCACTATTTTCTTAATCCTTATGAATAATATATTCCTTGATTCTTCTAAAATTGCATCACACCTACCAAGATCAACCTTATCTCAGTTATTTCTCTCTATTTGTCTATATCTATCTTCTTAGTATCTTCTCTTACATTTTTGTGGAAACTTCATCTAAGCCTTTCATTGTCTCTTTTATCTATTTTATTTTCTCATTCTCACCTTTAATTTCTTACTTTAGGCCTCACTATGCCTCTTATTCTATTTCACAAGTGTATCCTACTTGCTTCTTAGCACCTCACCTATGCTTCTTTTTCTTTACACCTAGTCTTTTGGTGTCACCTCTAGTCCATTGTCTTGGACTCTATCTTTCTCTCTTTTGATCTCTCTTGAGATTTATTTTGATCTTCTGCTAACTCTCTCTCATTTCAAACCTATATGGGTTTAGGTATTTCTCTTACCACTTCACATCCTCACTTGTTTAAGGTTTCAAAGAACCTTTTTTCGACTCTTTTTTCCCAATTACTATAAATTTTTATTCACTATTTACTTGTAAATTATTATCACTATAAATTTATGAAAAAATAAAGAGATTAAACTAAGCTCTAATTTCATTTGATGCAAATTGCCTACTTTCATACAGTACACTTGACCAATTCTCAAAACAAATTACTCTTCTTCTTGAGGTATTTCAACATGCATGTTTTCATAAATGATTACAATGCATTCTCTGAACCTGAGATAACCACATTAAGAGATTTTTTACTTTATAAATTGCTCAAAACCACATGGAATTCAATGATATCCCAATCTAAAAAAATATCTCTGAGTATTAACACATATTTAAATTTCTCTTCCAACCATTATTCTAGAATAATTCATAAACATTACAAAATAATTCAATTTACCAGGTTCCTTATCATGTTTAAATTCACCAATCACAAAATTACACAAAGGCTAGTGGGATAATGAGGCATAATAGGTCTTCAACACATGATTTCCATATTTAATACAATTATTATTGATCCTTAAAGATTCATATAAAACACTTTATCTTATCTTTTTATAGACCTCTAAATGCTTAAAAAAATCAATTACAAGCTTCAAACCTTGAAATATTCATAACACACAATTTGAGTTTTAAAGATATCTCCCTTGATACTCATCTAATAAATTCAAAACTAGATTCACTATATTCCTCTTTCCAAAATTCCCATGCTATACAATTTTTAGAATTTTTCATTGGTTTATTAATGAGATGTTCACATTTTACCATCCGTGCCCTAGTTTAGAAATTTCAAACTGTGTAAGAGATCAAGAGCTTTTTGAATTCAATTTATTAACTTATAAAGGATTTAAAAAAATCTTGAGGGTTGTATAAGATCTAACTTACCTATATACACCTTACACAATCTTTATAATTTATTATGCAATGTGAAATCTAATTCAATATAGCTATTTTCACTTAAAAACTTTGTTTAACACAATTTAGGCCTACAATTTTAGGTTTGACATCATTATCTCATGTGGATGAATTTGAGATCAATAAAACCACATATGAAATAATGTTTAGCAATATCAATAGATCCAACTAGTTTAATGTATCCATACATCTTTGTTTATTTTATTTATAAAAGTCTGTGTACATTATCAAATTCTTAATTGATCCATGACTTCTTACTCCCCTTTATCTATATTTTGATGCTTCTCATGAATTATTTAAAACTGAAAACATATTTACTTACCTCATTCTAATTCTATATAAATATATAGAAGTATAAATCATTATCACACCTTACAAACATATCCCCAAATTGTATAAACTCTATCTTCAGGCCTACATATATTATAAAATATATTCCAATAAATTTGATATTGATTAAAAACATATAATTACATGTTAAAACAATGTATAATAAACATATTTTTCATAAAAACAATATTCTTTCATTGATATATCTTCAACCAATTCATATCAGGCCTTTGTACTTTTCATATTAGACCTTAAAAACCTTAATTACAAGCCTTTTTTTTCCATTTGAGAGCTTCTACCATCTATTATATTCCTACTTGACTTATGTACATGTCTCTCTCATTTTTTCACTCCTATTTAATGTATTCCATCTCATATTATACGTATCAACATGTCCTTATTTAGTTTTGGTCTTGAAAGAAGACCAAATATCTCTCAATGATTCTTATCTCTAACTAACATGCTTTCTTTAGCCTCTTCCTGTGTAGGAGGCTTCTTATAGATAATCTTGTGGTGAATTTACACTTACATGAAGGTATAAATAAATTTACAATATGGTAATATACCTCTTATAACCCTTTAAATAGGTTCATGCCTTTTAGAATTGATCACAATCCTTACAAAGCTTCTTAAGTAATTCAAGTTTTTAATTTCTCCATTTGGGAGGGAAAATGGAGTATGATTCTTAGAAACCTAGAATAGGCAAATGAAGTTAATTATTCAACTCAAAATAATTCTAAGACACTCTTAGGACCTCAAAAGACTGTAAAAAATTACAACTTGGATATTTACATATGTTTCAGTGAATTTTAGCTTGTATTTCAAAAAGGGAAGAAGAAGAAACTAAATATGGGTATGGTTAAAAAACCTATTTGATTGTGCATGCATTGAATCATATGATTTTGAAGATATCCTGTTTGGCTTAGGAGGATAAACTGTAAATAAGACAACACTAAAGAAAATAGTTGGTTAGATAGATATGTGAGTGGATTGCCTAGCGCTAGCGAGATCCCAGAAGCAAGAGCTTCCTTGGGGGCTATCAATCCATACATTTTAAACAATCAAGTTTATAAATAGAATGATAAATCACCTGCATCAATAATTAAAGGTACTAAAATTGAATACAATAAATGCTTGCTAAATAAATAAACTAAAAATGATTATTATAGTAATGAACAAGTCAACACTAGTGCTAAATGGGTCAAGTGTGCTTTAGAAAATCAAGAAAGGGTCTTTGAATAGGTAGGGACACATAAAATTAGATTTGGTTGAGGGTAAGAAGGTGAAAATAACTTGATATTATTTCTTACCATAGTGATCATCAGTGGTTGAGGTGACCATCATTGGATAAAGTGACTGTCAGTGGTCAAGGTGACCATCAGTGGTTGGACAAACTATTGGTGGTTGAGACAACTGTTGATGGTTACTATGTGTTAGCTTGGGTTGATAAATGGTCAGATTGATGGGATCACAAAGTTGGATTCTGAGAGATGGGTTGGTTCTAGTATGATTGAAAAATAAAGTAAATGAATATTAAAAAATAAGTACATACCTTGGCATGAGGTTGATCTAGTGATTGATTGGGGTGGTTGGCTTGTTGGTGGATTATGGTGTGATTCTAATAGAGTAACAATACTTGATGCTTTAGTAGAGTGGTGGTGAAAATTCATCTCTTTGATGTGATAGTTGGATCACTAGATTGCTAATGATGATTAAATTACAAAGAAACTCTAGATGCATAAGCTCTTGATAACAATTATAGATGGATTTCATTTCCTTGCTCCTCTCTTCTTATAGGTACAAGTAAGAGGTTCAAGTGGAGGTTAAATTAGGTTGTCTAATTATAAATCACTCATACATGAATTTGCACATGGATAAGGACAAGTTAAATTTAGAAAATAAAGGAGAGGTGACTTGCATGTAATTGTTATAAGACGGTAGACCCTAACCATTGGTGATCAAGGTGACCATTGGTGATCATCCTTACCATTGCTGGTCAAGGGCCAAAGTACAAAGTGGGTGAAAAGGTAGGTTAAGTCAATTGGTCAAAATGACCATGGTTAGGCTCGGTTAGGGGTTGAAGGGTCAAACTGGGGCCCAAGGGGGTCCTAAGGTGGTCCAAGGGAATTTTGATGTTCAAAATCATGGTGTGTATATTTTTAGTGTCTACATTTTGCCCCTTTTTTTAATGCAGCTCTGAATCAATAAGCAACAAAACAAAAACTAATTATAGGTCAAAGGTCTAGTTGTCCTGAGTATGGGAGGAGGTGTTCCCCCTCAAATAAGGATTTGATGAGTTAAAATACAATCAAGTGTGGGTTTGATAAGGTGGATGAAGGTGATGATGAAGGTAGATGTCATGAATGTGGGTGATAGGTTAGGCACTAAAGTGCAAATAGGTGCACAAAGTATGATAAGAGGTGTAATAACCAAGATTTCACATTGACTAGGTTACTATAGTTTGTAAAAATAAAGGTTGGTGCTTAGATGGATAAGTGACAAGTGGACCACATGACTACATTTAGGCATGATAACTAGGTACACTCATAAATGCAAGTTTCCTAAGTGATGTCTATGTTTCGATGGATATCCAAGGAAAGAAGTGCTCCTAGTGAAAACACAAATATGCCAAGTGTCATGGGTATCCAAGGTAGGAAGTGCTCCTAAGAAGACACAAGGTGGTTGTGTGTGCACAAAGTGGCACAAGTTTAATAAGTGGTTAATATGGTAATGTTGTCATTGTGATCAAAAGACTAGGCAAAAGTCTTACAAAATGCATGCTAGTTGGGCTAAAATGGACCAATGGAAAAGTGATGAGGTGGTCAGGATGGGAGGAAAAGGTAGTATCTATGGGTGGGTGATTTGATTTGGTTCTACTTTAATAGGCTACTGATTGAGGCACAAGGAAAAAGTTTAAGACCCTGAACATTGATGGTTAGGAGTCCAAGGAGTAATCATCGATGGTCAAGGTACAAACCCTAAAAGTCTAATGGTTAAAATCAAAAGTTATTGTAATTTTACTTCATTTTAACTTGTTGACTTGGAGCTCTATCTTTTGGCATCTTATGATCAAGAACTGTGCTGATGATGATTGCTGAGAGGTGAGATGTTGCTAAATAGATCAAGTAGACCTAGGAGACCAATGAGAATGCAAGGAACACATGGACATGAATGAGGACATGCATGGGTCCATGGATGACTCCTTGATGATGGTCAAGGAATGAGGTAGGAGATGTTATTAAAATTAGTAGATTAGTTTGGTTTTGTATACATTGGTGCAATTAATTTATTTGTTGTTCTGCTAGATTGGGGTTTATGGTAAAATTGGGTAGGTGATGTCCAAATTTGGGAAGGTAGGATAGTTAGGGGTAGGTCGCTTATAGGATTGGTGAGATTTGGTATAAAAATGGTAGCTTGCTAGTGGTTTTTAGGTAGGTTTAGGTTTTGGGTGTTTCATTCCCAGAACACCCATAGTGACCATTAGTGGTCATGTCTGACTGTTGATGGTTGACATCTATAATAAGATAGATGCCTAACAGTTGGTGGTCACCATTACCATTAGTGGTTTCCTAGTGAAAAATGGTGTTTTGGAATTGTTTAAAGTGTGTAAGGCATTTTAAATGGTAATTTTTTAGTATAGGCTAACCTGTAGATTAGGTGATAGATTTTATGGGTTGGGTAGGCTGAAAGTGCTTAAGTCATAGGCAATAATAGTATAAGTGTCTAAACTTATTGATAATGATTGCATGTAGACATGATAATAGATACAAATTTATGATTGAGTGCCATGCATCTTTGTAGAGGTTCACTAGGGGATGGCCCTAGCCGATTGGGCACATATGGAGGAGTTCAGCCTCAAAGCGATTAGGCACTACCAACATGTGTCCTATGATGCATCCATGATCATGGCCCTCATCGAGAGATGGGATCTAATCATGAACACTTTCCTACTACCCACTAGTGAGCTCATAATCCTACTAAAGCATGTGCACTGGATTACATGGTTGCCCCTTTGAGGTGAGTTGATATACCATATTAAGTAGGAGAAAAGGGATGAGCTATTAAAGCTAATGTATGGGGATGATCATGATCCTATTAGATGGAATGCTATGGGTTTTAGATATAGAACACTATTTCAGAGGGTAATGGGTGAGAGGAGACATATGACCATGATGATGATGATGATGATGATGGTCATTTTGTGTTTTTCCCTTCCTGACTCAAGTAATGGGAGATTCCCATACTTGCTATTAGGGGTGTTAGTTGAGATACTATTGGAGAGGATCATATTTGGATGGGTACTAGTATTACTTATGTAGATATATAGGGAACTATGGGGTTTTAGGCCCCATAGGAGATATGGCATTAGTGTTAGTCTAGTTCTACACTGTTGGGCTTATGAATACATCTAGGTGATGAGGCCAGTGGGGCTATCATGGGTAGGATATGCCCAAATAGAGTTCTCAATTAGTTTTATGCAGTAGAGAGGTGAATTTTTTGCTTCAGGTGTAGGAGGAAGAGCCCACAACATTAATTGGTTCGAGGGTGCACTAGGTACATTGGTGATTGGGGACATTATCTAGAGACGATATGTTGGGTTCCTAGAGTGGGTTGGCTATAGGAGGCAGACCCTCTCTTTACAGATTTATAGGTGGATTTTTTGTTAGAGGGATGGTGAGGTAGAGCTCATCCCATTTGATAGGGTGTATAAGTAGTTTAGCTTGGTTTAGGGTATTCTAGGTGCATTCCCTAGATATAGGCATGAGGATGTAAAGATTCTACTACCAGATCCACATCCAGTGAAGACAATGCTTGACTATGAGGAGTTGATATCCAGGCCAAAAATAGATGATGTAGGCTTCCTTGATGGGCATCTTAAATGGTATCAATATCTATATGTGGTAATGGATTTTGGTGGGGTGATGGTGGTATGAAGCTAATGGACGTGGACCTAATTAGGAGATGAGGCTAGAGGGCATAGATAAAAGGGGTTGGCCCTGATGCACAAACATGAGTGGTGATAGCCATGGCATAGGCATAGGTGGAAAAATTGTAAGGGTATGTGGTTACATTATAGGGTCAGCTAGCCACTGTGTTAAGTGAGAGGGACCAGGCTAGAGCTACACTAGCCTAGGTCACTCAAGAGTGAGATGATCTAAGACAAGCTAGAAGCCCAATAACAGCGCCAATAGGTTTAGTAGGGGCCATTGATATATAGATTTACATAGCCACCATACAAGAGTTATGATAATATGTGGCTATAGTCTTCACTCACTATCTAGTGGAGCCTTGATAGGGTGAGTACAGAAAAAGTTTGACAGGTAGTGCTAGTGTGGTGATACCAAGTCAATGAGTAACATATGTAGTTGGATAGATAGGTACCATATGGAGATAGGCACCAAGATCTAGCGGTGATCCAAGAGATAGTGGTGCCCTTAGGGCATAGCCATGACATAGTTATGACATACTATATTATGTTGTATACCATTTTGATTCTAGCGTACAAGTTGAAGTGATGAGATGTATATTTTGAGAGGGAGAGACATATATATCTATTGTACATAGTATGATGTTATTTGACTCATGAGTTATATATAAAATATTTTCTTATTGCTCATGTTCATGGTATTTGATTTGATTTTAGTTTCTATGATGTGATAGTTATATTGATTATGGATTATGCTTATGTTATGAATGCTAGATATGTATGTAGACTCACCTAGCTAGGCAAGAGATGGATTTTATTTATAAGTATGCTTTATGTTATGCTTTCTTATGACATTCTAAATTTTAATGAGTATATGCTTCATTATTTAGATTTAGACATGTGATGAAAATGGTTGATTGTTTTATTGCTCATGGATGCTATGATGTTATTATGCTTGTTATGGTTATGATTATGGTTATGTGTTTGCTTATGACATATGTGCATACACTTGTTGTTAATTTGGTTTAAGATAAAACACATGAGGTAAGTTAATTAACAACACTAGATGGGAGAACAAAGAATATAATTAGGAGATAAAAGTCATAATAAAAATATCAACTAGTCACAACAGGATAGGAAAAGGGCACGATGCCTCTTCTTTGACAAGGACCAAAACAAAACTAAAGTTAGATTGGCTTAGGGAACATAAGCCCTTCAAATGCTTCACATTAGCATTTTTTAGTTGGTTAAAAATGTGTCTTGACCAAATAATGTTAAGTAAGCTCAAAATCCCTTGCTTATAGTGTATAAAGGGGAGATGGATGAAAATAGAACCTTCTTGTGAGACTAACATGCCTCTTCTGTAGGTGTCTAAAGAGTAAATATAAACAAATCTATGTCATACAAAGTGTAGATAGATTTATGTGGGAATTTTACATATGAAAGTTGATTACGACTTTCAATATTTAGTTTGCTTATGAGAGCTGATTGTAGCTTTCAAAATTATATTGATTTTGTTATTTCTTCATAATGGGTTTTTTTACTTTTGTTGTTGCTTGGGGGTTGGGGAAGTTGATCGATGGGGAAGCTGATAAATTGCTTATTTTGACAAAATGATTTACTCAACCATCTTTCAATGGAGTGGTCTAAGTTTGAATGCTTTGTTTAATACTTTTGATAGTTATCTTTTAAGGGAGTAGTCCACCTTAATTTGAGTAATTTAAAATATGTTTTCAATAGCTATCTTTCAAGGGAGTAGTCTATGAATGCTAGGAATGACCCATGCTGGCCATTGGTTTGGATTTTTGCTTTTTATTACTTTGTTTGATTTTTATTGACATATAATTGCTTAGGTTGGCTTAAGGATTCACCTTTATGAAGGCAAAACAAAAAACATAAGAAGGTTGTTTGGGTGGAAAGAGGTTTAGGTGAAAATGATCATGGGCATCTGTCCCATAAAAGGGGTTGAAAGTACCATGAGAATCATGCCATAGGTCGAGATTTGATACCCATTATTCAACATAAGGCTATTATTTTGATGGGTAATCACATGATTCATTTTTAATTGGTTGCCCCTAAAATATGGAGATGGAATGTGGTTTTGAAAGTAGGGGATGAGCTTAAGTTAAACAAAAGGTGATCCTAATCCTCTTTAATAAAAGAATGGACACAGATGTGAAGCATTGAGGGGCTCAAGTTCTATTTTTCCCTCAATAGAGGAAAATCAATAAGCTCCTGATCCATAATTTTGGGTTATGATATAGGGTCTAAGCCAATTGAAATCAAACTTTCCTTGCTTGCTTTTCTCTGTATTGGTAACATGTTGATTTCCTTTAGGATGAGGTCTTTGATGTTGAATTCCCATACTCTTAGGTGTTTTTTATAGCCATGTTTGACGTGCTCTTTATAGACATAAAGATGGATAAGGGAATCTAAGTGACACTCATCAATTAGCTCAAGTTGGGCTAAATGGTGTTGATGATAATCATTCTCAAAAATTAGATCTTATAAAGATATGTTAAGAGATGGGATTTGGGCTTCAAGAGGTAAGATGGCTTCCACCCCAAATATAAGAGAAAATGGGGTAAGACACATAGGGGTTCTAATGTTAGTACGATATGCCCATAAGGTGAAGGGGATGTGTGAATGCCAATCCTGACTAGATGCATTGACCATTTTAATGAGCATGTTATTAAGAGTTTTGTTAGAAGTCACAGCCTATCCATTCACTTGAGGGTGATAGGGCAAGGAGAAACTTAACTTAATCTTTAATGTGTCAAAAATACCCTATACTCACTTATTTTTAAGGGATTTACCATTGTCAATGATAATTTTATGAGGAACATCGAAGCAGTAGATGATGTGATGGTTGATAAAATCAACAATCTTTTTCACTTTGGTCGAGACTAAAGGAATAACTTCCACCCATTTGGTGAAATATTCAATTGTAGTGATGATATAATGGTATCACTATGAAGAATGGGGGTTAATTTCACCAATAAGATATAGAACCCATTATTAAAAAGGCCAAAAATTAGTAGAAACATGAAGATTGTGGCTAGGTATGTGATGCAGATTGACATGTTGTTGACACTTAACACACTTTTTCACATAATCACAATAAAATTTATTAAGTGTAGGCTAATAATAGCCAAGGTGAAAGATGCATTTAGCTATAGCAAGGCCACTAAAGTGTCCCCCATAGATACCATCATGCATTTCCTTGATAACATGAGAGGCTTCATGACTATGTAAGTAATGAAAGAGGAGACCATCAAAGCCACGTAATCCCCCTGTAATGGTATAACATGAGGTACTCTATGTAAACACTCTTTGAGAATTTTGGGAAAGACCAGAAGGAATGATGGTAAGGTTGAGATAGTTCAAGGTTCACTGATACCAAAAGTCAGGTTGGGTTTCTTCCACATTGAATATGGTGGGAGAATCTAGTTTAACATATGAAGGTTAGGTAAGTCTATGGATAACAAAAATAACTTAGAGTCAAAGGGTGTAGATGGGATTTGAGAGGTGAGGGAATTCATGGTATCGATGAACTTATTGGTAGATCATAGGGTTGACTAGATGAGATAGTGTTCAAATGATGATAAGAGTTCATCAACTATTTGTTTGTATTATTACAAAACATCATTCTTACACTGGTGAGATCTATTGATTTGATTGACCATAAGTTAGTAGTCACCAAAGATGTTGATCATTTTGACTCCTAGGGCTAATATAGTTTGAATGCCTATGAGTAGGGCTTCATACTTAGCCATATAATTAGTACATTCAAAATATAAATTGAAGGAAAAAGGAAGAGGCTCACCATTAAAGGAAATAAGGATGATGTTAGCTGCCCCACCACATTGACACTTTGATCCATCAGATAACATGGTGACTTGATAGGTGAAGTCTGCCTAAGAGAGGATTGCGATGGACTCATTAGGGAACTCAAGAGGATGAGGTTGATTATCTACTAATGGTGCTTCAACCAATTGGTTAGTAATAACCTGTCCATTTATTAACTTTTACTAAAGGAAATCAAGGTCAAACTCTAATAAAATCATGGGCCATTTAACCATGCACTAGTTTTGGTATGGCTTGGAGTGCATGTACTTGAGTGGGTCAATATTGGTTATGATATAGGTCTTGTGGTTAAGAAGGTAGTGGCAAAGTTTGGTGACCATGAAGACTAAATCTAAGCAAAGTTTCTTAATGTGGGTGTACTGAGTCTCGTACTCTACAAACATGTGACTGATGTAAAAGATGGCTTGTTATTTGTGTTGTTCATCTTGATGAGCAAGTATTACTCCTAAGGAGTGGTCAGTGGCATACATATATAGGTAAAAATGTTGGTCATGCTTGGGAAGGGTGAGAACAGGTGGAGATAAAAGGTACTTTTTAAGTGAATCAAAGGATTTTTTACAATCACTATTTCACTTAAAAGAGACATCCTTCTTTAAAAAGTGGTGGAAGGTTTGGCATCGGTTGAAAAGCTAGGAGATAAAGTGATGAATGGATTGGAGTTTACCCTACAAACTATAGAGTTGCTTTAAGTTAATTAGAGGAAGCATGTTGAGGATGACTTTAATTTTATAAGGATTGACTTCAATCTCCTGAAGGGAAATGATATCCAAGGATATTTCCTAACAAGACCCCAAAAATGCATTTCCTGGGGTTAAGGTAGATATGGTAATGGCTAAGTCACTCAAAGATGATATTGAGAATGGCTAAATGATCCTTTCAGAGTTTGGATTTTCTGAGAAGGTCATCCACATAGTCCATTACAATCTTATGGATAAGGTCATGGAAGATATAAGTCATGGCATGTTGATAGGTTGCACCAACGTTCTATAATCTAAAATGCATAACTCTATAGAATAAGGTTCCCCATGGGATGGTAAAAGTAGTTTTGTGCTGATCTTCAAGGGTGATTAGGATCTGATTATAACCTGGAATCCATCCATGAGAGATAACATCTTATGGCCAGCTGTTAGATCAACTAGTTGGTCAATGCTTGGTAGAGGGAAGTCATCTTTAGGGAAAGTGAAGTTGGGGTTATGAAATTCCACACAAATGTGTAATGCCCCTATATTTTTGGTGATAGGAATAACATTTGAGACCATTGGGGATATTCAATGGGTTGAATGAACTTGATAGATAGAAGATGCTAAAGCTCTTCTTTTATGATAAGGGTGCATATGTCAAATTTTCTGCTTGAAAGTCTTGGTGTCATGGTTGGTGACTATGTTATGGGTAGAAATGGTGGGGTTAATTTTAGGCATGTCACTATAATACCAAACAAATTTTATGTTACGGTCTTGGAGGAAAGTTGGGAAATCTTGAAGTTCTTTAAAATTCAACAATTGACTAGTTTTGACAATGTGGGGGTTGTTTAGAGTGCCTAAGTTGATATCTATAGTGGATTCATTCAATATGGTCAAAGTCTCAAGAGGAAGGGATTTGTGGATGGAAGAATTTAGGGCACCAAGGTAGGTGAGATTGGAATCATCATCATGGGATTGAATAGTGTTAATGGTATGAGACTCATCTCCTATCATCTTAGGATGGGTCAAAGGGATGGTTATAGTTGCCCCTCCTTTTGATAAGTCAAGGGTTCGAGGTGGATCATGTTGATGAAAAAAATCTAGGTGGGATGATGTCATCATATTCACATGTAGGTAGAGGAGAGGTTAGTGAGGAAGGGGTGTCTTCCTCAATAATGGTGGTGGAAGGTGGTTTGGTTTGTTTCTTGGTGGGTAGAATGAAATAGAGGCCATGTTTCTCATGAGGCTTTTTGGTCCCAATGGAAATCAACTCATGTGGGATATGCTTATATCATCCAAGACCAAATCCCTTCCAAGTGTACCTGTGGAGGTATGTCTTGGCAAAACTTAGTTTATCTAAATAGGAGAAGTTGGAAGTGAATGGTTGAGGTGAAGAGGAGGTAGTAGAAGCATCAAGTGGTTTGTCAAGTCCCCCATAGATGAAATGGATTTGATAGTGTGAAGGTCTAAAGGGAATAATGGCTCTGACATTTGGGTCATACCTAGGTTGTGGACAAGTTACCCATACTATTAGGGAGTAGGGAAAGCGTCAAGGGTGAAAAGGCAATATTCCTCTAGTGAAAAACATTGGAATGTGGATTCCAAGTGGTCCAAGGTAGGGATCTGATCAAAGGGGATGGATGAAATAGTTTATGCCTCATTGGTAAAATAAGGTATGACTTCCTCTTTTATGGTGGTCTTGTTTTTGGCTGAAGAGGGTATGCTAGATAGAGGTAGGAGTATGTCATTAGGTTGGTAAGTCATGTTACATGATGAAAAGGAACTCATGTTAGCTTGTATAGTGACAACTTGACCTTCATGCTCAAATTTAATACAATGATGAAGGGTAGAGTGGATGCAACCCATGGAGTGGATCCAGGGTCAGCCTAACAAAACATTGTATTAGAATTCACCTTCCACTACATAGAAGACTTCAGGGAGTGTGCAGGTTCCTAAATGGATATGAAGGAAAATAGTTCCTAGGGTAGTGGTCATGGTGTCATTAAAGGATCGAAGGATGGCTAAGGTTTGGGACATGACATTATCTGATAGGTTGAGTTGGTGATAATCATGGGAGGAGATGATGTTAATACTAGCTCCCCCATCAATCATGATCGATTTGATGTGGGTTTGGTTGATGTAAGTAATAATAAAGAGATGGGGATCTAGGTCATCCAGATAGATAGAAGGTATTTTTAAATCCTTGAAGATGATAACATTGGAAATTTGGAGAGCACTAATAAAGGATACTAGAGGTTGAGGTTATTCAGGTTGGACCTCTAGTGACTGAAATGCCTCAATTATTTCTTGATGATGGTGAGGTGAAGTAGAAATTAACTCATAAAGGCTCATCTTCATTGAGGTTTGGTGGAGTTTTTTAAGCACCACTCTCCTGACGAATTCAAAGGGGTTGGATTGGGAGGAGATATCTTGGGTTTGGTTGAAGGTCAAGGTGTTTAATTTTGGTTTGGTTGGGAGGTGTAAAATGGGTATGTCCATGGGATGGACACATTAAACCTCCCATTAGCCTTCTACTGAGCATGTGACCATGTGACCACATGGATAGTATGGGTAAAGGGAAGATTCAAATATTGGTTAAGCCCTTCATCACTTTGAGGTGAGAGTGGAGGATTAAGTAAGTATTGGGTAGAGGGTGTTTTTGGTTGGATTGGTAGTGGAATTGTAAGAGGTTCATCTATTAATAGATCATCCTCATTATAGATCTGATGTATAATGGTTTGGAGGGCTTTGTAATTCTTTGTGTCATGCCCTAGTGTCTTATGATTTGAGCATATGTGGTGTTCATTATACCAAGTGAAATTTGAGCCAAGAGAGTCAAATGGTCTGATAGGAGGTAAGGTCAAGCAAAAAGCATGCAATAACCTTTGAAAAATGGTAGAGTAGGACTCAATTGAAAGTGGAGAAGGTTTATGGGTTTTGGTCTTGGTTGGTAAGTTGGATGCCCTTTTGGGAGTGGGTTTAGTGATCAAAGTTTTGGGTAAGGTGGTGCATTTGGTTGGTGCTTTTGGTTTTGGTAAGGTAGAGGTTGATAAAGTGGAGGTAGGAGGTTTCAAGGTAGGTAGCTTGGTTATTTCTAATGTGGTGAAGATAGGTGTGTCAAAAAGCAACTATGAAGGTGTAATAAAAAGTGATGGTGGGGTTATGGTTGAGATAGTTGGTTTGATAGTCAAAGTATAGGGATTAGGCCCCAAGATAGAAGGAAAGGTTGATGGGGGTATGCTTTTAGCTTTGTGGCCTTTTTGTGGTTATACCTCCTTGGTTTATTTGGTTTGGTGTTTGGTTGGTGGGTTTGGTGAGGTTAGGTCTAATTTCACATAGGGTGATTAAGGCTCTATGTAGGTAAGATGCCAAGGTTTTTGGTTATTTTGATTGAAATTATAGAAGAGGGTTTGGTTATTTGGGCTTTGGTGGTATCAGAACATTGAGGGGTGGTTGGGTTGGTAGAGGTTTTAACTAGTTGGGTTGGTTTGGAAATGGGTTGGATAATAGAAGTATTGGGTTGATCTATCAAAGATGGGATTAGAGGTTCCTATTTCGTAATATAAGGGATCCCCAATTGTATCTAAAAAGTGTCCCGATCTACAACTAAGTTGGAAGCAAATTCTAATCTCTGAACTAATCTAGAGAACATTTTATAGACTGGTTTCATTCTATGGATATTGGACTTCAAAGATAAGCCCATATTTGAGAAAGGGGAATGGTAACCTCATCATTTTCCTTAATCAAAGGATGCAAGGTTTGGATGGGTGGTTCCTCTGTACGAGGTGTCACTATGGTAGTATCCTCCTTGGGAATGCTCTTTAAGGGGGGAGCAAATTGTTTGATGGTTGGGAGAGATGGTAAGGCAGTGATGGTTGATTGCTCTATTATGTCTATTGAAGGAGGGGTTGGTGACTCCACTACCTCAATAAGTGGAGAGGGGAAAGATGACATTTCCTCAATTTGGGTTTATAAAGGGAGAGAAGGTAGCTCCAATACCTTAATAAATGGAGGGGAAAATAACCAAGAGATTAGGTGGTAGGTGACTCAATAATGACCATATTCAAACCCATATTGATAGTATAGGCATCATGATAACACTCAACGTTGTTGCTCTCCTTTTTGGTAGGTGTATGATTTGGAAAAGGTTACCTAAATATGTAAGGGGATTAGTTTGAAGGTGCATTAGGGTTATCCAATGTAAGCTCCCCCTTGTCAATGAGGGATTGGATAATACTCTTAAAGGTATTACACCAACTAACGTCATGCCCAACTACTCAATGTAAAAACATAGATTGTTCTCATTGTACTAGTTGGGTGCAGGATGAGAGGAATCAAACTATTGAGGAGGTTTAATAGGAGGAAGTTGTATGATATTATCCTTTAATAACTTCTCCAAGATTGAAGCATAAGATTCCCCAAGTGGAGTAAATTGCTTTTGATAGTTCTGGTTTTGGTTTTTCATGTTTTACTTAGAGGATTTTGGTTGATTAACATATGGTGGAGGGGAGGTTTTAAAGACAACCACCTTCATATTTCCCTTGCTCTTGGTATTGGTATTGGTTTGGTTACTTGGTTTAGAGGAAGAAGTCTCATTGGTGTTGTAGGTAGAGTTCTTGTTTTTCAACTTTAGATTTCCTTCATTAATGGCTCTATTTTCTAGTTTACATGCCATGGTAAAAGCTTCATCAAAAGTTATGAACCTCTAAACACACAACATAGAAGAGATGTGTTTGGCACATGCCTGAGAAAAAATTTCTACCAGTTCAAGTTGGGGTAAGGAGAAGGAAAGTTTATTGATTAGGCTCCTCTAATGAGCTACAAAATCTATAATAGATTCATCATCAAAATACCAGATACAGTAAAGGTTAGTGATGGAAATTTTATTGGAGATGTTTATGGAAAAGTGATCTAATTTTTTTTGAGATAACTCAGAGAAGGAGAAGAGGGAATGCTTGGTTATGACACTATACCAATCCAATATTGGACCAGATAGGGACATAGGGAAGGTATGAATAAGGAGGGAATCATCATAGGAAACCAAATAATATGCATGCCTAAATTCCCTAAGGTGTTATTGGGGATCCTCCTTACTTTGAAATTTAGAGAACTTGGGAAGTTCCCATTGAGGTGGATATGGTCTGATAGGGATAAATGGGTGAATGGGTTTGTTATAGATCTGGTCATATGATAAAATGTTGTGAGCACTAAAGATGGATGACTCTAAGGTAGTCATTTTATCCACGAGAATTTTTATTAGATATATTTGGGGTTATGTACCTAGAAGGTTGTAAGGTGCATATTGTTGTGGTGGTTGGGTGACATATTGATAATGGGTAGGAGGTTGGGAGGCTACCACATATTGGTATGTGGATATAGGTGGTTGGGTGGATGTTATGTAGGGGTAGGTGGATATAGGTGGTTGAGTAGTAGATAGAGGTACATGACCTTATTGGTTAGGGATGTAACATAGGTTTGGTGCAATAGGCACCTATTGGGTAGAGGCGGTGGTTAGGTTGGTGATCAAAAGAAGGCTAGTGATATTTGTGGTGATTGGTGGTAGGGTAAAAGTTATAGTTAGCATGATATTTTGAAGTACATTAGTGGTTAATAGATTAGAGGTAATTGAAATAAGGGTAAAAATGCTAGTGGTAGGTACTCTTACATCAAGGGGAATATAAGTGGCTAATGGTTGGGTTATTCCTGGAGTAGAGGAGTTGTTGGTGGTGGTGGAAGGTATAAGGGTATTTGTAGGTTAGGCAGGTCAATTTTATATAGTAGTATCAAAGAGATTATTAGTAGATGAAGAAGCTTGGGTATTCAATGCTTGGGTGGTAAATATGGCAATAGAGGTGTTTACCATAAGGTGGGAAGGCATACCATAAGGTAGGTCCACAGGTAGAACCGAAGAAGGGGTATGATGAGGCATGATGTTAAGATAATGCTGAAGGGCCATAGGATTGTTATCTAAGAAAGTGAAAAAGTTTGTATATCCTTAGGGAACTTCCCAAGGGAAAGATAGAATTTTTGAAGGGTGAGGAGAGTCTATTAGTTTAGAGACGTAGGCCATGGATGATGTGGTAGAAAAGGTTGACTGGTTTGGTGATGGGTTCTAGTCTGCTAGGTTCTTTCACTATTGACAAGTTAAAACCATACGAGATAAGGGAAAGAGAGTACACAAATAATATCACCACTCAAATAGAGAGAAGATAAGAAATGATCAAGAAAAGAAATCACACTCTAAAAATCACGTTAAGTCCTAAAGGTTCTTTTTAGTCTCTCTTTTGGTTATACCTTAAGCTTTCAAGAAATTATGTGACTGAAATTGGCTTATAGAGTGGGTACTAGAAAGGAAGTCTATGGTTGGTCTCATATTGTGTTTAGGCTCCCCAAAGGATCTATATTGGGAATCAATATGTGGCTTGGTATTGGGGCCTACCCCCTCACTTCACACACCACAGTGATAAGGGTGTCAAATGCTTAGCCAATATATATTGATTTCTATGGTTTATATTCAACCAGAGAGTTGAGTTAGTTCTCCCCTTGGTAATGACCTCCAAGTAGGGTTGTCGAGAATGGTTAAGGTGATTTATAGGTGATGAACTCCTAGTCAAGCCTTGTCTCAAGTTTGTTTAATGTTTAATTGATGAAGGTGGTTGGTTTAGTGTGTACAACCAAAGTGATGCTACGATAAGATTACTTTGCTTTAAGTTAAACTATGTGAGCTAAAGTTGCAATCAATATTTGTATGCACTTAATTTTAAGCCCCAAAAAAAATTTAATGTCATTTATGAACATTAATAGATAAAAAATCATATAGATGCAAACAAAAGAAACCCAAGTAAAGATACAAGGTTCCTATTGGGCATGCCAGAATGTTTCATTGAATTTTAGCTTATATTTAGAAAAAGAAAGAAGAAACTAAATATGATTATGGTTGAAAAACCTAGTTGATTTTTCATGCATTGAATTAGATGATTGTGAAGAGATCATTTTTGACTTGGGAGGATGACATACAAATAAGATAACACTAAAACAAATAGTTGGTTAGATAGATAGTTGAGGGGATTTACTAGCGCTAGCTAGATCCCAGAAGCAAGACCTTCCTTGGGGATATCAATCCACACATTTTAAACAATCAAGTTTATAAATAGAATGATAAATTATTTGTATCAATAATCAAAAGGCACTGAAATTGAACACAAGAAATGCTTGTTAAATAAATAGACTAAAAATGACTAATATAGCAATGAACAAGTCAACACTAGTGCTAAATGGGTCAAGTGTGCTTCAAAAAATTAGGAAAGGGTCTGTGAATAGGTAGGGACATAGGAAATTAGATTTGGTTGAGGGTAAGAGGGTGAAAATAACTCGCTATTATTTCCTACCATAGTGATCATGGATGGTTGAGGTGACCATCGATGGTTAAAATGACCATCGGCAGTCAAGATGACCATTGGTGGTTGGATAGACCATTGGTGATTGAGATAACCATCAATGGTTACTATGTGTTAGCTTGGGTTGGTAAATGATCAAATTGATACGATCAAAAAGTTAGATTTTGATAGATGGATTGGTGTTGGGCTGATTAAAAAATAAATTAAATGAATATTACAAAATAAGTACTTGTCTTGGTGTGAGGTTTATTTGGTGATTGATTAGGGTGGTTGGCCTATTGGTGGATTTTGGTGTGATTTTGATAGAGGAACGATACTCAATGATTTAATAGAGTGGTAGTGTAAAGTCAACTCTCTGATGTGATGGTTGGATCATTAGATTGTTGATGATGATTGAATTACAAAGAAAGCAACTCTAGATGCATAAGATCTTGATAACAATTACAAATGTATTTCACTTCCTTACTCCTCTCTTCTTATAGGTACATGCAAGAGCTTCAAGCAGAGGTTCAACTAGGTTGTCTAATTACAACTCACTCATGCATAAATTCACACATGAATGAGGACAAGTTAAATTTAAAAAGGCAAAGAGAGGTGACTTATATGTAGTTGTTATAAGACGGTGGACCCTGACCATTGGTGATCAAGGTGATTATTAATGGTTGAGATCTAAGGTACAAAGTGGGTTAAAAGGTAGGTTAAGTCAATTAGTCAAATTGACCATGGTTAGGCTCAGTTAGGGGTTGAAGGGTCAAATTGGAACCCAAGGGGGTCCTAAGGTAGTCTATAGGAATTTTGATGTTCAAAATCATGGTGTACAGATTTCTAGTGTCTACATTTTGCCCCTTTTTTTTAAGCAACTTTGAATAAAAAACCTACAAAATAAAAACTAATTATGGGTCGAAGGTCTGGTTGCCTCGAGTATGGGAAGAGGTGTTCCCCATCAAATCGAGAGTTGATGAGGTAAAATATAATTTGTTATAAGTTTTTTAAGGTCGATGAAGGTGATGAGGAAGGTGGACGTCATGAAGGTGGGTGATAGGTTGGACACTAAAGTGAAAATAGGTGCATAAAGTATGACAAGATGTGCGGTAGTCAAGACTATGCATTGACTAGGTTACCATAGTTGGTAAAAATAAAGGTCAGTGCTTAGATGGACAAGTGACAAGTAGACCACGTGATTTCATTTCGGCATGGTGACTGGGTATACTTATAAATGTAAGTTTCCTAGGCCATGTCTATGTTTTGGTAGGTATCCCTGGTGGTAAATATTTAAGCTCCTACTCAAATGAAATTACTAATCCTTCTTTTGATTCTTCAATTCTTTTGGTACCTTATCTTCATATTCATGATTGATGGCACCTTTGATTCTCTTCTCATCATGCCTCATGAGCTTAATTAGCTCAGTCTTTTCTTTATTTTATTGGTTTAAGTCCATGAAGAAGGACTCCATCTCCTTGATTGCATACTTTTCCATATCTGCACATTCAAAGATAAAATCATAGTCAGTTTTAAAATCTTAAGGCATGATTGTCCATATATTTTTTGTCATCCTTTTTGGAACTTGTAATTTAACTCTTGCATCATCTTCTTGACTTAAAATCTTCAACAATTCTAATTCAAATTCTTTAATTGCTTCCTTGTCTCTTATGAGGTTTAAACATTTTGTCTCCTACATGAATTGCTGCTAAATCATTTCTTCTTCTTAAATATACTCTACTATCTCTTTTTTTTCTTTTTAATCTTCATCTTCTCCTCCACAAGGTACTAAATCTTGTACCATAGTATGCTTTTGATCTTAATCTTCACTATATTCAAGCATAATTTGAATCAAAACTTATTTGTCTTCAATATCTGCCAATTGAGACACCTTTTCTTGCTATAATTTAGATTTCATTAGGTTCTTTATCTTTATACTCATCTTCATTGAGTTTATACATTGACTTATCTTCTTCTTTTTTCCAAACACCTCCATCATCTTGTAATTTTACATTCACATCATCAAAAGTAGTATTAAAGACAAAACATTAAGGCAATTGAGATTTTTTAAGTGATTATTATTATTCAAAAAGCATCTCTCCTTCCTATGGGTAGCATATTTATAATTTTTCATGCTCTAATGGCATGTTCACTTGATATTCCATATAAGCATGTTATTCATGCTTCTCTTCTGCCACCAATATCTTGTCTTATTTAGTATATTTTGAATTTAATCCCTCAAAATGGAATTTTCATTCATCTATCTTTTCACCTACATACACACATGTAAATGAATTATTAGATTTATAAACTTGAGGCTTACTTTCCCCTTTCATTTCCTTTTTGGATTGCCTTACTAGCAACCTCATTTGCCCCTTTCCATTTGTTGATTTATTTTTTCCTTTTTCTTTTCTCACTAATCTCTCTGAGAGGAAAATTCACTATTTTATTAATCCTTAAAAAGAATCCCTACCTTGATTCCTCTAAAATTTACGTCATACCTGCCAAGATCAATCTTATCTCAGTTATTTATCTCTCTGTGTCCTTAGTATCTTCTCTCACATTTTTGTGTCAAATTCCTTCATCTAATACCTTCATTGCCTCTTTTATCTCTTTTTTTTCTCACTCTCAACTTTACCTTCTTACTTTAGGCCTCACTATGCCTCTTCTTCTATTTCACAAGTGTATCCTACTTGCTTCTTAGCACCTCACCTAGGCTTCTTTTTCTTTACACCTAGTCTTTTGGTATCACCTCTAATCCTTTGTCTTGGACTCTTTATTTCTCTTTTTTGATCTCTATTGAGCTTCTATTTACTCTCTCTCTCACTTTCAAACCTCTATGGGTTTAGGTATTTCTCTTGCTACTTCACGTCTTTACTTGTTTAAGGTTTCAAATAACCTTTTTCTGACTCTTTTTTCCTAATTACCATAAAATTTTCTTCACTATTTACTTGCAAATTTTTATCACTACAAGTTTATGCAAAAATAAAGAGCTTAACCTAAGCTCTGATATCATTTTATGGAAATTACCTACTTGCATACACTACACTCAACCAATTCTAAAAAAAATTACTCTTCTTATTGAGGTATTTCAACATGCATGTTTCCATAAATGATTACAATGTGTTTTGTGTGTTTATCAAAGTTGTAAAACATTAATTATTGGCTCCAAATTCTATTGAGGATTTACAAGCATTCATTGTATTATCTAAACCTAAAATAACATGCTTAAGAGCTTTTTCACTTTACAAATTGCTCAAAACCACCTTAAAATCAATGATAACCCAATCTACAAAAAGATCTTTGAGTCTTAACAAATATTTAAATTTCTCTTCCAACCACTATTCAAGAATAATTCATAAAAATTACAAAATAATTCAAGTTTCCAGGTTCCTTATTCTGTTTAGATTCACCATTCAAAAAATACCACAAAGGCTTGTAGGCTAATGAGGGCTACTAGGTCTTAAATACATGATTTTCATCTTTAATACAATTATTATCGATCCTTAAAGCTTCACACAAAACATTTTTATCTTATCATTTTATAGATCTCTAAATGATTTAAAAAATCAATTACCAGGTTCAAACCTTGAAATTTTCATAACATACACTATGAGTTTTAATGATATATCCCTTGATACGCATCCAATTGATTTAAAACTAGATTCATTAGATTGCTCTTTTCAAAATTCCCCTATAATAAAATTTTTATAACTTTTCATTAGTTTAATGAGATATTTAGATTTTATCATCTATGCTATAGTTTAGAAATTTCAAATTGTGTAAGAGATGAGGAGATTTTTGAATTTGATTTATTAACTTCTAATGGATTTCAAACAATATTAAAGGTTGTATAAGATATGACTTACCTATATACACCTTCCAAAATTTTTATAAGTTATCATGTGACGTGTAATCTAATTCAATATAATTGTTTTCACTTAAAAACCTTGTTTAACACAATTTAAGCCTACAATTTCATGTTTGACATCATTATCTCATGTGGACAAATTTGAGATCAATAACACCACATATGAAATAATGTTTAGCAATATCATTGGAACCAACCTGTTGAACGTATCAATAGATCTTTGTTATTTTCATTTACAAAACTCTGTGCAGATTATCAAATTCTTAATTGATCCACAACCTCTTACTCCCCTTTATCTGTGGTATGATGCTTCTCATGAATAATTTATAACTTAAAGCATATTTATATAACTTATTCCAATTATATATAAATATATAGAAGTGTAAATCATTATCACACCTTATAAACATATCCCTGAACTATATAAACTCTATTTTCAGGTCTATATATCTTACGAAATATAATCCAATAAAATTTATATTGATTAATAACATATAATTACATGTTCATACATGCATGAGAAACGTATTGTTCATAAAAACACCATTATTTCATTGATATATCTTCAAAAAATACATATCATGCCTCTATAATTTGCATATCAAACCTTACAGACCTTAATTATAGGCTTTTTTCTCCATTTGAGAGCTTCTACCAACTATTCTATTCCTACTTGACTTCTCTATGTGTTTCCATAATTTATTCACTCCTATTTAATGTATTCCATCTCATCTTCTTCATGATAACATGTCTTTATTTAGTTTTGGTTTTGAATGAAGACCAAATATCTCTCAATGATTCTTATCTCTAACTAACATGCTTTATTTAGCCTCTTCCTACGTAGGAGGCTTCTACTAGATAGTCTTGTGGTGAATTTACACTCACATTAAGGTATAAATACATTTAAAATATGGTAGTAGAGCTCTTAGGACCCTTTCAATAGGTGCATGCCCTTTATAATTGGTCACAATCCTTACAAAGCTTCCTAAGCAATTCAAGTATTCAAATTCTCCATTTTGGAGGGAAAATGGAGTGTGATTCTTAGAAACCTAGGATGGGAAAATAAAGTTCCTTATTGACCTAAAAATACTTTTAAGACATTATTTGGACCTTAAAATATTTTAAAAAATTATAACTTGGATATTTACACTATTGACATATTCATATCTTGATACTTCTACATTAGATTCCCCTAGTGAGAAATATATTTTCTCCTATCAAATGTAATTGCTCATCCTTATATTTCTTTTTCCAATCTTTTGGTACCTTATCTTCATATTCATGCTTGATGGTAACTTTTCTCCTCTTGTCTTCAGACCTCATGAGCCTAATAAACTCAGTATTTTTTTCATCATCTTGGTTTAAATCTATGAAGAAGGATTCCATCTCCTTGACTGTGTAATCTTCCATACCTACAAATTCAAAACTAAAATAATAGATAGTTTTAAAAACTTGAGGCGTGATTGCCCCTTTATTTTCTATCATATTTTTTTGGAACTTGTTCTTTAACTTTTGCATCATCATCTTTTTGACTTAAAATCTTCAACAATTCTAATTCAACGTCTTTAATAGCTTCCCCATATCATATAACGTCCAAACATTTTTTCTCCTACATGATTTGCTACCAAATGATTTCTTCTTCTTCATTATACTCTGCTATCTCTTTGTTTGCATCTTCACCTTATCCTCCATAGGGTACTAGATCTTGTACCATAATATGTTTTTGATCTTCATCTTCACTATATTCGAGCATAATTTGAACCAAAACTTGTTTGTCTTCAACATGTGCCAATTGAGACACCTTTTCCTACTAAAATTCAAATTTCATAAGTACTTCAATAGGTACTTAATACCTCAATGGGTATTTATTTTATATAGGCACAATTCAAATTAGGGCTTGATCACCCCCAATTCTTGAGTTTTTAACATAATTTCTCCAGACAACATTTTCTATAGTTAGTACATTGAGGATTAAGTATACCTCAAATGGTTCTATCCTTCACATTACCGCTTGACATCTTATCCATTTCTTTGTCCACAAAATGTATAGATGCTACAAGTCCTTTCTTTTCACTATGGCACTCCTCCATGACATGCATACATGTGTAGTTGTTCCTTGATTATTATTTATATTATTTCATTTATAGCTTTATCCTTTATTTATTTTGAAAAAAATATCTGATTTCATATATTTCATTTTATAGGAACACTTTGATCATACTGGTACATGATAAGTCTACACAATATCATATTCAGAATAGGTTTGTATTCTCTTTTTTCACTTTTATCTAGTATTTGTGTTTCACTAACATGCTAGATTAAAGGGGGGAATGTAGATATCCAAGTTTGGCACAACATTTATTTTTAATGTCTATTTAATTATTTTATTTACATAGGTCTTAGCTTATGAATAAATTCTTAATGGTGCATATTTCTTACATTTTCCCTTTTTCAATTTATGGCTTTTCTTATACCTGTCACCTTTTTCTTTTACTATTTTACAAAATTTACCCTTTTTTTTCATGAGCCTTTATGACTTGAATAGCCCCTCCTCAAGTCTTTTAAATTTCTTAACCCCTCCTTGAGTATTTTAAAGTTTCTTAACCCCTCATTAGATATTTTAAGTTTATTAACCCATCTTCAGGTATTTTTAATTACTTTTGAGTTGATCCCTTGTGTGCACCACTAAGTTTAATTAGAATTCTAAGAATCCATATATAAACAAAGTTATTATAAGGCATTTTAGAAATAAACACTCTCATGTTTTGATTTACATTCACATATTTTCAAGAGTATATTCAAAGTTACATATTTGCTTATATTAATTACTAGAGATATATTTTGAAGAACTATTGCATTTGCATGCTCATGCCAAAGGTGAAATAGGAGAAGAAGCATCTAGATTTACATGAGACATACATCCATAGAATAGAGAATTACATTGTACTGAGGCCATTTTGGCTATGTAGGTAACACTCAGATTACATGGGGTTCTCTGAGATTAGCTCGACCATTCCCACTACCCCTATTTTTCTCCTTTGTTATTTTATATGTATCTAATGCATGTGAAATAAAATAGGGTTTGGATATTTTAGGTATATACATGTATGAAACATAGATTTATAAAGTGGAAATGAACAATACTAAAGCATTCACACCTCTTGGCAAGTTTTAGATCTTCACAGTCAAATGATAGAATCAACCAACAGGATAAGATCGACCACTGTAGTTATCTAAGTTTTTTGATCCTATCTTAAGCTCAAAAAATTCACTCATTCGAAACTAATCACTTATTATAATTAGTTTATACAATCTTCATTCAATTTATCAACCTATATAAATAAATCTTTAGTGTGCTTGTTAAACTTGCTTATCAAGAAATGTGCTTGTTGAAATTATAAAATATTAATTATTTCAATAAATCTACATACAAATAAACATTCTATCAAATTATCTAATTCAGGGTTAATATTTCATTAATTCACATTTTAGATAAAACAAAGAGAGCTCCTTCAACTAGAAAGAGACTAATAAAAAGGTGAGTAAGGTTTTTAGACCTTTTGGTCTAGAAAACATGACAAAAATGGACATAAATTTTATCCTGATTAATTTTGACACACCTCTTTACACCCAATTGCTTCCCATCCATCTTTGACCTACTTCTAGCCATGCCCCTTGAGTACCATCTATTCTCTTATGGTAGTGGTGACATGCCAATTTATTTCAATAAGGTAAGGGATGTTTAGAGAGATACAAATGGTAAATTGTTTATGCACTATCTTCACTAGGTGATTAAATTTTTTACCACCATTAAAGCCCTAACCTACCTTGACTAACCTAATTTTTCCAAAAATAACAAACAACATGCATTTAGGTTATTGTTAAATGAATATGGGTCAAATATCATCGAGAAAAAGACCCTAATTTACATGGACGATGGTTTAATAAGGGTAAAAGATGTAGTGTATAAAAAAAATCCTAAATCCCAAAGAAAATATACATGCACCACCCATTATATCAAAGGGGTGGAAAAATATGATTTCAAAATATGAGGGTAAAGAAAATAAGATTTCAAAGAAATTAAAAAACATGGGTAAATCAAGGCAACTGAAAAGAGGGTTAAAATGGAACATTATTACTAATCACACAAGCCAAAAAAACCATAATATAATGTTGCCTAAATTTGTACATTTTATATCCTTTCTCTTTATTTTGAGTTAATTAATTTAAATTTATCATGTAATTATTTTTTAATAAGTATTGTATTTTGTTTTAATGTTTTTATAGTATAGGATAGTTGAACATAGACCAAGTAAACAAGAATTACAATACCTTAATAAGAACAACTTGTAGTAATATATCATTGTGACATATGTAAGTTATTGTCATATATATACAGTTGCGTGTGTGTGTGTACTTGACATTTCTCTTTTTTTATTCTTTATTATTTAATTTTAATTATACTATTAATTGATATATATTTTTCTTAAGGAAGCCAACTTTAAAATCTTGCCACCTGATGATGACATAGAAGTGGAAGTGAATGATTGAGCAACACTCCTAAAATGCATCGATGCTATAGAAACATCCAAGTAATTATTTATCAACTATGTTTTTAAAATTGATAATTAAACATTAAGATAGAATTCTGAGATTAGGCGTTAGTGATATTTAACTAGGGTTCACAAATTTGGAATTAGGTTATATCATTCAATCAAAATGGGAATCTTGTTTTGGATATGAAAAGAAAGGAATTCAACTTAGTTCTGTAATGTTGTTTCTGACAATCATTTTTATATTTATAATAAGTCTATGGTTATCTCTAATGTTATTCTCCATATTTAATTTCAAACTAACAAAGTTGATATGGATATTGAGCACCTGTAGATCTTACTTCATCATTGGGGGGATGCCCCATGTAATGTTATTTGTGTGTCCCTACCCAAAAATATGCCAAAAAGAGATGGTAAAAACCCTCCACGGGATGGATTTCATCATAGATGATCACAATAGTGTTCTCACAGTTAATCCCAATGTTCTCCTCAAAGACACCACTCTCCTTCCCTAACTCCTTTTAGAGGGTGGGGCTATCCACCTCTGAGTTCACCTCATGCTCAGGGGTGAGGTTCTCTACTTCTCTCGAAGTAATATAGATGGATTTATCCACCTAAAAATTATTAGGATGGTTGGTATTCACCATCAGATAAAATGTTCTCTCCACTTGCATTGGAAATTCCCTCCGTTGTATACACCAAGATGTAAAATCTCATGAGGAAGGTGCTCAAAATAATTATGGCTCTGGTTGGGCCCTATTTATGGCAAGGATGTTCTAATAATCTCTATATGGGATGATTCTCGTGATAAAGACCCCTTTCTGTCAATATTTTTACAATGGAAACTTAGTTCTTGGTTTCTTTTTTTGATGTTATAGATATTAGTGTAAGTTTTTATTTTTCCCTATTTATTAATTAGGGAAATTGTATTTTTTGTGCATACATGGAGTTTTTCTACATTTGTGGGATAGGCAAGCTTATGTGGAGGTGTGTGTCATGGATGTGTCATAGGTGTCATAAGAATGTCATAAGTAACTCCCTTGATGGGAGTTACTTCTCTATTCTTAGCACCTTGTCACCACCTTTCATGGAGGAGTTACATTCTATTCTTGGGGTGCCTTGTCCACCTTTTGTGGAGGAGTTACTTTAGTACTCTCCTATTTGTATTCCTCACTTTGGCCATCTCATACTAATCAGATTTTGGTTTTCTCCATTTTGTCTTGTGCAATTTATCTTATTGTGTGAATTTCAAATTGCTTTAGCATCTATGTGGTGTGCACTTGTTTATAAAGTGCCAAAATTTGGGTCTCTCGGGATGCATTTTCGGCTGAGTCTGACATCTTGTTTGCTTTAGTCTTGCACTGATTGCTCTAAGACACATTTTTGGCTGAGTTCGATGTATTTTGAGTGTACAGTTGCATATTTGGGGGGGGCTCAATAGTTTAGGGGCAGTGTGATTGCTTTTCACAAATTACTTTCATTCTCCTTTCTGCATACATTCACAACTTGCAATCAACACAACTTCACCTAACTTCAGCTAAAAATGGATTCTTTTCAACTTAAACCCCTAACACCCTTCAACTATCATGAATGGAAAGTTAAAATGTCAATCATTTTTAGAAGCAAAGGGTTGTATAGGATCACCATGGGTACAGAAGTAGAACCCAACACAGATGTTGAAAAAGTTAAGTGGTACAACCGTAGTGATGAAGCCTTTGGGTTACTGAGCTTGTCTATGTTTCCAAAACTTCTCTTCCACTTAGAATCCTCCCAAAATCCTAATGACATATGGGACACCTTAGAAAAGTTATTTGGGAAGCTTGATGAGATGAGAGGTCATGAGCTCGAAAATGAACTCATAAGTCTAAGTCCTAGCAACTTTGACACCCTACAGGACTTCTTCACTAAGTTTAAGGCTCTTAGATTGCAATTGAAAGAGTGCGAAATAGAGAAGAAAGATGATCAGCTCATACTTTCTATTCTTACAAAGTTAGGTCCAAGCTATTCAGTATTTGTCTCCACTTTCCATGCCACAAAAAGTGCCCTTGGCACTACATGGAAAATGCCTTCTTTGGATTCATTCATTTCCGACTTGACTAGGGAGCAAGATAAGCTAATTCAAATGGGCACAATGAAGTCTACTCAACCCCAAGCCTTGAAAGCTGGAAATGGTAAAGATAAGACTTCAACAAAGGAGAAGAAGAAAAAGAACAAAGACCAGGAGAAGAAGAAAGAAAACACCAATCCTACCAAAAACAACATTGAGTCTTCATCCTCCAATGCTAAACCTAAAAAGGAGAAGGTTAAGTGTGCCTATTGTAAAAAGATAGGGCATGATGAACATAAGTGCATGAAGAAAAAAATAAACCACCTAAATCATCTTCTAGAGAAGAACAACATAGGTGTTCATGAGTCCATCAAGTAGAATTCATCAACCCAAGATTCTACTAAGGCAAAAGGCAAGGGTAAGGAGAAAGAAAAGGGCAAGACCCTTGTAGCAACTACAGCTTCTACATCTTCATGGGTCATAGACTTGGGTGATTCTCACCACATGGGCTCTTCACTAGTTGAGTTTTCATCTTTAGAGCCTTGTAGCATGACTTCAATTAGTTTGGGTGATGACACATCAGTTTCCATTGCAGGGAAAGGGTCAGTTGAAATGGAAGGAGGAACATTCAACAATGTTCTAAGTGTTTCTTCTCTTTCAACCAATCTCTTATTAGTGTACCAAATCACTCACATTGGTCGGGGCATAAGAGTTGAGTTTTCCCCAGATTTAGTGTCTATCAGGGAGTTGCATAGTGATACTATAGTGGCAGTGGGAAGGGCAGATCACCAAGCCAGGTTATACACCTTTTCACATTTTGCATCAGATTCTTCTCCTACAGCATTGCTGACTCATTCAGATGGAGTTAGCAAATTGTGGCATGAGCGGTTTGGCCACCTTAACTATCGCTATCTTGAGCAACTTTGTAAAAATGACATGGTCATTGGCTTGCCTCATGTCCAATTCTCAAAAGGACTTTGCTAGGGGTGCTCCCTTGGGAAGCATCTCGAAGCAAAATTTGACAAAGGCAAAGCTTGGAGGGCTTCACAACCTTTGGAGTTAGTCCATAGTGATGTATCGGGACCCTTTCCCAAACCATCTTTCACAAGGGCCAAGAACATCCTCACTTTCATTGATGATTTCTCTAGGTACACTTGGATATATTTTCTCAATCAAAAGTCTGAAGTGTTTGAAAATTTTCTAGACTTCAAGGCTCTTGTTGAGAAACAAAGTGAGAAATTCATCAAAGTTCTTCGAACTGATAATGGAGGGGAGTATGTCAGCATCAGATTTGAGTAGTTTTGCACCATAGAGGGGATTGATTTGCAGCGCACAGTCACCTATAGTCCTTCACAAAATGGGGTTATAGAACGTAAGAATAGGTTCTTGAAAGAGATGGCTAGTTGTATGATTCACTCCAAATCCTTAGCACCATAGTACTGGGCCGAAGCCATCAATTGTGTTTGCTACATTCAGAATAGAGTTCCTCACAAAGCTTTGAAAGGGATAACACCCTTTGAAGGTTGGCATAAAAGGAAACCTGATGTTGAGCACCTCAGGGTTTTTGGATCCCCAGCCATGGCCTGCATTTTGAAGAAGAAACACAAAGCTATGGAACGTTAGTCCAAGCCTTACATCTTTGTAGGATATTTGAATGGTATTAAGGGATATCACCTTCTAGATCTAGTCACACATGAGTTGTTCATAGAGAGAAGTGTCCATTTTCAGGAGAGTCTTAGAGACTCAACACTTGACACTTATTCTCCCTCATCGGATCTACTTCTTCATGATGATTCCTCATCAAATTCAGATCAGCCATAACAAGTTCTTGAGCCAGAGTCATCTTCTTCTTTGAGTTCAGACAGTGAGGATAGTGATGCAGAGTCATCCACCTCTAGTCAATCAAAAGATGAAGAGTTAGCACCTGACTCACCCACTTCCAGGCCACTTTGGGCCAGAAAGACACTTGAGAGTGCTGGCACTTGGGTAGGAGATCCCACAAATGACAGACGTACTAGGGGGAATTTTTAGAGAGATCCACATGCCTTCTTTGCTTTAGTTTTAGATCCATAGACTTTTTGAGAGGCATCGGGGGTACCTGAGTGGGATAATGCTATGGAGGAAGAATATTCTTCCTCAATAAAAAATCACACTTGGGACTTGACATCACTTCTTAAGGGAAGAAAGATAGTTCGATGTAGGTGGATAAATCAGACCAAGTTTGTAGCAGATGGGTCGGTTGATAAGTATAAGGCATGATTGGTCACCAAGGGTTTCTCACAGGTGGCAGGCATTGACTACTCAGAGACCTTTGCTCCCGTTGCAAAGATGACTTCTATCCAACTCACCTTAGCTATTGCCGAGCACATGGTTGGGATGTGCATCAGATGGATGTGAAGAGTGCCTTTCTTCATAGAGACCTAGAGGAGGAGATCTACATGGAGCAGCCACTAGGATTTGTTTAGGATTCTTCCCTAGTATGCAGACTTATAAAATCTATCTATGGCCTCAAACAGGCCCTTCAGGCTTGGTATGCCAAGATGGATTCCTTCCTTCTCACAACGGGTTTCATTGGGTGCCATTCTGATCCCAATGTCTACTTCTTATAGCAAGATGATTCGCTCTTGATTTTTGTTTTATATGTTGATGACCTTTTGATCATCAGGAGTTCTTCATCAGCTATTGCAGTGATGAAGGCATATCTTTAGGATAGATTTGACATGATAGACTTGGGTTTGTTGCACTACTTCCTTGGCATCGAGATCTCATAGTCAGATTCAGGGATTTCACTTGCACAGCCTAAGTATGCTCTTGACTTATTGGCTCAATTTCACATGGCTGATTGCAAGCCATCTCTGAATCCTTTTCTATTAGGAGTCAAACTTGAGACTGATTATTCTTCACCATTGGTTGATGCCACTCGATATCGACAACTTGTTGGTATTCTCATCTACTTGACTCACACTAGGCCTGACATTTCATATACAGTGGGACTTGTTTCCATATTCATGTAGGAACCCTATGAGTTGCATTGGAAAGAAGCTAAGAGGATCTTGCATTACATACAGGGTTCACATAGATACGGGATTCATTACAGATTTGGCATAGAGGTTGACTTGGTTGGATATACAAATTCAGACTGGGCTGGTGATTCACAGAGTCGTAAGTCCACTTCCGGTTATAGTTTCTGTCTAGGTTCTGGTCCTATCAGTTGGTCTAGCAAGAAGAAAAATGCTAGTGCTATATCATCCATAGAGGTAGAGTACAGGGGAGTTGTTAATGTAGCTACTAAGGCTATTTGGCTTCAGGGGATTCTTTTTGAGTTTGGCATTCCTATCAGGCAGCCCACCATCATTTATTGTGACAACCAGAGTACCATTCAGATTTGCAAGAATCTAGTTCAGCACCAGTGGACCAAGCACATAGAGATTCACATGCATTTCATTCAGGAGCTTATTCATAGTTAGGTTATTGACTTGATATTTTGCCAGTCTTTGGAGCAAGTTATAGACATCTTCACCAAACCTTTCACTGAGAGCAAGTTCATTCACCTACGAGCTCTTCTTGGGGTGCGGTCCACATATGCAACAACATCATCTTCAGGGGGGCCTTTTAGCCTCTTCTTTTCTTTCATGTCTCTCTTTTTGGGGGGGGGAGTTTTTTCCTATGAGTTTTCTCCTTTTCTCTATCCTATGGGAGATTCCATTTGTACATGGGTACCTCATCAGGCCTAGTTGTCGGGACCCATTTTTTATTTCCACACTGCCCACCTAAGCTGCACTTATGGGGGGGTATTAGTGTAGGTTTTTATTTTTCCCTATTTATTAATTAGAGAAATTGTATTTCTTGTGCATACATGGATTTTTTCTACATTTGTGGGATAGGATAGCTTATGTGGAGGTGTGTGTCATAGATGTGTCATAGGTGTCATAAGAATGTCATAAGTAACTCCCTTGATGGGAGTTACTTCTCTATTCTTAGCACCTTGTCACCACCTTTCATGGAGGAGTTACATTCTATTCTTAGGGTGCCTTGTCCACCTTTTGTGGAGGAGTTACTTTAGTACTCTCCTATTTGTATTCCTCACTTTGGCCATCTCATGCTAATCAGATTTTGGTTTTCTCCATTTTGTCTTGTGCAATTTATCTTATTGTGTGTATTTCGAATTGCTTTAGCATCTATGTGGTGTGCACTTGTTCATCTTGTGTGATCACGTCTCTATTGCACTCGTGTTATCTGGATTCTAGCAACAACTCCGATAATAGATCTCTACTAGGCTCGATCTAGTTGGTTTGTTGCTTTTGCTCCTAGTGATTGCCTAAATTTTAGACTTTTTGGCATACCCTCTACCGCATTTTTTTAATGAATAGTCTTATATGTTTTGTCCTATTTATTAAATATAATTAGATCTATTTCATCAAAAAAATAGATTTATTTGTATTTTAATTGTTATGTAGGGTGCATCAAGCACCGCTTTAAGTACACCTTACCACACATGTTATTTGTAATATTATTATATTTTAATTGCTATCTTTTTTAATTTTAAAATTTAATTATAATATGACATTTGTTCTATAGGAAATAATATGTTCAATGCACAAGGATGATGATAATGTTGATGATGAGGATAATGATGAGGATGATGCTGGTGGTCATATGATGGTGCATGTAAAGCAGATGACGATGATGAAAAATATTAGACAATTTTTAAATTTTTTATGATGGGATGATTTCCTTAAAATATTTTATAAACTAATGTTTAATAATTTATTTATTTTCTTGATATTAGTGTTAGCCAAAATTGGCTACCATTGGAGAGGACAATTCAAAACTTTGTGTAGACACCAAAATTGTGTCTACTCTTTGGTTGACTCCCCCTTGGTCTCCTTGGTCCGCTTCTAAACATTTCTAACCCATACAGTTATTAATTTAAAATAAATTACCTATTTTAAATTAATAACACCTCCCTTGACACCTCACCCATGACACCTCACCTTGGATTCCTTGCCCTTGGATACCCTCATTTATCACTCTATGACTAATCATTCCAACTCTCCCACTAATCCTCACACCTATTAAACCCGCCTTCGACCATTTAACCACGGCAACTGAACTCGACAGATGGAAGAATGGGAAAAAGGCTAAAAATAGCCCTTTTTCCCATTCTCTATCCACCAACATCGGTTAACCTTCGGCCGATGCCAGTGGTATCACCAATGTTGGTTGCTTAAAACCAACTTGCAAGCCAAATGGAAAACAAATCACAGACCTGAATGCTAATTCTCTTACCCAGATCAATTTTCTCTTGCTCCTCGACTCTTTGCAGGTACCAGCATTCTATCAACACTCTCCTAGCTATACATAATCTACCCAAGTGACTTCAGATCAGATTGGAGCATGGTACAGGGATCTCAACATCAGCTGTAATAGGCATAAGCGTTCACACCCCTGATTCTTCAACAACTAAGAGCTAAGTATTCTCTTTCTATTTCATTTCAGAAAGCATTAGCAATTAGCTTCTACTTAGCATTTTTGGATATCATCAACCAAACCTGACTTTCTTCCCAGAGAGGCTGAGAGGCCTCCCCCATATCCTTACCCTTTTTAACAACCTATCCTCTACCCCTTGTCCCTCTTAAGACTCTATTGGATTCCCCGTCAATCTTGCACGGACTTCTAAACTCCCACAGACATCCCAGACCATTCTATTGATCACAGACAGACCTGAAACTCATCCAAAACCTGTCCAAGGCCATTGCCCTGACCGACATCAACCATTTCCCCTACCGACATCGGCAACTTTACCAATCAACACCGACATAACCACCGACATCAGTGACTGTGACAGACCAACAACAGACTATAGGAATGCATTGTTTCTATTTCTCTTGCTTAGTCTTTCATTATTATGTTTATCCGACATTCTTTTTATCAACAAGTGGACTATCATCCCTCAAGGAAGCCTTTGCACTTCTGGGACCGAGCTTTGCTTGGCAGTCCACCTTATATCTATCTAACATTTTCTATGTTTGAGTCTTATTTTATCTACAGGTGTCATCCTCCACAGCCAAAGAGGAGCTCCTTCAATCATCTGGATAATGGTCCGCAACTTCATCTAGGTACGTACAAACCCCTGACCATTACCTTTTAGTTTCTTATTTCTTCTGAATGTGAAAAATCAAAAATAGTTAGAAATATTCTGGCACGCCTAGTGGGACCCCTGGAATTTTCCTTGGGTTCATCATTCTTTTTCTTCTAAAACAAACTTTCATATAGGTGCATTAGGAAAATTTCTTTTCTTGCATCCTTCTTCTATCTCTTTATTTTGAAAAGACATCATAAGCAAGTTAAAAAGGATATTTCTTTTTCTTCTTGTCACCTTTCCTCTTGCATCTTAGAGTAGTGAAATTCATACTCTTAACCTTTTCTCAACTTGTTTGCATCCAAACAAAACATTTCAATTTGGGCTTAAAATCTATTACATCTCATTTTTGCCTGAATGCATACTTAGCTCTCACATCTAGTAATTAAAACCGCATTATAAATAAAGCGTAGTACACATATGTTACACTACCAGACCACTTTCACAAAATCAAACATCTAAACATACCTGAGACAAGGTCCGACTAGGATTTCATCACCAAGCAGATACCTTACCCTTCCTGGTAATCCCACTTGGACTTCACTACCAAGGGGAGAACCCACTCTGTTTTCTAGCAGAGTATGGACTCTAGGGGAAGTATATACTGGCTAAGCAACCCAACTTATCTCTAGGCTCGTGAAGTGATGGGAGCTTGATCCTTAGCACCAGGCCACGTACACAACCTAATATAGATTTTGAGCACCAAAACTCAACCCGAAACCAACCTTAGACTGCTTCTTCTAGTACCTGTTTTAAAAGCCCAACTTCCCAAACACACTCTTCTAAGGCATAAGCCAACAAGACTCTAAATTTTTTTCTTAGGAATTAACGTTTAGAGGCTGCTTGTCTTCATCTATTTTTCTGTCTCTATCTAGTTTTTTGAGCTGGTGAGGTCGCATTCTGAGCTCCAAGAACAACTCAAAACTTTATTCTTTCTTCCAAAAACTTTCAATTTTCTAAAGTTTCTAGAAATACACAGTAATCGACATCAGTTTTTCCACCGACGTCGGCAACTTATCTTCACCGACATCGGTTATCTGACCGACATCGGCAACTTTCTTCATCGACATCAATTTTTCTACCGACGTCGATCAATATCAAAAAAATTCTTCTCAAAATAGCAAGTTAAAAACCTAACCTTTTTGCTGATAGAAACACCACTTCTGGCTTTTTGAAACTGAAATACACAATTTTCTGAACCCTGAAACATCTTTCTTGCCTTGGATGGTTTTGACACATAGTCAAACCAAAACTCTTGTTGACCACGCAAGGCAACAACCACTCCCGCCTTCACCTTCTATATCAAGTCCTCTAATGGAGTATCATTCAGACACTGAGCATACTCCAACCCCAACTCAACCCCATATTGTTCTCGAAGGGGACCAAGACTTTGAAAGATTCCTTGACCTCAATGTCAAGGCTCTTCAGCACTATCTCGTAAGAAGTCAAATGCGAGACTCTTCAGGTAACCCAGTTTATGGGATGCCAACTTCCTTAGTTGACACGTCAATCATATCATCAGCCTCCATAACTCAACCCATGATCACCCAGGCCATTGCCTCAACTAACAACCTGACCATGACCAATCTTCAAAGTGTGACCTCTCCTTCTATTTTTGAACCTACCTCCTTTGGGGTTCCTGTACCCCCTCAGCCATAAACCATTCAGCAAAGTTCTACACCATTCCAAAACTTAATTGTCTCCATCCCACCTACTCTTCCACCCATAAATATAAGAGTAACCACCTATCCTTCAACAAGTGTTGCCTCCACTCAACTACCTTTGGCGACATCAAGCCAAGTTCTGCCTTCTAGCTTCATAACACAACCACCCTTGACTTCAACATCAGTCCCTATGACTAGTTACCAATATGTTGCGCCTATACAAGCACAACCAACTACGTCATATGTCCCTCCTAACACCTTCCAAGTGCCCTACAATCTAGGGGGAACCCCACCTACAAATCCATCAACTGATCTAATCAAGATGTTGATAGACAAGATGTCTAACCTTGAGACGTCTGTTTCAGGTTCAAGAAATGTCCTCTCATATGAACAAATCTGTAATGAACCCATTCATCCTTTAGTCCCAATCTAACCATATCCTAGTCAGTGGGAACTTCCCAAATTTACTTGCTTCCAAAGTAAGGAAGACCCATAGCAACATCTACGAGTGTTTAGACACACTTGTTACCTTATAGCCCATGATGATGCGTTATTGCTACGCACATTTCCCATGTCGCTTTCTAGAGCTGCCCTCGATTGGTATAGTTCTATTACCAGTCACTCTCTTTTTACATTCACCCAACTAGCTCAACTTTTCCTTGACCACTTTTCAATCAACATCACCAAAAAGGTCTCCATCACGGACCTATACTCTATCAGACAATTTGATGATGAATCAATAGCTGATTTTGTTGCCCATTGGAGAGGCTTAATCAACCAACTCTTCTTTTCTTTACCTCAACCTGAGCTCATTGAGCTCTTTTCACAAGCGTGTGCCAAACGCATTTCATCTACCTTGTGGGTCTAAACATTTCGCACATTTGACAAAGCTTTCACCATGGCCAGGAAGCTTGAACTCCATGTTGTCAAAGAAAATAAAGTCAAATTGCGTAGTAAAAATATTAACGCAAAAGCCAATGACCCTCCATCCAAATATTCTTCTTCTAATTCCAAGTCTAAGGGATCAACAAATGTTGTGGTACTTAGATCATCGTCATCTACCACAACTAATCAATCTAAACCTTCCACATCTCAAAGCATTACACGACAGTTCCAACAACAATATGTACAACGTCAGTATATTCCAATTAGAGAATCATACGTGTCTGTGTTGGATAAACTCGTCAAACAAAGAGTCCTCAATCTCCCCCAAATTTGACCACCACCTTAATTCGACCCCTCAAAAGCCATCCCTATATGGTATAGGGAAAATGACTTCTGCAATTATCACCGTGTCAAAGGCCATGACATAAAAAACTACAAAACCTTCAAAAACATTGTCCAAGACATGATAGATAAAGGTGATCTTATTTTGGATAACCCAAATGCGCCACCTAACTAAAACATAGACATATTTAGACAACCTTTCCCTAACCATCCCCCTAGTCAAAACAACGTGCAGACCATGGCCGATGACTCCCAAGAGCATAATATACGCACAATCAACACGGTCTCACCTCTTATGCCTAACCAACCTCTCTCACAGTCTGAAGAGGTTAGCCCACCCATTGGTCCTTCACAGGTAGAAGAGCCTTCTTCTCCCATTCCTCCTCCATAGGTTGACAAACCTTCTACTCCTATTAGTTCTTCATCGACCTCTCTTATATTGGAGGATGCTTTGACCATACCGACGCCACTAGCCCCACCTTCATCCTTCCTACTACCAATGGAGGACCTTACCTTTCCTACTCCTCAACCAAAAGTAGAAGGCACAATCATCCCTGCCCTCTATCCTCTTGAGGAGTCACATTCTCCAATTCCTTCTCCACCAAGAGAAGAACCTGTCTCTTCACCTACTTCGATCGAGGACAATCCAGTTATGACTCTCTCACGCCTTGGGTCTAAGATCACTGCATCTAACACATTTTCGGTATCACAACCACCCACATCTTCTAAAGAACCAAAGCCTCATCCAACATCTTCCAAACCATTCTCTCAATTGGCTGAGAACTTAGGATTTCTCCATTTGAAGAAATTAGAACATGAGGCATTATGGGAGCAACTCAAAGCTCCTCACCTTACATGTCCCGTCTCATCTCGTGCTGTCGACCCTTCTATGAAAAAATCTCCAAAAGTCTCCAACGAGGACCAAGATTCTACTTCCAAACCTTCAAAAACTCAACCCTCCACATCTGAACCTAAACCCTCACAAACATCCACCATATCAAAACTGATTAAATCCCTCAATGTTCACCCCATATCTAACTTCACTCACCCACAAGTGAAGGTAGACTTGAACCTTGCCTCGTACAATAGTAGTCCTCACACTAAACCAAAGAAGGCTACTAAACCACGTCGAAGAACTCCTCCTCCACCATCATCATTGCCCTCCATTTTGGGCCCTCATCCTTTTACCATAACAGGAGTGCTCCCAACTCCAACCCCTAACCAAAACAAGTTGCCTCCATTACTCCCTTTACCCACCACAAACCTACCTCCTCTGAAAAATTTGGCACCCCACACAAAGAAAGTGTCGTCAACATGAGTGGCCACACCACCAACCCAAAAGGTGGTACGAAAGTCTCCCTCAACAACTCCCAAGCAAAAGTCATCAACACCTAGTGCATCAACAAGCACAGACACCTTAGTGGGTTCATATGTTTTGATACTATGCCAAATTTTGAAAAATTCTAGCATCACTCTTCCACCTATTAAACCATTTCAACCTCTCAGACCAAAACCATCTTGGTTCGATGACACTAAAATTTTCCTATATCATCGCACACCTGGACATGACACTAAAAATTATTGTGCCCTTAAGGTTGTCATTCACCATTACTTGGAAAAAGACACCCTTCTTGTTGAAGATACTATCAACAAATCTCCAACACTGCCTCATGGCTCCCAAACCTCTTCACCGTCACACTCATCAACTCTCGGATCAAAGCCATCTTGGTTCAATGACACTAAACTTTGTGCGTATCATCGCACACTTGGACATGACACTGAGCGTTGTTGTGCTCTTAAAACTGTCATTCATCAACACCTAAAAAAGAATGCCCTTTTCATTAAGGATCCTTTTGACCACCCTTTCAACAAACCATCGACACCATCCCATGCCTCTCAAACATCTTCACCTAAATCAAGAGCCCATCATCAAACTATGGTTCCTCGACCACCTTATCCCCCTTTGTTCGAAATCAACACCATCAATATGGCCACTAGATCACAAACAATGAAGGATAAAGGGAAAGAGAAGGTTTCTATCCCTTGGACATATCCATTCGTCAAGCCCTCACCACAACTAAAACCCAAGATTACTGTCTTGGGCACATCTCGATCAACATCTTTGAAGCCAATTCATGACTCCAAAGTGAAACAACTTCACCCAACCTCTTGAAGACATCTTTGTATGACCTCATTCAAAGCTCTCCACAACATCGACAAGCCTTAATCAAAGCCTTACAAGCAGTGGAGGTCCAACCTGAAGACTCCAAACCACTAGCTACCTTAGTCTAATCATTACCAACCATTGCCTCCATCACCATCCATAATTTTGAGATTCCAAACTCCAACCTGGAAGATCAGGATCTTGTCCTCTCAAACTAAAGTCTATTAGGCAAAAGCTTCGTAGGATGCATCCTTGCATCGCACTCTTTGATAAAGAGAAGCTTCAATGTCTTCTCTCCATCTTATCTAACCATTTCTCAAACATTATCCCTGTCACAAAAATGACTGGGGGAATTCGACTCTATACTGACTATCACGACCTCAACCAAGCATCGACCAAATACCGACCCCAACCAAGCATCGACCAAACATCAACCAACCAAGCATTAACCAAACATCAACCAACTTCTTAATCATCTTTTAACACGTGACCAATATGGAAAGAATTAAATGAGGCAAGTTTGCTCCTAATTGGCTCGAACCTTATATCATAACACACAAGTATAGATCAGGGACTTATCATCTGTCTTCTCTTGAAGGCTGACCAGAACCTGAGCCCCTTAATGCCTTACATCTACGACCATTATATTGTTAGTTAAGTACTCATTCACTTGACATTTAACTTGAACTTTTCCCTTGAGCAATCCCTGTCATTTTAATCCTCATTCCTTTCAACCCTATTCCCCTAAACAAACACTATGTAACCCTTTTATAAAGTATGAATGATTTGTCCTAATAAAAGGGAACCCTCCAAACCTCTAGAGGCTCATCCATGGCAAGTCAAACATATAAAAATGGGATGCCTAACATATAAAGGTCATAAACTATAAATGTAGACTGCTCCCTCGAAGGACAGCTACATCATTGCTGTAATTAATAGACTGCTCCCTTGAAGGACAACTATTCAAAGACATCAACATACAAAGCAAAATATAGACCACTCCCTCGAAGGATGGTTATACCCAAATCTTGCTACAAACAACATTCTTTTAGAAGCTTTCTGCATTGATCAGCTTCACATATGACCACAAAACAAAACATCTCCACGTAGACTTCCCACATCGATCAGTCTACCAAAAAAAAAAACATTGACTGACAAACTATTAAGTAATGGACTTGCCTATAGTCGTTCTCAGGGTCACCTATAAAAGGGGCAAAGTTATCCTTGCTAAAAAGGGTTACACTATCCTGACATATCACATCATCAAACTTATTACCCTAACATACTCAAGGGATTTTGAGCTCACGTAATGTCAAGTGATTCGACTATTTTTCTAACATAAACCAATGGTCAAAGACGTAATGCATGAACGGGGATTTTGTTTGCAAAACCCTTATCTATGCTATCATTATGGTCATTGTAAATGAAAGAGCAACGTGCCTTTCACTTTTTACGCACTTTGGTCACATACAACCAATTCAAATCTAGCCAAATCATTTTCTAAACCAAACCAAACCAACCAAACCTTTTTCAGACCACTAACATTATCATAGCCTATTCACACTAGTTTCTATGGAAACCAATACACATGGAAACTATCGACCACATAATTTATGCCAAGCATAAACCATTACTTGCTAAAGCATAAGCATACTCATTTCATTTTTAGCATACGACCATCACTAATATGGACACTTGCTAGGGATGGAAAACCCTATCACCAATGTTACGAAATACACCATCACACAATATGGAAAAGGTTGTAACATCATCATACCCTCATCATTTTGACTCTTCTCTTGAACTACATTGGTCTGAGGCCCTTCAAACAGGGGCTATGTAGGCAGCACTCAGATTACATGACGTCTTTTAGGGTTAGCTCGGCCACATCCGTTTGTCCGTCTACTTGATGGACAAACTATTTAACCTTTAACCATGACTTAGCCTAGTCAAACCCGCATCCATAACTGACCCCTTTCCTCCCTTTTAGGGAGAACTACATTGGCCTGAGGCCCTTTAAATAGGGGATATGTAGGCAGCACTCAATTGACATGGGGTCTTCTGAGGCTAGCTCGGCCATTCCTTCGTCCATCCATCTAATGGACCAACTATCTATCCCAACCCAAACTCATGACCAAACAACTAGCCCTAACACTGTAGGAGTCACCTTCAACTTCTCATGGGGCACATTGGAGATCACATCCATCTCCCATCCACAACACCCGCCACTTGAGATCACTTATATCTCAGCCTGAATTGACAAATGACCTTGGAGATCGTGACTATCTCCTTAGACCACGACCACTTTTGAGACAACCCTGCCTTGGTTGTTTTGATTGCATATATGCTACCTCACGAATAGTTAGCAAAATTATCTACAACCCATATTATGACCCTCACACCTATTGTCAGATCACGTGCAAGTTGATCCCCAATATTTGTGACATTTTTGTGTTTTCCAGGAGCACTTCCTGAGACTAGGATACTTGGAACACGATGACCATTGAAGCTACAGCTTTGATCGTTTAACCCAATTAGCTACGACTAAATGATGGGGATCGATTATTTCAATTTTAGCACTCCTTGACCCTTGACTATGACAATTTGACCTACCTATCACATGAAATGGTATACACACAATCTCAACTATTGCAGCGTTCACACTCAACCTTCACCATATCCATCCACTGTTTATCAAATCGGCACCCGATATCAGGTTACCTTCCCTTGACTCTCACTTTGAGGGGGAATACCTCATCCCTCATCTGGGGCAACCAACTCTTATTTTTGTCTTGCAATTCACTAGAACAACCAAAAAGACAAAAATGACCTTATCCCATACCTGGGGTAACTTACTCTTATTTTTGTCTTGCAACTTACCCTTTTTAACAACCTATCCTCTACCCCTTGTCCCTCTTAAGACTCTATTGGCTTCCCCGACAATCTTACATGGACCTCTGAACTCCCACAGACATCCCAAACCATTCTGTTGATCACAGATAGACCTGAAACTCATCCAAAACCTGTCTAAGGGCATTGCCCTGCTGACATCAACCATTTCCCCTACTGATGTCGGCAGCATAACCGACGTTGGCAACTTTACCAACTGACGCCAGCATAACCACCGATGTCGGTGACTATGATAGATCGACAGCAGACTACAGGAATGCATTGTTTCTATTTCTCTTGCTTAGTCTTTCATTATTATCTTTATCCGACATTCTTTTTATCAACAAGTGGACTGTCATCCCTCAAGGAAGCCTTTGCACTTTTGGGACCGAGCTTTGCTTGGCAGTCCACCTTATATCTATCTAACATTTTCTGTGTTTGAGTCTTATTCTATCTACAGGTGTCATCCTCCACAGCCAAAGAGGAGCTCCTTCAATCATCTGGATAATGGTGCACAACTTCATCTGGGTACGTACAAACCCCTAACCATTACCTTTTAGTTTCTTATTTCTTCTGAATGTGAAAAAGCAAAAATAGTTAGAAACACTTTGCTTCTAGTCTTGCTTAACCTTGTTATTGATCTTTTATTGGGTTTTATCTTGGTCTATTGGTCAAACTTGGTCAACCTTGGTCATAGAAAGGTATCTTGTCAAGTGCTTGTCATTTAAGGTTTATTGCATGGTCTAGAAAGAGTGAATCAAGAAGCTAGTCTTATCATCCATCCCTTCATGGTCTTATTTGAGTTTTGGAGAGATTAAGGCAAGTTTGATAAAGTTAAGGTTACTTTGAAAAGATGGAGATATGTTGATTCATGGTGAAACATTGGTATTTTGACCTCCAAGGAGACATGATTTCCTATGGTGAAGGTGAGATTATATAGATAAGGTATAACAAAGTGAATATTATTATTTCATTATTAACAAAAGTTAAGGTAAATTTGGAGAAATTAGGGTAATGTTTGCCTTTGCTAATTTGAATAATTAAGTGCATTTTGAGACATATAATGTGTTCATAAGATATAATAAGGTTATTTATTTCACCCAGGTCATTTAAATGTGCAATAAGTGGTGGGACCCTCCAAAGATTAAGAAATGAAAGTATAACATATAAACACACTTGCTAAGGGCTTGTAAAGCATTTTTTCAATGTGGAGATGGTTTGTTGATATAAAAAATATATTGTGTTAGAAATCTAAAAGGGTTTCAAGGTCAAATCAGATTTTTGGCAGTATTTTTAGGTCCAAAGAATGTAGAAAATATTTCATCTTTTCTATCGATCCCTTTGCAAGCTAGTAGAGGCCATTTTCAAGTGTACATTCTGTGAAGAGGGAAGGGAGTTATAAATAGTGATATTTGGGGTTGATATGGGAACATATTACCTAAATATTATATTCAATATTTTTAAGTTATAGTGGGTTAACTTCAAGAATTATCTTTAACAAGTTAAGTAGCCCAAAACCCTCTTAAAATCCCATACGCAGGGTTTTTTCTTGTTTTAATGAGTTACAGGGTAATATATGTACATGGTTGACTTTCAGAGGTCCTTATAGGTCTGAATATATCTCTCACACCATCCTCCATCATCAGTGACACGTGTGATCATCTAAAAAGACAAAAATGTAATGTTTTTGTTCTTTTTGAAGGTGGCAAGCAGTGTTTTCAGGTTGCAAAACCTTGAGCATAGTATAAGTTATTTTTGGAGTGAAAAAATTATAAAAAACTCACCCAAATACATATAAATTCTCCAAGTATCTTTCTTACATCAATAATTCAATGAACTTCAAGAAAAAGGATGTGTATACATGCACAATTTGGCTGTGTGAACTTATAGGTGTGGTTGAGATGATCCTTGTCAAATATGAATGTTATTCACTATTTTATATTATAAAATAATAAATAACATATTCATATGTTCTCCAAAATCACTCTCAATAAAATATTTCAAGTGATAAACCCTAGGATCTATTGGTTCTAGTGTTCTCATCAAAGCTAGGCCAATAGTGAGGTTTTGTTAACTTATAAGTTTCAGACCTAAAAATTAACATTAGTACTCATAATATTGTAATGGAATCATGTATGTGATATTTAAGACATGATTATATGTTCTTAGTCATATTTCAAAACCTATAGATGCTTTGAGGTCAAATCTCTTAAGCCAAAATGAACAAGAAATGGATCCTAGATGTATACTTAACATTCAAGCAAGCATGATAGCAACCATGAGTCTGAGGAAAACCAGCAAGTGTTTGAGGAAATCGATAAAGATCTAGATGATCTTGCTGTGGACCCTGATCCGATTAATGAAAAGGAAAATCTAGTTCAGGTCGCTAACCAAATATTGGAAATGGGAGCTCAAGTAAAGGAAGTAAGTAACCAAAATGTAAGCCCTGCTGAAACAAAGGAACATAAATGAATGGAAACAGAGGACTATATTGAAGAAGTTGGAAGCAGTCCTAAAAAGAACACAAAAGATTGGAGTGATAAAAGGTAGAATGATGAAAGGTATTCACCTACTAGATTGGCCAATTGCAAAGCTGATGCTACTCTTCAATTTGATTTATGGACGTATAAGGAGATAATGGAAATCAATAGGAAAATGGAAATAATGGAGGGTAAACAGGAGGCAGTTTGGAACAAAATAAATAATATGGAAAAGTAGATGAGGGATATTCCCATAAAACCCAAAGATTATGAGAACAACCTAAGGGAAATCATAAAGGAAAGCAGAACAAAGATGGAGGAGGTAACCTTTAGCATTTGTGTTGCTGCTGTAAACATTGAAAAAAGAGCAAATGAGGAAATCAAAACTTTGGAGGGGCCTAGCAAGAGAACTAGACAAAGCTCAAGAATGAAAGTAATGCAAGAGGGATCTACGCAGGAGACTGCTGCCATCCAGGACACTGTTGTGAAAGGTAAGGAAGTAGTGAAGATGATATTGGAACTAGAAGAATAGTTCCTGGTTCTTTTAGTTGGTTCTGCTAGTTGGTTGTGATATCTGGTCTTGGTACCTGGTTTTTTGAACTCTTTTTACTATGGAGTTTCCAAGTCTCTATAAAACCTGGGGTCTATCTTTGGTTTTTCATTTGTTAGCTTCAGGTTTGTGTAACTTGGTTTTGTTACTTCAGTGAAGTAGGTTTTAGGCTTGCCTGTGGACGTTACTATTTTATCTTTATCCTTTTGTTCAGGGTTTTGGGGTCCCTTCAAAACCTAATTTTACCTTAATCTAAAACATTCAAGAAAGAATAGTTTTGTTTTTATACAAGATAATAATAATTAAAAAATCTTGGTTAATGTAAAAATCAATTTATCAGGGATATAAAAGGGTCACCAAAGAGTTCCAAACATACATTCAATGCATATATTGTCAAATGTTCACCTACAACCTTTAAAGAGAAAGGGTCTTATGAGCAACTTTGTTGAGGTTTTGAGAAGTGATTACAGGTGGAATTTTCATTTTAAATACCCTAAAATATCATTCATCAATTCACCAAACTCTTAATACCATATTTGAAGTGCACTTGCAGGGGGCATACTTAAACACAATAATCTAGTGTTTTGCAAGCAAAATTAGGTGTTTGTAGACCATTTGAGGGTCTTCAAAGAGGTTTTCATCTTGAAAAATTATTTAAAGGTTATAGGAGATGTTTAAATGTCTTGAATAAAAAACAATCATGACATTAATGTATTAGGTTGAAAGGAATGTGGACCTACAAGTCTGCAGACCTGTAGGTCAACATTCTCAAGCAAGAGAGCTAACCTTGCATGAATTAGTGGTTTAAGGAACAAACGAAAGGTGAAAACCTTAATGAGATGATGGGAAGGGTCTATGTGAAATTCAAAAAGTATGATAATTAAAATAAGAACCTTTTCTTGAGGCCTACACACATCAAACCCAAGGAAGCATTTACAAGCCTACTAAGAACTCCTTTTACAACCTTATTTTCAAGAATATAAGGAAATATGTAATGTTTGCATTGGAATTGGTGATTTTAATGGATAGAGGAAGTATGGGAGAATCCATAAATGTAATTGGAATGCGTTGGATGGTTTATAAGTCGATAAAATGACCAAAAAATACCTACAACTACATACACAGTCCTCTTTTTCACACAATTTGCTACCTTTTTGCTTGTTTGAGAGGTACATAAGGTTGACCATGGATGGATGCCACTTAGAGAAGTTAAAGGAGGTTGGGGCAGACCCCACATAGGATTCATTTTGGTTTGAAATATATTATAACTCTCTCCATGTATTTTTTTTTAGCTCTTAGTTTACTCGGGTCTATATTTTTGCAACATAGGGATAGAAATCTTGAAACTTGTCTAACTTGAGTTACAATGCATGGAATTGCCTCAAAATTTGTCACCAGACCATATTTGATGTCCACTACAATATTTTTAAAATTTTAGGGTAGTAATATATGGATTTGTATAGTCTATAGGACTGTAGGCTTGCATTAGGCCTAATTACGCCTAATTGGAAAATGTGGGTGTTGAGAAAGTGGGTTTGTATTGGGAGTTGTGCCATAAAATTTCAAGTGAAGTTGTAAGGAGATAATAGATACCCAAATATTATCTTAGGTTTTTTGGAAGCCATGTAGATATCTCAAATCAAGGAGTTGTGTACCAAAACAGGGCTACAAGGAATAGGCTTCCAAGATAACAAATGCGAGAACTATGAAGAAAATAATAGAATAAAGATGGAGAGATGATTGATTGTGGATATTTAATAAGTGTTCAAGGAAATTATACTCCAAAAAGATGAATTTTAATCTCATAATCACTCTAAGGGGTAGTTTTAAGTGCTCAAGGGTGAGTCACCAAGCCAAACATAACTCCTATGCCACCTTGAGGAGATCATCATCAAATGGAGTGTATACATGTTGAATATGGACCTCATAACTATCTTTTGATAGATTATCTTGCTTGAAACTTATTCTATGATTGACTCATATCCATCATTGGCTCTTGAAACCTCTCTCTCTCTCTCTCTCTCTCTCTCTCTCTCTCTCTCTCTCTCTCTCTCTCTCTCTCTCTCTCTCTCTCTCTCTCTCTCTCTCTCTCTCTCTCTCTCTCTCTCTCTCTCTCTCTCTCTCTCTCTCTCTCTCTCTCTCTCTCATATGGATGCCTAATTTTTGCATTATTTGGAATATTTTTGTTGGATATGGCGTAGCCCTATCCAAATAAACACTTATACTTTGTCTTTGAGATGAATAAAATAAATATTTAACCTTTTCTTATGTTTGTAACTAATGTATGCTTCATGTTAGTTGATAAATTCTAGTGATGATGTATGCAACCTCCTCTCATTTGTCTTATCTCTTACATATTTATAGGTGTTAGTCATCTTTGCAGATTACATAGAGTTATTCCAATAGCCTTGTGTGGATTGAAAGTGAAACCATTCATTAGTGTCTTTCAGACCTCTTAATCAACCTTTTAGTCTATGCATCATGCTATAGTCTCTATGTGAAACACTCATATTTGGAGACTCTATTTGATTTTTGAAATCAAATTCAATCATAGTTCATGTTCTTAATGCATGATAGGCAAGTGGAAGATAAAAATTTGGTGCATTGCCTCTCTATTTTAATTTACTTTCAACTCTATCTCTGTTTTCTCTTGCAAGTAATAGACTTAGTTTGTAGTTCTTAAATGATGCATCAAATAAGCTAGCCCTAATCTAAAGGTTCAATCCACTCTTTATGTCACCCACAACCTAGGATTGTTCCCATTCTATCCTTTAAGTGATGAGGCTTAAACAACCTCCTCAAGGGTGCAACTTTTGATGATAACAAGTAATTAGGAATATTTTATTTATAATATAGTCTTATTTAGTGTTCATAATTGATGAGAGTTTAAAGTTGTATTAAGTTTCTTAAAAAAATATTTTATTTTATCAACATATTATTGTATTATATGTTAGTTTTTGATATTATTTATTATTTATGATAAAAAATATATTTTGTATGTAAATGTGTTGGAGAATTAAGCTTAATTCGAATCCTTCTTATAGATTATAGGTTTATCCTAAGTCTTGTTTATATATAGTATTTATTAATGCACTTTATTCTTACCTTTATGAGGTGTCACTCACCTCCCTAATCTACTTGTTAGATTTAGAGTTACTTGTATATAACTCTTCTTTCTCTACATGGCACACATTTCCCTCCACTTTCTAAGGGAATAGGCCACAAGTGGCACACACAAAGGAGGTTTGTAAGATAATCATGAGGTTCCTAGTAACTCTTATTCTTTCCATTTTGCTTTATAAAAGATCCCTTTCTCTCCTTATTTTCTCACTCTAATCTCATGGCTCTCTCTCTTCTTTTCTTGTGATTTTGATTCAATTTTGTACTTGGAGAGATTTTAGTAGAAATCCTTCTAATAAGATTATGTGAGTTTTTCTCTAATACGTTCGATTTTCCACTTTAAAATATTTGTCTCAACTTTTGTGGCTTGATCTTATCAGGGTGATGTTATTATTTAGTTCATCATTTATTCATTTATTTTAACGTTATGTTGACCTAGAAAATAAATTTGTCATGGTAACAGAGTGTTGGTTGTTTTAACATTATTGGTGACTGTTTTACAAGGCCTTTTTTGAAGGAATTTCAGTTTTTTTCCATCTCTATTTTGTTTCCAACCTATTTTTTGCAAGTTGCTCAAAGAGTTTTTGAAACCATTATTTTAATTTTATGCATATAACAAAAAAAATTACTCCATTTTTCCATTTTTTCTCTCTATACTCTTCATATTTAAATCTGAGTTTTTTATTGAGCTCTTACACATCTTATGTTCATCTTTTTTTTTTAAAAACTCTGTGCTTCATGCATTCTAATTCTTTTTTTTTCAATTTTTTCAATATTGAAAAACATTATCACAGAAATAAATTTAATCTTTGTTCCTTTGTTTTTTAAATCTGCGCAGTCTTTACGCTGCCCTAGACTATATCTTTGGTTCCCTTCGCATCCTTGGTCCTTTGGAGTACCATCCCTAAAGCTCTATTTTTTCTCTTCAAGGCTAGTTTTTGTGTTATTTTTTCTTTTTTTCAATTTGCATTTCTTTTAGCACACTTATTTCTCCTACATCGCACTTAAACTTTTTCTGGTTCTTTGTGATGGTTCTTTTTTATGATGTTTTTGAACTTCTTTTGTCTACTTTTAATATAACTTGTAAAGGTCTTGATTTTAATGATTCTCATATTTCTAATAAAAATTTTGAATCTTATTGTTGTCTTCATCAAAGGACTTACAATGCAACTTCTTTTGATTATATTGTTTGTAATACTCATACTTTGGTTAAAACTGTTAAACCTTATGCGATTTGTGAAAAACACGGACATCACATATCTAAATATTAAAAATTACACCCATACAAATCTTGTGGTAAATTCACGCACAACATTTGGTATTGTTAAAAATTGACTAAATTTCCTACCTCTAAGGGTAAAACTATCTGGATTCCTAAAGACAATGAATCTTCTAGATACTTTAATATATCTTATTGCAATAATTCTTCTAATATTTTACGTAGAATATATTTTGTAAGTGACACATCTTCTTTGTTTCTATTTTGATTAACTTAATCTCTTTTATACATTCCTTATTTTTTATTGTAAGAAAAATATTTTTTGAATATATTGACTAACTTCTTTTTGTGCAAATTTATGCACTTTATGATAGAAGTTATCTTTACTCTACTTACCTTATTGTACATCTACTTTCATTAAATTATATATGTAGATCATATTTTTGGTATAATGGATTCTTAACTTGAAAAATTAGTGTTAGCTTGTTTGCTTTTAAAATTTGTAGATCATTACTCCTTTTCGCTGTTCTTTGTTTCATGACAAATTGACCACCTTGTCCAAAGATGATTCTTAAGGATTCTTGGTGATCCCACTTTATTCCTTGCGACTTTTAGCAACACCTTCTCTTCTTCTTTCTTCTCTAAAACTTTGTAATTCTTCTTGAAAAAAAAATTATTAAGAGAGAGATCATTGTAATTTCAACTTCCTTATTTATTTGTAAAATATTTTCTCTACTTTTATAAACTCAAGTTAAGCTTAAGGGGGAGTGTTGGAGAATTAATTTTAATTTGAGTCATTCTTATAATTTTGTATGTTTATCCTAAGTCTTATTTATATATGTATTTATAGTATTTATTAATGCACTTTATTCCTACCTTTATGATGTATCGCTCACCTCCCTAATCTACTTGTTAGATTTATAGTTACTTGCATGTAACGATACTTCTCCACATTTCCCTCCACTCTTTAAAAAAATAGACAACAAGTGACACATATAAAGGAGGCTTGTAAGGTAATCATGAGATTCTTTGTAACTCTTATTCTTTCACTTTTACTCTATAAAAGAGCCCTTCGTCAAATCATTTTCTCACTAAAATCTCATAGTTCTCTTTTTTTTTTTCTTCTTCTCGTGTGCTCTTGATTCAATATTATATTTATGGATATTTTGGTAGTAAGCCTTCTAATAAGATCACGTGATTTTTTCTCTGATATGTTCGGTTTTCTACTTTAAAATATTTGTCTCAACTTTTGTGGTTTACTTTTATCAAGGTATTATTCTTTGGTTCATCATTTGCTCATTTATTTTGACATTATTTTATATAAATAATACAATTAATCATTTTCATTTTTCGTAAGATTTTTTTTCATATTTTTATAAATGAAAGTAGTTTAAATTGCATCTTAAAAAAGTATCTTAATATAACCTGCGTCAGTTGCTAGATATTTATGACATAAATTCCAAGGTAACTTTTTCTCTTAAAAAAATGAAGCACAATAAAAATTCAATTTTACGAGGAAAACTTTTGTGATGCAAAGAGAATTAGCTAAAAAATATTCCAATTCCATGTCCATAACCCCCTCCAAACCTCTTGACATATTTTTGAATTGGCATAAGTGATCATGACATAATTTAGTCAACATAAAACCCATGTTAGATTTTTTTTTGAGTTTTTAGTGTTGAATTTGTTAGATTTTGACATTAGTAGTGAAAAAAATCATCAAAATATAGTAGTGATAGTGCAAGACACTTTTAAAAAACTAGCTAAAACCTAGCTCTCTTGAGTTAAAGCGAAACCAAATTTTCATTTGAACAACAATAATCAAGAATTCTATTAGGGGGTTATTGATGCAATACATGCAACAATGTTACACAAAATTATATTTATCTCTTCAAGACCATGGTGGAAGCAATGGAAGTGGTATATCTAAATCCATGTTTTATATTATACTTCTAATAAGTGACATTATTTGTTCTCACCTCGATTTCTAATGATTGACAAGCTCAATGCTTAATAGTATTTCTAGTCTATTACTCATACTTGGAGAATGATATTTCAAACTCTTTGAAGTGCCATTCTTTAGCCCAAGTTTGAGCACATTTTTTGGTGCCTACTCTATTAGGTATTACCTTTAGGTATCATGTTATACATTGAGGCATTCCACAACCCAAGTATCCATTATGTGGATATACCAAGACTACTTAGAACTTATTTTAGTGTTATCACAAGGATTGATTGGCTTGGATTTGGATACATGTTTTTTTTCAAATCTTTTATATTTAAGCCCTTCATATGGAAGAACACTCTCCTTGGTGATTGGACAATGCTACTTTACAAGATACACATAAATTTGACATACTTTCCTTGTGGAAATATATTTTTTAGTCTAGGAAGAAAGAATTGCAAGAGTATTTAAAAACTCTATTGTTGATAATCAAATTTCTAATTATAAAAAGTCTATAGTTATTTAAATGTGATTATGTAGATTCAAGTGTAAGCAGACAAGGTGGTTTTAGAGGTGTCCCATTTTGAAACCTTGTTCGACCTTTCAGATAATGTGCCATGCAAGGTTGATCACATACCTTCCTCTTCACCTCCAAGGGATAGAACCCCCACAAGAAGGCCACAAAATAAGTTGTTCTCATCAATGCTATGGCTAGTCTCTATCACAAAGGTAATCACTTCCTCTAATATGGCATGGTGATTGGGATCCTCCTCCTTACCTCAACAAATTTTTGAATTAGGCTCTTACAATCCTGCCCCCTAAAACCACCTAGAACACAATCAAATAGTTATTAAAGAAAACACAAAGGGAGTGAACAATGAAAACATAGGTTGAGATCCATTACCTAAGGGAGATGACCTGCCAGATATTGATTAAAAAACTTAGGTGATAGGGATCCTTTGCCCAACACTAGTCTCTTTGCTATGACGGCTTAATTAATTGATGTATAATGTCTTATTGATCTGGAAAATGGTCATATGGATCACTTTAGATTTTTATTTTGGTTTCCTAGGCCCTTTTATTTAAGGTCTATTGTATTAATCTTGGTAAGTAATTTAATACCACTCTTTTTTTTTTTTTAAATAGTTTGAAATATTTTTGAAAATTAATATAGCTCTATTTCATTAATTTAAGAAATACATATATAAATTATCAATCCTTTATTTTTTTAAAATATAAGGACTTGAACCAATCTGATAAGGACATCATGCTCTATTTAAAATATTGTGTTTTGGCCCCCATTATAGATTGGATCTTGAAGCTTTACAAAATATAGCAGGCATCATAGTGCCTCTTTAAAATAATTTTTGTGTTTTCAACAAGCACAAAGAAATAATCATCTTTGAAGTGGCCATTAATTAGCTGAGTAGTTCTATTAGGAAGCAAAATTCCCTAGATTAGGCCACAACTTAGCTCTATGAACAAGGAGGTATCCAAAAGATTCTACCTCAAGAACATAAAAAATAGGAAAATTTCAAGTTAGCACCAAAAATCTTGAAACCAAACACGTTTAAACACTTTTCTTGTTGGGCTTATTCTAAGGTATTTTATGGTAATTTAGCTAAACTACTCAAATATTTTCCTTGGGCTAATGCTAAGAAGACCTGAGGCTTTCCCAAAGAGGCATGGGAGAATTTTTGCCTCCATCAAGATAAGGGTGGCATGGAGATCATTAATATATATAGGAAAAACATTGCCTTATGCATTAAATGGGTGGTGTGAATTATTTAAGGGTGTGAGGCTTGGAATGTTTTATTGATACATTATGTTTCTTAGGATCTCTTTATGCAAACCATTATTGGAAGAATATAGGGTTTCACGCTTTACTCATCACTTTCTCCCCGATAAAAATTAAGGGGTTTTTATGGCCAAAAGCATATGGGAAGCCCTTGAAATTGTCAAGCCTTTACTCAAATGGATTTGGTGATGGGTTAAAACTAGAATTTACTTCAATGACCATAGTTTGTGGTGGTAACTTATTATGACAATTACCAACATTCCTCTTGATAAAATGCTAGGAATCAAAGCCCTTCGGCTTTTAAGTAAAGGCATTGCCATTGTGAGAGATCTTATCTCTTCTATAAATTTGATTTTGTGTCCTGTCTTTCAAAGAAATTTCAAGCTTTTAGCTTCTGACTTACCTTCTATCATGTGTATTCAAGAGCTTCTATCTGATGTCATGATATAAAAATTGGGTCTACAACCTCCAATTTCTTAGGGGAATAACTGGCAGTGGAATTGTGATATTGTTTTCAATAATTTATCTCCAAGTTTATTATACTAGATCAAGAGTCACTTCTCTTTGGCTCTTGGAAATCTGAACATATAGTGGAGTATGAATTATTCTCCTTGAATGTGGATTTCTAGACTCAAATGTATTTGGAATGTCAAGATTGAGCCCAAACTTGACCATCTTCTTTAGTGTCTTATCTACTAGAATGTGTCACCAAGGGAAAGGCTCAAGTATATAAGGATTCTGAATAATAAGTGCCTTGCATGCTCTAGATCCAAGATGTTTAAACACTTTTTGGGACTTTCCCCTCATGCTTAATAAGCTTGGTAATGGATTCACAATGTCTTTCAACATTTTCACCTAGAGCCCCTCAACCAAATAATGGATTTGTTTGGGGATAATGCATAATGGCTAGCATATAATATTTTTTGTGGATATTCTTTAGATATGTTGTTATTTTTATCTTTGAAAATCTAAAAATTCAATGATTTTCAATAATAAAAAATCTCACTTCATTTTTTTGTTAATGATAAAGTTATGATATCTTTCGCTTATTTATATATTTAAGGACATATAAAGAAAGTGAATTTAGAGTTTCAACATCTCTAGCAGTTATTAAAATAATAGGGGAGCACCCCTTATACCATATTGAGTCAAGTTCCTCTGGATAAATTATTGCATATTTCTCTTGCACTGGTACCAAGATGATGACAAAGTCACTTCTCCTCCCCTCCTCATTAGGTGGTTAGAGTCCATCGCCATGTGAAAAAACCTATGTTGATTCATCCTAGTGGTCTTTCTTAGTGTAGGGTGGTGAGCAAACAAGTGTTTTCATGCCTCTACCCATAGGGTGGGGCATTATGGTCTTTTTGCATCCTCTATAAAACATTCACGATGGGTGGGTTGCACTAAATCTATCTTCGATAGAGCCCTGTTCTTGAACTAATCTTCCTCTCAAAAATGATTTACCACCACCCACCCTTCTAAAGTTGTTACATGTACATGATTTTCATATTTACCTTTATATTCTGATATTTTGATAGTATTTTGATATAACCAAATTTAACTCACATTTTCTCTAAATTATTTTCAGCCAATATATATAAATTATTAATTTTCTTGTGGATAATATATGTATCGATGAGTGATAATTAAAAATATATAAGGATGGTGATCAATTTTATTTATATTTTAAAAAGTTGAGCGGTGTGATTTTTTTATGGTTTCCCCTCCTTTATTTATTATTTAATTAAATTGACCATAGTGCATTTATCTAAAAAGGATGTGGAAGAGCTATATATTCTTCGTGAATAGTTTTTATGACACAAGATACATTCATTTATTGGATTAGATATATTTAAATAAACATAAGGATTCTTTAATGATACCTTTAATTTTGATTCCAACTCAATATTTCTTTAGAAAAAAGAAAGTTATAACAATTAAAATATATACGAAATATCATGAGACAAATCACATCTTAAACATTTCAATTTTTTTTGGGGTGCAATCTTTGTAAAGTTTAAGTAAAAGGTTTATATATGACCTAGTTTAAAAAATCATAAATATATTATTTGAAAAAGTTGAGATGTACTATTTTTGGGAGTTTATTTTAGGTTTGTAACATAATATTATTTGTTGAAAAGATTTTATATTGATTAATGAATTTTTTATTTTTTTTTATTTTTTTATGTTGATTTGTAATAGATGGCTTTGATTTTAACCCCAGTGCTTTATTGTGTCTCTATTTATATCACTTTTTTTAAGGGCATACTTGACATAAAAGTTTACAATGGAAAAAATGAGAGCACATGTTATATAAAAAAACATTCTTAAAGAGGTTGCAATTGAGCACAATAAAATAGTCATTTGGGTTTGGGTGCTCACTGTGGTCATAGGGTGTATAAGCTTTGAAATCAAGGAAACATTGATACCATATTGTTCACTACAGGAATGAATTCAAATGTTCATATACAAAATTGCATCTCTTGTAAGGTAAATGTAGTGAGGATAGTTATGCTTGGTTGCATAGGTATATTAAAATTTCTAAGTGAAGTGACAAATAATTTTGTATGTCAACACAATGCTACTTTAGAGAATGTAGTCTTAAGTTTCTAAGGAAACTTTGAATCAATGCAGAGTATTGATCATCAGTGTGATGATATTGGTCATTCACCACAAATCAAAAGTTGAGATGATAAGCTTGTAAAGGAGTGTTAAATCAATGTTGGCCACTAATTTTCAATGACATTATCTTGATTGTTCATCACTAGATTAAAGGGGAGAAGTAAAAATCCATGGAAAAACTTCAAAATACTAAGAAACGTTTATCTATCCAGAAGGAATATGAGTTGATCATCATGGGGTTTCATAATTAAATGCAAAGGGAGAAATAAAAATCCATGGAATAATTTTAAACCATCAATAATCCTTAATTTATCTAGAATAAATATGAGTTATTCATAAGGGATTTCATGATTAAATGCAAAGAAGTGAAGGGAAAAGATAAACAAACACTAGTTGTTTATCTCATGAAATGACATAATGGTAATTGATTAGAAGATCAAAGGTCAAATTCAAGAATTTATAAAATAGCCACATTTTTACAACCACCATCAATTTATCAATATTGAATCCAAGATGTCCATCATTCAATCGATGATTCAATACAATGCTAGTCATTGATCGACAATATTAGATCTAGGCTGTTAATTTGTTATTCTATCTTTAGTCATCAAATTTAAAAGAGAACCTCAAATTAAGGATCCCCATTGATCTTGATTGGGTAAAATTGGTGAGTTTATATTTTGATTTTCAAACATAAATCTTATTTCATTTAGGATTTTTTCTATTTTAAAATATTAATTCACCTTTTTAATATTTTTTTAATTTGAGGTTCCAATGGTAAGGTACTTGTAGAGACCCCGCCTAACCCTCTCCAAATTAAAGAGAGCTCACTCAACTCAAAAGAGACTAAAATAAAGGTGTAAGGTTTTTAGACCTTTTATTCTAGAAAGCATGATGGAGATAGACATAGCGAATATTCTAATTAATTATTTCATACCTCTTCCCACCCCTAGTGCTCCCCTATCCACCTTCACACCCATATAGTCATTGCCCTTGAATAACATCTATTCTCCTATGGTATTGGTGACATGCAAATTTGTTTCAATGAAGCAGGGGATGATAGGAGAGACATATATGGTAAATTATTTCACTAGGTCATCAAAGACATTACCATCACAAAATCCCCAACCCACCTTTAGTGACTTGATTTCCCTAAAGAGAATAAACAACATGCATTTAGGTTATTATTAAATGAATATGGGTCAAATATCATTGAGAAGAAAACCATAATATACATGGGAAAAGATTTAAGAAGGGTAAGGGATATAGCTTACCAAAAAAAACACTAAATCCCAATGAAAATATGTGTGCACCACCCATTATACCAAAGATGGGTGGAAAATTTTGATTGAAAAATGAGAGGGTAACAAAAATAAGACTATAAATAAAGGAAAAAATGTTGTCATGACATATATAAGAAGACATATAATATTGTATAATAACTAACATCTTTTATTTTGATGTTTTTATAGAATAAGATAGTTGAACATAGACTTATTAAATAAGACATATCATACCTTATAAAGAACATCTTGCAACAATATGTCATCAAGACATATGTAAGTTATTGCCATTTTTTTGATGTTACTCTTATTTTATTATTTGTTATTTAGTGTTAATTGTAGTACTAATTTATTTTTTCTCCAGGGAGCCAAATTTAAAATCTTGCCACTTGATAATCACACAGAAGCACACAATGGATGAAGATTGAGCAACACTCCTGAAATGCATCGATGTTGGAGAAGCATCCAAGTAATTATATATAAATTATGTTTCTAAAATTGACAATTAAATAATAAGTTAGAAGTCTAAGTTTAGGTTTTAGCGATATTTAACTTGGGTCTAGAAATTTGGAATCAAATCATATTTTTAAAAAATAGATAAATTATTTGTATTTTAATTGTTATGGAGGGAACATCGAGAACTTCATGAAGTACACCTCACCACATATGTTATTTGTAATATTATTAGATTTCAATTGCTATATTTTTATAATTAAATTTTACTTATAATATGCCATTCATTTTGTAGCAATGCACGAGGATGATGACAATGAAGATGATGATGATGAGGATAATGATAAGGATGACGGTGGTGGTTATACTAGTGGTGCATGTAGAGGGGATGATGATGATGATGATGATGATGATGATGATGATGATGATGATGATGATGATGATGATGAATGATATTAGTTTTTTTTTTCCTATGATGGGATGATTCCCTCAAAATATTTTATAAATTATTGTTTAATTAATTTTAAATATATTTTTTCTTGATGGTAGTTGTGGATATTTTATTTATAATATAATCTTATTTAATTTTCATGATTGATGTGAGTTTCAAATTTGTATTAAGATCCTTAACAAGTATTTTCTTTTACAAAAATTGTTTTTTAATATGTTAGTTATTGATATTGTCTATTAATTCTGATAATTTTTTTTGTATGTCAATAATAATTAATGCATTTTATATAAATATTACAATTAATCATTTTCATTTTTTATAAAATTTAAATTTATTTAAATTTTGATAAATGAAAGTATTTTATATTGCAACTTCAAAAAATATATTGATGTAACCTATATCATTTGCTATATTTGACATTGTTGATGCAAGAATACTCATGCAATATTTGTGACATAAATACCAATGCAAAATTTTCCCATAAAAATGTAGACAAACACAATAAAAATTCAATTTTATGAATAAATTTTTAATGACGCAAAGAGTGTTAGCTAATAAATCTTCCAATTTCATTCCCAAAACCTCCTCCAAACCTCTTAGTGTAATTTTTTTGGTTGGCATTAGTGATTCTAACATAATTTGCATCAATATAAATATCGTATTAGATTTTTTTAGTTTTTAGTTTAAAATTAACTAGATTTTGACACTAATAGGGACACAAAATCATCAAAATGTAGTAGTGAGATTGCAAGAAATTTTCAATAAACTAGCTAAAACTTGGAATTTTGACCTAAAGTGAAAGCAAATTTTCATTTGAACATCAATGACCAAGAATCCTATCAAGAAAATTTTAATGTAGTGCATGCAAATATGTTACAACAATTGTAGTTATCTTTGCAAGACCATGGTGGAAGAAATGGAAGTGGAATATGGAAATCAATGTTTTCCATTATACTTAGAACAAGGGACATGACCAATGATTGACAAGCTCAATACTTGATAGTCTCTCCAGTTTGTTACTCATATGTGGAGCATGATATTTCAAACTCTTTGGAGTGTCATTATTTAGCCCAATATTGAAAACTTGTATTGGTGCCTAATCTATTAGGTATTACCTTTAGGTGTCATGTTATACATATAGGCATTCCACAACCCAAATATCAATTATGTGGCCTTATTGAGACTATTAAGAAATTGTTTTAGTGTTATCACAAGGCTTGGTTGGCTTGGACTTGGATCCATAATTTTTTCAAACCTTTTAGATTTAATCCATTCATATAGTAGAACGTTCTCCTTAGTGACTAGGTAATGCTCTTGCAAGATACACACAAATTTGGCATACTTTCTAAGTGGAAATAATTATTTTAGTCTAGGAACAAAGAATTGAAACAATATTTAAAACTCTATTGTTGATGATCAATTAGGATTTATCTTGTCTACTAAGATCTGTCACTAAGGGAAAGACTCAAGTATATATAGATTTTAAATCATAAGTGCCTTCGGTTCTCTAAAACGGAGATGTTTAAAACACTTTTCTTTACTTTCCATCGTGCTCAACCAGCTTTACAATGGAGTAATGTATATCCATATTTTCACTAAGAGCCTTTCAACTAGAAAATGGATTTTTTTGGGGATAATACATAATGGCCAACATATAATGCTTTTTATGGATGTTTTTCATATACATTATTAGTTTTTAGCTGTGGAAGTTTAGTAATTCAATAATTTTCAATAATGAATAAATCTCACTTCATTTTTTTATTAATGATAAATTTTTTTTGATATCTTCTACTTATTTATAGATTAAAGATAGACAAAAAAGTGTCTCTATAGTTTCAACATATTTATAAGTTACTCAACCAATGGGCTAAAAGCCCTTATACTATATTGAGTCAAGTTCCTCTGGATTCACTATTACACAACTCTCCTCCATTGGTGTCAAGATGATGAACGTGTTGCTTCTCCTCCCCTCCTCCTCATCAAGGGGTTGGAGTTTTCCACTGTGTGAAAAAACCTTTGTTGATATATCTTAGTTTTCATTACTAGTGTAAGGTGGTGAACAAATGAGCATTTTCATGCCTCTGCCCTTAGGGTGAGTCATCCTAGTTTTTTGGGTCCTCCAGATAACACTTAAGATGGGTGGGTTACACTAGATTTGTCTCTATGAGAGCCCTCTTATTGAGACAATCTTCCTCCCAAGGATGATATGCCACCATTGCCTTTTGGGGTTAATACTCATGCATGATTTTCAAACTTATCTCGATGTTCTGATATTTTAATAATAGTTTTATATAGCCATGTTTAGTCAACATTTTATTTAAAATATTTTGAACTGTATATGTAACTTATTATTTTCTTGTGACTAATAGATGTATTGATGAGTTCCAATAAAAAAATATAAGGACAACAATCAATTTTATTTATTTTTTTAAAGTTGGGTGATGTGATTTTTTTATGGTTCCACTCTTTATTTATTATTTAACTAAATTGACCATAGTGAATTTATCTAAAAGGATATGGAAAAACTATATATTCTTCATGATAAGATCATATTACATAGCCCTTCAGATAGGGAGTTTGTTTAGACTTTAGGCCCCTGGTTCTTTTGAAACTTTGGGTTGTTTTTCTACCCTTGATCCCTATTTTTTTACCCAACAAAGGCAAAATTATTAGAATCTTCTCTTTAGATCGAGCTATTCAATCTTCCACCTATCTTGAGGATAGAGGAGAACATAACTAAGTTGGTCGAGAGAGTGGGATCTTTTATGAAAATTGATGAAACTTCTTGGGAATGTAGATTTATGAGAGATTGCACCATCCTTGATATTTCAAAACCTATTTTTTATTTGTTTAAATTATTCTCCTCCCATGGCTCGTGGACTCAATTTATTAATTATGAAGGTATTCATTTACATTGATTTCATTGTAATATTACTGGGCATTGTGTTATTGGGTATTCATGTTTTGAGGGTTAGATTCGTCTAACTCTTAGTTTATTTTAAATAAGAAGGATGGGACACCTAATCAAGATTTATTATGGCATAATCATGGTAAGGTATACTCTCACGTAGATTTCTCTCAACCTCCACTTATGCTAGAGGATTGTGTAGTTTCTCCCAATAAGAAAAGAAGGAAGTACTAGTTCCAACTTTTTATTCATTTTCATCAAAGTTGACTGAAGAAGCCTCCACCCCTTCTCATCCCAAAACCACAAGGCATAAATTTGATGTGGACATTTCATCTATAAGGAAAGGAAGAATATCATAGGTAGAAATTTTAAGAGTAGAAGCAAATAAAATAGTGAATAATAGTGCTCAATGGATGATGAAGGATCTTGTTTCTTGTGGAGAGAGAATAATGATTTTTGCCTATGGTTAATTTTTTCATTCGTTTGGGGCTCTTTGATCTTTAGTGTGAGTGCTTCTCTCTTAGGGCCTATTCTTATTTTTTTATATAGTGTTGTCCTATCATCGTCTTATTGTTATCTTTTTATTGTTATTTTGCTATTGGACAACAATGTTGTTTCTCTCCTTCTAGTCATTTATTTCTATTAGTGAATTTATTTTATGTGTTTCAGTTTTATAACATCCCTACTGAGATTTACTAGAAAATTTAATAATTTTTTTAAAAAAATATTACACATAGCAACTTTAGAATTCATCACAAAAATCTAATTAAAGATTCTATCATAATCAAATAGAAAGTGTTAACTGATGAATTTGGCTTGTAACAAACTTATTCAGCTATTGTTCACTAAGATAACATAAACATAACAAGACTATATATATTCTAAAAGTAATTACATTATTTTAGCCATTGTTGATCCATTTCAACAACCACTACTATTTAAGTACATATACATATACAATTATATTTCCATTAGTAATAATACAACATTAATAATTATGATACAAGATACAAGTCTCCATGGAACATGAGTTACAACAAACTCTAGTATTCTTTGGTAATTTCAAGTGTAATCTCTAATGAAGTACTATTATGAGGAGGGAGAACATCATCCGAGCAATTTTACACACCAACCATAGACCATCAATCCCCCACATAATTATCTAATCAGGGAATGTCCCTCCCTTCATGGATGGGTAGATAGTGATGGTGTTATAATCTAAAGATACATGCTAGTACCCATGTCCTGTAATATTTCTAAAACATGTTATGTATCATAAAGAAAATACGTTCTAACATGATATCACATAAACATGTAAATCATATATATGAAATGATAATGTTTAACTAAATAATACTTTGGTCAAAAATTTCAATAGTCTATGGTCACTATGATCAGTCAAATTCATACACACCACTTGATCGAATTACCTTCATCTGGCATTGGTAATGCTAAATAAGCTAGTGAAGTCCATCTTACTGCTTAGTTAGTACCAGTAATGTGAGATTTAGTTAATAAATATAACCAAAAGATTCATATAGATTACTTCATACTGGTAGGTATAAAACATGCTAAACATAGGAATAATCAAAATGCATACATTTAATCCATCAAACGTATGAATGAATTTACACTATATTGTTTATCATATAAATAATAATCATAACAAGTACAATTTATACCAACTAGAGATAATATATATTTAGAGTGAAAATTTCTAATTTTCATAAATAGATCCAAATATAGTGCATTCTATGATGAACAATAATATCATAGTCCAATATTTATATGTGCATCTACTTAATCACAAACAACTAGTTATAATAATTTTAGAAAATTTAGATAACTCATAAACCACGTTATACCTTGCATGAACACAATATTTCATTTATGCATCTTGTTATTTTTTTAGAAGACTGTAAGCATATAATTATAGTTTCATGTCCTTTGAGATCCTATGAATTATTTTTAATAGTCAATAAAACTATAGATATAAGCACACATCCCAATGTAATAATATATACTATATATGAATATGAGTACTTAAGTTATTATATCGATATATTTCATATATATGAGTACTTGTACATACTAAATATATTCATAATATATACCACATATAAGTATTTAAACGATATATAAATGTCAATAGTCATTTGTATTTCTAATCAAAAACGTAAACCATTATAACTTTCCTCTTCATAAATACATTCATGAACCATCATAATATATTAATTTTACTATATTGTTAATAATTTGAGTACTATAGTCAATAGAATATCTATATCCATATTCTGCTCTTCTTAAATCAAATCAACATCAAACACTTACATAGTTTATACAAGTATTTAATCTTCCTATGCTCAGTTCAATATATATCTTAAGTGTAAAACCAATTACTCAACCCAATAAATAACTACAAGTCATATTATCTGAATAATACATATGTAAGATCTCAGTCTGTTTCAATTTAATGTCAACATAGATTTTTAGTTAATGTTTTACGATTCCATAATACGCTATAGGTATCCTACTAGAAATTACAACTAATACTCTTTTCACATAAGTGATATACAAGCAATACACCATATATATATGTCCATGATAAATCCAATTATTTTATTTCCTAATTTGACACTACATTTTGTTATATGTATATGCAATTATAACAATCACCTTTCTTTGCACATAAATCCTATACAATTTAAAAATTATAATTAAGATAGGCTTCTTAAATATACACACACAATCCCTTATATTTATTTATAAAGGATCATGTTTTCAAACCAATTGAACTCATACCTCTACATATTTACTCAGTTTGAAGGATAATTGCACACAGTCTAGCTTTACATAAGTTCACAATTTGGACAACAAGTTATACACATACCTATTTTACATATGTTCTCACTATTTGATTAACAATAGTAATTAGTCCATATGTATAAAATTTCATGGTTTATATTAAAATTTCACATAATCCATATAAATATATAACTTACTTCCAACATTCGATATGTAGATTGTCCATATAAATCCATTCATTCGTCAAAGTCGCACGGACCATTCACAAAGTTTACACAGTTCACTATCTTGAATACACACAAACTTAGTATCATTATTTTATATATATTATATCAAATTCACACAGTTCACTTAGTTCTCTATTTTTTTAAATGATAAACCTACACACAATTTGTATATACATTCTCACTGTTTGAATAATAAACTACACATAGTTTATATATATATATATATATATATATATATATATATATATATATATATGTATATATATATGTATATATATATGTATATATGTATATATATGTATATATGTATATATATGTATATATGTATATATATGTATATATGTATATATATGTATATATATATATATATATATATATATATATATATATATATGTATATATATATATATATGTATGTATATATATATGTATGTATATATATATGTATGTATATATATATGTATGTATATATATATGTATGTATATATATATGTATGTATATATATGTATGTATATATATATATATATATATATGTATATGTATATATATATATGTATATGTATATATATATATGTATATATGTATATGTATATATGTATATGTACATATGTATATATGTATATATATATATATGTATATATATATATATATATACATATACATATATATATATATATATATATGTATATATATATATATATATATGTATATATATATATACATATATATATATATATATATATATATATATATATATATGTATTCTCCTAGTTTTGGGTACTAAATACATGTATTTTTCATTCATATATATCTTCTCATGATTATGAATATAAAATATACATAGTCTGTACATTCATATATTATCACAATTTGTAAAACAAGAATACACAAAATGTCTTCATAAATGTGTTCTCTCATCGACTTTCATTTTTATACCTCCATAATTCAAAATATGTGTAATCCTCTTAATAGGTATATTAGCTCTAAATTAACTTTGATATCAATCAATACATAGACACTCTTAAATAAATCCTATACACAGAATTTTTCCAAATCCCAAACAAAATTTTAACAATAACACCTACCTTGTAAAAGTTTCCAAATTAAAATATCATGAACCAAAAAATCTTTCGCTCAACTCTCTCTCTTCTCATCTTTGTGTTGATCCTTCTCTTCTCTATTTCACACTCTCCTCTCCTCCAATCCTCCTCTTATCCTTCTCCTACACTGCCAAACTTCCTTTTTTTCATTAGATGTCTTGCCTCTTTTTTTTAAGCTCATCGATTTTTCCTTTTTGTGTTTTTCCTTGGCATATTTTCTAATTCTAAGATGATAATAATTAAATAAGATAACATTAACTTCCAAAATATTTTAAAACATATTAATTTATATAATAATTTAACAATAATTATCTCACTAATTTTTTATCAATGCACTCGATCTTCTACTAAGGAATTGATTATGCATTCCAAATAATGTCTAGGTTTAGTTCATAGGTTAGTCTTAGGACATAATGAAATATTTGCAATAACCTAGTAAAAATAAATAATATCATGACCTTAATAATTATGTTTCTAATATAAATTTGATGATATTATTTTAACAAAAATGATAAATCAAACAACTATTATATTAAACATAATAGTATTATAACAACATAATCATTGTTTATTACTATGTTATGCATTATAGGCTATCCTATGCATTTTGTTATCTATATATATTTTAAGGCATTAATCCATATGATGGTATTTCCCAATATCATAAAGATAACCATCTAATGTTCTTAAATATTATAAAGACATGATGGTTAGTCTCTATATAGTAGTAACCGAATACTATTCTCGTAAATTTACATTCTTGCAAGCATTAACAATCATAAATTCAATAACATGACTTAATGATACTAAAATATTATACACTAAATCTATGTATAATATCCACAATGTAAACACACAATATTAATTCCACATAAACATTAATTGAGCTAATGCGTAATCAATTATTTAAATGCAAAGAACATAAAAAACATACTAAAACTAAAAACTCAAACAATGCATATTATGAGTTCCATATAACATGGTGTGTTTATGGGTTCTAGTTGTTCCTCTCTCATCCCCTAACACCTCCATCTATGTCATCCTCTCTGATGATGCTTCCCTCCATCATGCTCTGATGGATGAATCTCTCTTGCATTAAACTCATAACAAGAAGGTAGTTAGCCCATAACATCACGATATATATCATAAAATACTATTGTAATAATAAATCAATATGGTCATAATGTAAAGAGTATACATTACAACTAACTCATAGCAATGCAATCATGTAATCAAAGAAACATACAACTATCTCATAACAACATATGACCTACAACTTAATTAAAAAGTAATTTATCAATTTAACAACCATAATAGTCCACAAATAATCAAGTAAATTAGTTAAGTGAAAAAAGTAGGATGTGACATCCTTTTTCCTAAAGCTGGTCATCATCCTGATGACACTTATTCAAACATTAGTTCTAAATTAAAACATTATTTAGTAGAAAAATAACATAGTATGAAGCAACACATCAAGTAAATAAATGTGAAAATCGCCTATAGAACTCATCATAGTCCTCCCATGTGACAATATCCTCGTAGTATTGGTTCCACAAGACCTTGCACTTTGACATCTCTCTATTGTGCAAATAAATTTTGTAATTTTTAATTACTCTGATTGGTTCTACCATGACCACCTCGAGATCTAGAACTTGTAAATCATTTCAAACTAATACATGTGAAAGATCAACTATATATATTTTTAAGATAAGATATATGGAAGACATTATGTAATAGAATTAGGGCTGGTGGTAATGTAAGCCTATACCCTATAGGATTGGTCACTTATAAAACCTTGAAGGGTCCCACATATCTCAATAAATTTTTTTTTGACTTCTTAAATTTAATTAAGCTCTTATACAAATTAATATGTAAGAACACTTTATCACCTACTAAAAATTACTTAGTTGTTCTCTTCAGATCAACATAACTCTTCTACTTATCATTTTCTTTGGCTAATATCTGTCTGATTATTTTGACTTGATCTTTCATTTCTAAAATCATCTCAAGTCCAAACACTACTCTATCTTCCAACCTATCCCAACTGATTGGTGTCCTGCACCTTCTTCCATACAATGCTTTAAATGGTGTCATATTTAAAGTTGATTGGTATGAGTTATTATAATCAAACTCAATCAATAGAAGATATTTCTCCCACTTGTATTATTTATCCATGTAATACATATGAAGGAGATCCTCTAATACCTAATTAACTCACTTAGTTTGACCATCAATATTTGGGTGATATGCAGTGTTAAAGTTTAATCATGTACCCAAAGTTGAATTTAAAATGCACTAAAATCTATAGATCAGTGTTAAAGTTTAATCATGTAGCCAAAGTTGAATTTAAAATTCACTAAAATCTATAGATCATCTTCAGATTTTGATCCAAAATGATTTTCTCTAAAAATCCATGTAACTGATAAACCTTTTTTTACAAATCTCTTCACAAGAGTAGGTGCGTCATCTATCAAATTGTCTAGTATAAAATGAGCTACCTTAGTTTTTCAAATACTACCAAAATCATGTCATGCCTATTCTATGACAATGGTAAACCTTAAACAAATTTCATACTAATCACTTGCCATTTATATTCTAGCATGTCCTGTAGATAAAACAATCCAACTGGATGCACATATTCAAATTTCACATCCTGACATTCCAAACAATGTGACACAAAGTTCGTTGTATCTTTCTTGATTTCCTTCTATAAATAAAGTGGTCTAAGATCTGCCATGAGGTTGGTTACTTCTGGATGTCTTGAATATGGGGCATTGTGCAATTCATTTATCATTGTGATCCTTAGATTCTCCCTATCTGGTGTATACATCCTTCCATTATATCATAAAAGACCATCATTTTCTAATCTAAATCTTTTATACTTAGGATTATGAGCATTCTTAGATAGTGATTTCCTAACCTAATCAAAGTATTCATCTCCTAGAGATAATTTGATCACTTGACCCCTATAAGTACTCTTTATATTACCCACAACTTCTATGTACCTCCTACAGCTTAGGGCATCAATTAATCTATTTTCCTTGCCTTTGATATAATTGATATCCAAATCCTAATCAGAAAAGAACTCTAACCAGTGCCTTTGATGATCATTTAGATTTAGTTGGGTGAAAATGTACTTGAGTCCCAAGTTATTAGTCTTGAGCTCAAATAGATTTTCCAACAGATAATGCCTCTAAACATGAAAAATATGCATAATTATTACAATTTATAGGTCATGAAGGTCATAGTTCACCTCATAAGGCTTTATCTTCCTTTATTCATAAGCTAACACTGCATCATCCTACATAAGGACTCTTCTAATTCCATCCTCATATGCATCTATAATCACCAAAAATTGACCATCAAGGTCAGGAACTCTTAGTACTAGTGTGGAAGTAAGCCTCCTTTTTAATTCCTAAAAAGATACTTCACACTTATCTAACCAGATAAAACTTTGGTTTTTATGTTGTAGAGAGCTAATCGGACTAGCTATCATAGAAAAAAATGGAAAAAAACTTCCTATAATAGCCTATTAGTCCCATGAAACTTCTTATATCATAGACATTATTTGGTGTTGGCCACTCCAAAATGGCTCTTATCTTTGCTGGATCTACTCAAATACTATCTGTATAAATAATGTGTCTTGGATACTGCACTTTCTCCTAAAAACATGTGTGCTTATAAAACTTGGCATACAACTTGTGCTTCTGCAACTATTGTAAAACTAGTTTCAGATGTTGAATATGTTCCTCTTCATTTTTAGAGTATATAAGAATGTCATCAAGAAATATCAAAACAAAATGATCTAAATAATCTCTAAGCACACTATTTGTGAGATTCATAACATTATCAGAGCATTTGTCAACCTAAATGGTAACACTATGAACTCCCATATTGAGTTCTAAATGCTATTTTTGGAATATATTCATGTTAAAACTAGGAAGAGGAGGAATATCACAAAAATATATTTGGGAATGCAATGATTTATTTTTGTATAAAGAAGATTTACAAAAAGATGAGTTAGTTGAGAAACCAACTAATGCGTAAAAAATTACCTGAACAACAAAACTAACAAAAAAATTGGATCATTAAAAAATAATCCAACAAACTCCCCCTTGATCCAAAGGGGTATAGAAAATACTGAAGCAATGAACTATGAGTCATCTAGGTAGACTCTGCTACAACTATAATTGATACACTATGCATCCTAAACTAAGCAACACCTTGATCATCCCCATACTAAAGTAAAACATGATCACACTCTATCCAATTAATCCTCACAAAAAATACATCCAACAAGTGATTTCCTTAGTAATGGGTATGACACATCTCAAAATGATGCCCAATAATCACCAACATCTCGTGCAGGCCTTTGCTCAACACTAACAATGCTAACAACTCAATGTTGACTCCTACCACAACCACTGATGATTGATCAAAAGCTAATATGCAATATCTTCTCCTCCTATTAGAAAAAAGGTGAGAAGCTATGTAACAAATAAACCAAGTACAAACCATTGAAATGTTTCACATCAAAGATCATATCAATAGTATATATATGAAAGCAAAGTACACAAGCCAAAAAATGCTACTACATCAAAATCCCAATTTTCAGCCTAATATATTGTATAGATGGGTGTGTTATCATCTTATAATATATATTCATTAGCTATGAAGTAATAAAATTCATAGCCATCCCATCCATCAGAAGAATATGTAAAAGAATAGCCAAAAGAGTGACCAGAGTAACTAGAGTGACCAATAATGTTTGATTTTACCTTTTGTCTATATCGAGAGGACTTCCTTTTGGAAGGGAACTTTGTAGAGAGGTTTCCTATGCCACCATAATTGTAGCATATTCTCTCACATCCAATGGAACTAAAGGAAGAATAGCCACATGAAGAAGAATTCTTGTGTTTGTGCTTGTGTCCATATGAATGTTTGTGGTGATTTTCATGTTTCTAAGAACTAGAGTGATGTCTATGCTTCAGAGAACTAGAATGATGTCTATGCTTTGAAGAAATAAAATTATCCCTATGTCTAGAATGATTCTTATGTCTAGAAGTGTGTCATGGAGAGTGTTTTTGTATTTGAAAGTGCTTTGAAGAATGTTTTTTGTCATGCTCATATAATGGATTATCTATTTTGGTATAGTGGGCCTCCTCCATGGATGTACTCTTCTTCCTTGAAAACTATCTCTCATGTTGATTTAATAAATCATAAATAGAGTCAAATGTGACACCATTAAGCTTATCACTAAGCTTTAACATTTCAACAAAATTAGTGTATGTAAAATTAAGACCATTAAATGTGATAAAAATCAACATATCATCATCAATTTTACAACTAGTTGTGCAATATTATTGTTTCAATGTTTTCATGTGAGAAAGATATTAAGATACATCTTCATTATCTACCAGTTTATTGTTCAAAAGTTGCATAAGAAGGCAAATCTTCTTGTATGCAAGTTGTTTGTCATATAGATATTTTAATGCTTTTTACGATTTCCATGCACCAATTTTAATTGCCTCAATGTGAATGATTACTTGTTTAGTGCAAGATGATTTCAAAAGTGAAAGTGCACATTTATCATGTTTTTGATATTCAATCAAATTTGTAGCTTCAGTTGCTGGTGTTGTTTCTTTCTTAGTGATTTTCTATAGGTCATTAAAAATGAGTGTATTCTTCATGTTCCTACTCCATTCTTTGTAAATTTTAGGTGATAATTTACCATGTTTGGAAATCAAACTCATGATTTTTTCCATTGTGCTAAAGAATCAAGTCAAAACAAGACAAGGGAATACTATTTTGAGGTTTTGTCTTTACCTTCAAAAATAGTTTTCGAATACAAAAGATTCTAGGGACTTGTAAAAAAATTACACCTTATAACACCAATTACATCCTTATTTCTCCATTTCAACTTGTCCTTTCATTTCTTGTTTTATCCTTATAACTCCATTTATACAAAAATAACATCAGAAAATAATTTTGACAAAATAAAACCAATGGGTTTTGAACCCTAGATCTTCTCTATTAAAATTAACTAATAAAATTATTTTATCCACCTCTTCATCAACTAATTTGACAATAGAGTGTCAAAATATTTTATATATCCTTGGTTTTTAGGATTAAAAATAAAAATTACATGCTCCCTAATCTGTACCAAAGATTTTCTCCTGACATGTAAAAAAGAAAAACAACGCTCTACTTCTTGGTGGAGCCCACAAGCATAAGAATAAAAAATTAACCAAACCCTATTGAAAACTGATGATCCTTAATTTTTGGGTTGTGTGTATACTATGAGCGATTTTGAGCAAGTTGTGGGTTTCAACACAAATCTGAAAGCTTTTACAACTAATGGATCTCCTAGTTTCAGTCTTCTATTATGACCTCTTTTCTTGCATTATCAGGACTTTACTCAATATAAAATTCAAATTTGAACCCAGGTCTTGACTATGGGAGTGCTTACATCTATTTCAAACCATCTTCATGGTGACGTCCTCTTTTTTGGGTTCTGTAATCTACAAAAAATAAACCCTTGAAGTACAACTATAACACCCCACTTCATACTTCACTGCAAAATGAGTGTTCAAATAATATTGCTTTTGTCATACAGATGTCTCATATTGATCAGATTAGGTTGTATAACACTCATAATTTCCTCTAAATGGATGGGTTGTGCAACATTAATCTTAACAATAGAAAAAACCACTTCAAGTCTAAAAAGTGTTGTTACTTATTGTATAAAACATAGATTTCAATACCCCTAAAATTATTCTGAAACACAATATTTTTGAATAAAGAATATCTCACCAAGATTTACATTCTCTCTTCAACGTAGAAGCATATTATGTCCACTGTTTGGATTTGAAGATCACTTTTAAAATGTCATCATACAAATCTATTGTCTTATTTTATTCTCAACAAACAAATCATTGCAGGGATCATCATACTATTGAACTTAAGAGAGAAAAATTGATCTCTCTCCTTTCCAAATGTATTTTTCCTCCAATACCAACACTATGATACCACAATTACAACCAAGAATAAGAGGAATATCACAAAAATATATTCAGGAATGCAATGATTTATTTTTGTACAAAGAATATTTAGAAAACTTTACAAAAATATGAGTTGGTTGTGAAACCAACTAACATATAAAAAACTACCCGAACAACAAAACTAATAAAACATTTGGATCAGTAAAAAATAATCCAACACCTCATACCTTATCCTTAGCTGATGATATCCTGATCTAAGGTCAATTTTAGAAAATATTGTTGCCCCCCACATTTTATCAAAAAAATCATCTATACGAGGAAGCAAATACTTATTTTTGATATTTTCCATATTCAACATTCTATAGTCAATGAAAAGGCAAAGAGTACCATCCTTCTTGACAAATATAACTAGTGCACCCCATGGTAACACACTTGGATTGATTAAACCCTTTGACAAAATTTCTAAGAGTTGAGCCTTTAACTCAACCAATTTAGTGGTTGTCATCCTATCTGGTGCCTTAGATTGTGGTTCTGATCTAGGTATAATATCTATAGAGAAATTAAACTCTTGTTTAGGGGGCAATCTTGGTAATTCCTTCAGAAACACATCATGAAAATTACTAAGGAATGGATAATATTTGAGGGATAGTTCCTTAGATTCTTCCATTTCATTTATCTTGATAATAAATGCTTGGCACCCTTTTCTTTGAGCCTTTTTGAGTTGCATTAAATAAATTTTTCTAAGCCTTAATTCCTTTTTCTTGCCCTAAATTTATGTTTGGTTTCCAAAAGCATCTAAACATTGAACCTTATTCAAATAATAGTCAACCTTGGCTTTATGTTTCATGAGCCAGTTGACCCCTAAGATCACATCATATGACCCTAGTGGTTATACATAAAGATCCAATACTATTTTAAATTTGGATAACCTAATCTCTGCTTCAACTAAATGCTTTCCAACTTTGACTTTTGAATCATTCCCATATTGTACCAACCATGTATTTGTCATTACTCTAATTTTTATAGATAACTTATTTAGACTTCTAGGAGTTATAAAACATTTTATAGCCCATGTATCTATCAAAATGGAAAGTAGATGTTCAAAAAAAATACATGATAGTTTTATGGGTGAAGCTTGGATTTTGGCTTATTGATTATTAACTATCACATGAATACATTGCTAAAAATTTCTCTACTAAGGATTAGAGCCTTTTTTATTTTTCTTATCTTAGGTACACTCATGAGCATAATGGTCACCTCAAAAAATGAAGCAACCTCTAGGTGGTCCTTTCCTGTCAAATTATTGGTTTCCTTTGAAACTGCCTTTGAAACCATTGCCTAGTTTTTCATTACCTAAATCACTATTGAATCTAGTATTCTAATTTTTGAACTGACTCTTAGATTCTCCACTCCTTTATTTCTATTTATTATTTTTAAAAGTTGGTTTATAACTTCCACACTTTTTCTTAAACTTGTCCTTGACATGAGCAAGATATTTTAACTTCTATTCCTACTTGACTACCTTTTTGAAGACTTGGTCCATGGTAGATGGTCCATGACCATCCACCTCTCCACCGATATGAGGTTTTAATTTCATGATGAATTTCCTAATTTTGAACCTCTCATCTATGAGGTAGGGAAAGAATTTTTATATACCATTGTTCTATGTAAACCATTTAACCCATCTCTCTTTTTTATTTGAAGCAAAACAATAAATATAAACCTCCAATAACTTTTTGACTACCTCATTTTTTCCATCATATTGATGATTATAATAAAAGTGAAGACCTAATACTGACGTACATAATTTAAAAGTTTGGTGAACTATTCCTAGTACTCATTCATCAATAGATCTCCTTTTTGTAGATTATGAAAATCTACAAGCTTTTGATCAAAGTATAATTGTGGAAGTCACTGTGATGTGAACAATGTCACAAACTGTCCCCATGTAGTGGTGGCTGAGTTGAGATTCATTTTTAATTTTTTATTGGCCCACCATATAGCTGCTTTAGTAGCCAAATGGTAAGCTTTCTAAACTCCTTTAGTGACTTTAGAGTAGTTTTGAATCTCGTAATACTTCTCCATATTAGTCAACCATGTTTCAACTCTATCAGCCAAAAAATTTCCATCGAACTTAGGTGGATTCACCTTTTTCATATCTCTAACCAATTCTATAGCTACTTGTGCTCTCATGTCTAGAGGGATTCCCTACTCAAAAAGATGATCTTTAGGTACATATTGATGTACTTCCTCTTCATGGCTATGAACTTCCTATTCTAGAGTTAAAATTTGGTCCCTGGTTTCATTCATAGTTGTGAGAACCTGATTTAACTTTGTTGCTTTCTCAATGACAAATTGATTAAGATCAAATGAAGGGTTATTATCATTGACATTAGAAGGACCCTCACTAGATACTATAGATTGCACCATTTTCCTTTCTGGTAAATAGAAGGATATAAAAAATTTAGTAGACTTATTAAGTTCTAGAGTTTGAGCCCTAGTTCTGATACCACATGTAACATCCCCACTGGGATTTACTAGAAAAAAAATAATGTTTTTAAAACAATTATTACACATAGCAACTTTAGAATTCATCATGAAAATATAATTAAATATTCTATCATAATCATACAAAAAGTGTTACCTGATGAATTTGGCTTATGACAAACTTATTTAACTATTGTTCACTAAGATAACATAAACATAACATGACTATATACATTCTACAAATAATTACATTATTTCAGCCACTATTGATCCATTTAACCAACCATTGCTATTTAAGTATAGATACATATACAATTACATTTATATTAGTAATAATATCACATTAATAACTACAATACAATATACAAGGTTCCACAAAGCATGAGTTATAATTAACTCTAGTATCCCTTGGTAATCTCAAGTGTAGTCTCTAATCAAGTATTGTTGTGGGGAAGGAGAGCATCATCTGAGTGATTTTATACACCAACCTTAGACCATCAATCTCCACATAATTTTCCAATTACGGAATGGTACCCCCTTCACGAATGGGTAGATAGTGATGGTGTAGGAATCTAGAGAGATAAACTAGTACTTGTGTGTTGTAAGATTTATAAAATATGTTATGTTCCATAAAAAAAATATGTTCTAATATGATATCACTCAAACATGTAAATCATACATATGAAATGATAATGTTTAACTAAACAATACTTTGGTCAAAGTTTTTAATAGTCTATGATCACTAGTATTGGTCAAATTCATACACATCACTTGATCAGATTACCTTCATCTAACATTGGTGATGCTAAGTAAGCTAGTGAAGTTTGTCTTACTACTTAGTTAGTACCAATAATGTGAGATTTTTTAAATAAATGTAACCAATAGATTTATACAAATTACTTCCTACTAGCATTCATAAAATATGCTAAACATAGAAATAAATAAAATACATATATTGAGTCCATCAAACATATGATTGAATTTATAATATATTGTTTATTACATAAATAATAAGCAGAACAAGTATAATTTATACCAACAAGGTATAATATATATTTAGACTACAAATTTCTAATTTCTATAAGTAGATTCAAATATAGTACATTCTATGATGAACAACAATATCATAGTCCATTATTTATATGTACAACTACTCAATCACAAATAATGAATCATGATAATTTTAGAGAATTTAGATAACTCATAAACCAAGTTATATCTTGCATGAACATAATCTTTCATTTATACCTCTTGTTATGTTTTTAGGAGACTGTAAGCATATAATTATAGTTTCTTGTCCCTCAAGATCCTGTGACTTATTTTTAATAGTCAATAAAACTATAGATATAAACATGCATCCCAATGTACTAATATATGTTATATATGCATATGCATACCTAAGTTCTTATATTGATATATTTCATATATACGAGCACTTGTACATACTAAATATATTCATAATATGTACCACATATAAGTACTCAAATAATATATAAATACGGTGTATAAATGTCAGTACTCATTTATATTTATAATCAAAAATTTCAAACATTATAATATTTTAATTCATAAATACATTCTTGAACCATCATAATATATTAATATTCATGTATTGTTAATAAACTAGGTAGTATAGTCAATAGACTATTTATATCCATATTCTACTCTTCTTAAGTCAAATTGACATCAAACACTTACATAGTTTATACAAGTATTTAATCTTCCTATACTCAATTTAATATATATATATATATATATATATATAAAGTGTAAAACCAATCACTCAAGCTAATAAATAAATACAAGTCATATTATCTGAATAATACATATGTAAGATCCCAATTTGTTTCAATTTAATATCAATATGCATTTCTAGTAAATGTTTTATGATTTCTTAATACACTAAAGGTATCCTAATATAGCTTAAAACTAATACTCTTTTCACATAAGTGATATGTAAGCCATACACTCTATATATGTGTGTATGAGAAAATTCAATTATTCTATTTCCCAATTTGACACTAGATTTCGTTATATGTATATGAAATAATAACAGTCATCGTTCTTTGCACAGAAATCCTATACAATATAAAACTTATAACTAAGAAAAGCTTATTAAATATATAAACATGGTCCCTTGTATTTATTTATAAAGGATCATGTTTTAAAACTAATTAAACTCAAACCTCTACATATTTACTCAGTTTGAAGGATAATTGCACACAGTCCAACTTTACATAAGTTCATAGTTTGGACAACAAGTTACACACAACCCTATTTTATATATGTTCTCACTGTTTGATTAACAACACTACTCAGTCCATATGTATAAAATTTCATGGTTTATATTAAAATTGCACACAATCCATATAAATATATAACATACTTCCAACATTCAATATGTAGATTGTCCATATAAATCCATTCATTTGTCGAAGTCACATAGACCATTCACACAGTTCACTATTTTGAATACACATGAACTTAGTATCACTATTTTAAATATATGCTATCAAATTCACATAGCTCACACAATTTTTTTTATTTTTAAATTATAAACCTACACATAATTTGTATATACATTCTCACTATTTGAATATTAAAATACATGTAGTTTATATATATTTTCTTGGTTTTGGGTATTAAAAACATGTGTTGTCCATTCATATATATCTTCTCATTATTCTGAATATCCACTATTTACATAGTTTGTACATTCATATATTGTCACAATTTGTAAAACAAGAATACATAGAATGTCTTCATAAATATGTTCTCTCATTGAATTTCATTTTTATACCTCCATAATTTGAAATATGCATAATCTTCTTAATAGGTATATTAGTTCTAAATGAACTTCAATGTCAATCAATACACAAACACTCTTAAGTCAATCCTATAAACAAATTTTTTCTAGATCCCACACAAAATTTTAACATCACCTACCTTGCAAAATCTTCCAAACTAAAATGACACAGACCAAAAAATCCTTTACTCGAGTCTCTCTCTCTCTCTCTTTTCCTCTTCATGTTGGTCATTCTTTTCTCCACTTTACTCTCTCCTCTCATCTTCTCCAATACTTCTCTTATCCTTCTCCCATGCCTCCAAACTTCCTTTCTTTCTTTCTTTCATTACACGTCTTGCCTCTTTTTTTTAAAGTTCATCGTTTTTTCCTTTTTGCACTCTTGTGCTTTTCCCTGGCACATTTTCTAATTCTAAGATGATAATAATTAAATAAGTTAACATTAACTTCCAAAAGCCTTTGAAACGTAGTAATTTTTTTAATAATTTAACAATAATTAGCTCACTAATTTTTTTATCAATGTACTCAATCTTCTACTAAGGAATTGACTATGCATTCCAAATAATGTCTAGGATTAGTTCATAGGTTAGTCTTAGGACATAATGAAATATTAAAAAATAACCTAGTAAAAATAAAAAATATCACGACCTTAATAATTATGTTGCTAATATAAATTCAATTATATTATTTTAAAAGAAATGGTAAGTCAAACAACTATTATATCAAACATAATAGTATTATAACAATGTAGTCATTGTTTATTACTATGTTATATAGGCTATCCTATGTCTTTTGTTATCTATATATATTTTAAGGCATTAAGCCACATAATGGTATTTTCCAATATCATAAAGATAACCATTTAATGTTCTCAAATATTACAAAGACATGATGGTAAGTCTATATGCAGTAGTAACCAGATAATATTCATGCAAATTTACATTCTCGTAAGCATTAACATTCATGATTTAAATAACATGACCTAATCATACTGAAAAATTATACACTAAATCTATGTATAATATCTACAATGCAACCAAACAATATTAATTCTACATAAAAATTAAATTGATCTAACATGTAATTAATTATCTAAATACAAATAACATCAAAAATGTACTGAAACTAACAACTCAAATAACGCATATTATGAGTGGCATCTAATGTGGTGTGTGCATGGGTTTTAATTGTTCCTTTGTCATCCTCCAACACCTCTATTTATGTCATCCTCTCTGATGATGTTCTTCCTCCATCATGCTCTGAGGGATGAATCTCTCCTACATCAAACTCATGATAAGAAAGTAGTTAGCCCGTAATATCATGATATATATCATAAAATATTGTTGTAATAACAAATCAATATGATCATAATGTAAAGATTATTTAATACAACTAATATTTTTTAATATAATCATGTAATTAAAGTAACATACAACTGTCCCATAATAATATATGATCTACAGCTTAATTAAAAAATAATTAATCAATTTAACAATCAAAATAATCCACAAATAATCAAGCAAATTAGTTTAGTGAGAAAATCAAGGTGTGACAGGTTTTCTCTTAATGTTTATTGTTTTGAGTCAGTGGTATGTAATTTCTAAAAGGTTTTGGACTTTTTTGGGGAGTGGGGTCCCTCTTCTATATTCCAACTTAGTTATAAGCTTTAGTTAAAATCTATTTTCTGATTCATAGCTCCAGTCAAAGTGTTTATTCTAAAAAAAGGGGGGACTATATGATATAAGATACATCCATTTATTGGATTAGATATATTTAAATAAAGGATTATTTAATGATACATTTTATTTTGCTTCCAATTCAAAGTTTCTTTAGAAAAAAATAAGTTATTATAACAATTAAAACATAAATAGTTATTTTGAGTCAAATCATGTCTTAAACTTTCTAATTTTTTTTTGGGGATGCAATCTTTGTAAAGTAGTTATATATGAACTAGTTTATATATATATATATATATATCTATATATATATATTTGAAAAAAATTGTTATGTATTATTTTTTGGAACCTATTTTAGATTTGTTACATAATTTTATTTATTGAAACATTTTATATTGATTACTAATTTTTTTATTTTTTCTATAAATTTTATGTCTTGTAATAAATGGCCTCAATCTAACTTCACTACTCTAGTGTGTTCTTATTTGAGTCAAAAAAATTTAAAAGCATGTTGGAGTATAAAGGTTCACAATAATATAAAAGCAACATCACATGTTATATAACAAGCATCCTTAAAGAAGCTGTGTTTGAGCACAATAAGGCATTCATATAGGTTTGGGTAGTCATAGTGGTCATATGGTGTAAAAGCTTCAAAATTATGCAAAATTGATACCATAATGCTCACATGGGAATGAATTGAAATGTTCATATATAAAATTGCATTTATTGCAAGGTAAAATTAGTGAGGATGACTATGCTTGGTTGCATGGGTCTGTTAAATATTCTAAGTGAAGTGACAAATAATTCCACATGTTAACACAATTCTAATTCATAAAATACAGTAAATTTCCAAAGGAACTTTGAATAAACATAGATCCTTGCTCATCAATGGGATGATCTTGGCCATTCACCATGAATCATAAGTTTGAATAATAAGCTTGTAAAGGAGTGTCAAATCAATGTTAGCCATTGATCTTTAGTGTCATGATCTTGGTTGTTCATCATCAGATCAAAGGGGAGAAGTAAAAATCCATAAAATCTGAGCTGTTGATAACTATTAATCTATCTAGAGTGAATTTGAGCTATTAATCAAGGGTTTCATGATTAAATTCAAAGAAGTGAAGGGAAAAGAAAAATCAATGCTAGTAATTGATATCGTTAGGTGACATAGTGACAATTAATTAGAAGATTAAAGGTTAAATTTGAGCATTTACAAAATAACCACATTTTTCCAACAACCATCAATTTATCAAGATTGAATCCTAGATGTCCATCATTTTATTGAGGGATTAAAAGATGAAGTTAGCAAAAGGGATCCGATACAATGCTAGATGTTGATTGATGATATTAGATCTAGACCGTTGATTGTAATTCTATTCTTAGTCATCAAATTTATAATTTAACTATGAATTAAGAATCTGTATTGATCTCAATTGGGTAATTTTGGTGAATTTATATTTTGATTTTCAAACATAGCTTTTCATTTAATTTTTTTCTGTTTTAAATTGTTAATTTAATTTTTAATAATTTTTTTAAATTTGAAGTTTCAATATTAAAATAAATTCAAAAAACACCCTCAAACCCTCTCTAAAGTGGAGAGAGTTCATTCAACTAGAAAGAGATTAAAAAAGAAAGGGAGATGGACATAAAGGATGTACTAATTAATTATGGCATACCTTTTTACACCCCTAGTGCTCTCCTATCTACCCTTGACTTCATTATAATCATTTCTCTTGAGTACCATCTATTCTCCTACAATATTAGTGACATTTTAATTTGTTTCAATGAGGTAAGGGATGTTTGGAGAGATAAAGATAGTAAATTATTTATAGACCATTTTTACTAGGTGATCAGACACTTTACCAATACCAAAACCCTAACTCACATTATTTGCCCTGATTTCTCCAAAGAAAACAAATAACATATATTTAAATTATTATTAAATGAATATGAGTAAAATCTCATTGAGAAGATTACCCAAATATACATGGATTATACATGGAAAATTCTTTAAAAAATGCAAGGAATGAAACCTACCCCTGCCCGCTCCCCTGTTCCCCCCCGTCCCCCCCCCCCCCCCCCCCCAAAAAAAAAACAAAAAACAAAACTAAATCCCAAATATTTGTTCACTACCCATTTTATCAAATATGGGTGATAAAATATGATTTAAAAATGAGAGGGCAACAAATATAAGATTATAAAAATAGAAAAAAATATAGGTATCTCAAGATCACCAAAAATAAGGTTAAAACAAACATTATTACTTATCACACAAATCACAAGATCTATAAAAATAAGGTTAAAACAAACATTATTACTTATCACACAAATCACAAAATCTATAAAGGATGTTCATTGAATTTGTATGTTTTCTATCATTTCTTTTTATTTTAAATATTTTTATTTGAATTTAATTTTTATTTATTCTTGAATATTAATGTATTTTATGTTTTATATTTTTCTAGTATAAGTATTTGAACATAAACTAATTAAAGAATATATACAATACTATAGCAATAAGTCATCATGACATATGTATGTTAGTACCATATATATATTTTAGACGTTATTATTTTTTTATTTTTTAGTTTTAATTGTAATATTAATTGACTTTTTCTTCAGGGAGCCAATTTTAAAATCTCACTACCCGATGATCACATACAAGTAGCAATGGAGGAAGATTGAGCAACACTTGTGAAACACATCAACATTACAGAAGCATCCAATTAATTATTAATTAACTATGTTTCAAAAAAATATATTTGAATATTAAGCTAAAATTATAAGACTAAGTTTTAATGATACTTAACTTGGGTTTAAAAATTAAAATTACATTATATTTTTTTAAATATTATCTGAATTATTTATATTTCAACCATTATGCAAGGAATATTAGACACCTCTTGAAATACACCTCACCGAGTATGTTATTTGTAATATTATTATATTTCAATTATTTAAAATTTTAAATTTAATTATAATATGAATTTGTTCAGTAGGAAACAAAATGTTTAATACATAAGGATAATGATAATGATAATGATGATGAAGATAATGATGAGGATGTTGATGATGGCCATGCTCATGGTGTATGTACATGGGAGGATGATGAGGATAAAGAATATTAGAGAAAATTTTTATTTTCTATGATGGGATAATTCTCTTAAAATATTTAATAAACTATTATTTAATAATTTTGAATATGTTTTTTATAATTTTTGTTGTGGATATTTTATGTATATTATAGTCTTATTTAAATTTCATGATGGATGCGAGTTTGAAAGTTATTTTAAGTATCTTAAATAAACATTTTATTTTATCTATATAGTTTTGTAATAGGTTATTTGTTGACATTGTTTATTATTTCTAATAAAAAATTGTATTTTGTATTTAATTGATAAGTAATGCATTTTATATAAATAATAAAATTAATCAATTTAATTATTTATAAGATTTAAATTTATTTACATTTTTATAAATAAAATTATTTTAAATTGCAATTTAAAAAAATATATTGAGGCAACCTGCATCAATTACTAGATATTTGACATTGTTGATGTAGGTTTTATAATATAATATTTGTGACACAAATCCCAATGCAATTTTTCCCAAAAAAACTAGACAAAAATAATAAAAACCCAATTTTATGATGCAAATTTTGGTGACACAAAGAGCGCCAGTTAAAAAATCTTCCAATTCCATGCCCAAAAGTTCCTCCAAACCTCTTGATGCAATTTTTTTGGTTGGTATCAATGATCTTGACATAATTTGTGTCAACATAAATCTTGCATTAGATTTTTTAGTTCTTAATCTTAAATTTTCTATATTTTGACATTAATAGTGACACAAAATCATCAAAATATAGTAGTGATAGTGCAAGACATTTCCAACAACCTGGCTAGAACTTGGCCTAAAGCTAAAGAAAATTTTCATTTGAACAACAATGACCAAAAATCCTTGTAAGAAGTTATAAATATAGTGCATGCAAAGATGTTACAAAAAAATGTAGTTATCTCTACAATACCATAGTGGAAGCAATGAAAGTAGTATGTGGAAATCCATTTTTTGCATTATACTTCCAACAAGGGACATGACTAGCTCTCGCCTTGACTGCCAATGATTGACAAGTTCAATGTTTGATAGTCTCTCTATTATATTACTCATGTTAGAGCATAAGATTTAAAACTATTTAGAGTGCCATTTTATCCTAAGTTTAAGCACTTTGCTTGGTGCCTACTCTTTTGGGTGTTGTGTTATCCATCTAGGCCTTTTGAAACCCAAATGTCCATTATGTGACCACATTAAGATTATTAAGCACTTTTTTTAGTGTTATAATAAGGACCAGTGGGCTTGGACTTGGATCCATTATTTTTCCAAACCTTTTAGACTGAATTCCATCTAGAATAACATTCTCCTTGGTGACTAGGCTATGTTATCTGTAAGATACACACAAATTTGACATACTTTCTGAGTGGAAATTATTTTTTAGTATAGGAAGAAAAATTACAACAATATTTTAAAAAATTACTATTGATGATCAATTTTCTACTTATAGCAAGGTTATAATTATTTCAAATGTGTTTATGCACATTAAAGTAAAGGCAAACACAATGGCTCTAGAGGTGTCCCATCTTCAAACCTTATTAAACATTGGGACAATTTTCCCTACATGGTTGCTCACATACCTTCCTCTTCAGCTCCAATGGATAAAACCCCAAAAGGAAGCCACGGAATAAGTGACCTTCAACACCATTGTCATAATTGGTTTTCTAGTCTCAATCACAAACACACTCACCTCCTTTACCATAGCATGATGACTAGAATCCTCCTCGCCCTACCAAGTTTTTTCACTTGGATATTACAAAATTTCCCTCTAGAACCACTCTAGATCATAGTCAAATAGTTACTAAAGTAAACACAAAAGTAATGAGCAGTGTAAAAACTAGGTGGGATCCCTTGCCTAAGGAAGATGACCTGTTGGATGTTGGTTAAGAAAAAATTGGGTGACTGGGATCTTCTGTCTAACACTAATCTCTTTTCTATGGCAGATTAACTTATTGATGTATAATTTTTTATTGATCTAGGAGATGGTCATTTGGACCACTTATGCTTTTTCTTTTATTTTCCTAGGCCCTTTAATTTTATGGTCTAGTGTATTGAACTTAGGGGCATACTCTCATACCACCCATTTTTTTGAATGGTTTGTAATATATTTTTAAATTAATATAGCTCTATTTAATCAAAGTTAAAAAAAAACTTATATGAACTATCAATCTTATTCTTTTTTAAAATATAAGGACTTGAGCTAATCCCGAATGGGCATCATGCTTTGTCTAAAACATTGCATTTTGATCCACTGAATATTGGATCTTGAAGCTTTGAAAAATATATTAGTCATCATAGTGACTCTTTGAAAGAGGACTCATGTTCAACAAGTGTAAGTAAATAATCATCTATAATTTGGCTATTGATTAATTGAGTGGTTTTATTAGGAAGAGTTTTTTCTAGATTAGGCCACACTTAGATTTATGAATGAGAAGATAACCAAAAGCTTCTACATCAAGAACATATAGATCAAGGAAATTTCAATTTTTCACAAAAAATATTACAACCACTCATGTCTATTACTCTTCTTGTTGGGATCCTTCTAATGAATTTTATTGTAAGTTAGCTAAATGATTCAAATATTTTATCTAGGCTAATGCTAATAAGACTTGAGGCTTTTAAAAACTGGACTGGGAGATTTTTTGCCTCCCACAAGACAAGGGTGCATGGGAATTATTGATATATACATGAAAAAATATTACCTTATGTGCTAGATGGGTGGTGTGAGCTATTAAAGGGTATGAGGCTTGGAACATTTTGTTCAGACATTGTGTTTCTTGAGATATCCTCATGGAATTTTTTTTGAAAGAATACAGGGTTTCACACTATGTTAATCACTTTTTCCCCAATCAAAATTGAGGGGTTTTTGTGGTTAAAATATTTTGGCAAGCCTTTAAATTTTTCAAGCATTCACTCAAATGGATTTGGCAATTGGTTCAAAATTGGTCTTTCTTTCAATGACCATAATATATGGTGGTCTCCTATCATGACCAACACCAACATCCCTTTTGCTAATACATTAGGTATCAAATCCCTTCACCTTTTTATAAAAGGTGCCACCACTATGGCAAATCTTACTTCTTCTAGAGATTGGATTTTGTGGCCTACTGTACGAAGGAAATTCAAGCTTTTATAATCTGACTTACCTTCTATCATGTGTATTTTGTATGTAATTGATAATTTTTGCATTTGTTTTAAGGAATATTATGATAAATTATCTAAACTACTCAGATATTTTCTTTGGAATAATGTTAAGAAGACTCGAGGATTTAATAAAGTGGCCTGGGAGATTAGTTTTCTCCCTCAAGAAAATGGTGGCCTAGGAATCATTGATATATATAAACATTGCCTTATGTGCGACATGGGTGGCATAAGTTATCAAAGAGTGTGATGCTTGGAACATTTTTTGGAGACATTAATTTTATCTTCATCTCCTTATGAAAATTATTCTTGGAAGAATATAGGGTTTTACACTCTGCTCATCACTTTTGTCCTGATCAAAATGGAGGTTTTTAGTGGCCAAAAGAATTTGGGAAGCCTTAAAAATTGTCAAAAATTTACTCAAAATGGATTTGGTGATGAGTTTAAAATTAGATATTCCTTTCACTAACCACAATCTATGGTGGTCTCCTATCATGACCAATACCAATATCCCTCTTGCTAAAACTCCAGGAATCAATCCCTTCGACTTTTTATAATATGCATTGCCACTATGAGAGATCTTGTCTCTTCTGGAGATTTTAATTTATGACTTATGTTATAAAGGAAGTTTAATATTTTAGCATTTGACTTACCTTCTATCATGTGTATTCAAGAGCTTCTATTCAATATCATGCTACAAAAACTAGGTCTGTAACCTCTGATTTCTTGGGGGAATGATTGGTGATGGAATTGTGACATAGTTTTAAAGAATTGCTCTTTAGGTTTATTGTACTAGATCATGAGTCCCTTCTCTTCAAATCTTGGAAAGCTGAAAAAAATAGTGGAGTATGATTTATTCTCCCTAAATGTCATTTTCTAGACTCAACTATATATGGAATGCCAAGATTGAGACCAAACTTTACTATTTGATCATCTTATGTGTCATCTACTAGGATCTGCCGGTAGGGGAAAGACTCAAACACATAAATATTCCTAATCCCAAGTGCCCTACATGCTCTAGATCCAAGAACTTGTTTTAAACTTGCCCTAGAGCTCAAGAAGCTTGGCAATGAATTATTTGTCTCTTTTAACGTTTTCACCTAGAGCCCTTCAACAAGAGAATGAATTTGGTTAGGGATAATGCACAATGGCCAACATACAATGTTTTTTTATGGAAGTATATCAGAGCCATCATTCCTTTTCATCTTTAAAAATCCAAAAATTTAGCTATTTGAAATAATGAAGAATTCTCACTTCATTTTTTGTCAATGATGAATTTGTGATATCTTCTACTTATTTGTAGATTCAAGGATAAATATATCAGAGTTGTTGCCAGAATCTGGATAACGCGAGTGCAATGAAGACGTGATCACACAAGATGAACAAGTGCACACCACATAGATGCTAAAGCAATTTGACAATAACAAGAAGATAAATTGCACAAGACAAAATGGAGAAACCAAATTTGAATTAGCATGGAATGGCCAAAATGAGGACTACAAATAGGAGAGTACGAAAGTAACTCCTCCACAAAAGGTGGACAAGGCACACCAAAAATAGTCAGTAACTCCTCCATGAAAGGTGGTGACAAGGTGCTAAGAATAGAAAAGTAACTCCCATCAAGGGAGTTACTTATGAGACCTATGACACATCTATGACACACACCTCCACATAAACTAGCCTATCCCACAAATGTAGGAAAACTCCATGTATGCACAAGAAATACAATTTTCCTAATTAATAAATAGGAAAAAATAAAAACCTACACTAATACCCCCCATAAGCGCAGCTTAGGTGGGAAGTGTGGAAAAATAAAATGGGTCCCGACAACTAGGCTTGATGAGGTACCCATGTACAAATGCAATCTCCCATAAGATAGAGAAAATGAGAAAATCTATAGGAAAAAACTCCCCCACAAAAGAGAGACATGAAAGAAAAGAAGAGGCTAGAAGGCCCCCCCTGAAGATGATAATGTTGCAGATGTGGACTGCACCCCAAGAAGAGCTCGTAGATGAATGAACTTACTCTCGGTGAAAGGTTTGGTGAAGATGTCTACAACCTACTCTGAAGACTAGAAAAATATCAAGTCAATGCCCTAACTATGAATAAGCTCTCGAATGAAATGCATGTGAATCTGTATATGCTTGGTCCGTTGGTGCTAAACTGGATTCCTACATATCTGAATGGTACTCTGGTTGTCACAATAAATGATGGTGGGCTACCTGATGGGAATGCCAAACTCAAAAAGAATCCCCTGAAGCCAAATATCCTCAGTAGCTGAATTAATAACTCCCTTGTACTCTACCTCTATGGATGATATAGCAATAACATTCTGCTTCTGGCTAGACCAACTGATAAGACCAAAACCTAGAGAGAAACTATAACCAAAAGTGGACTTGCGAGTCTGTGAATTGCCAGCCCAGTCTGAATCTGTATATCCAACCAAGTCAACCACTGTGCCAAATATGTAATGAATCCCGTATCTATGTGAACCTTGTATGTAATGCAAGATCCTCTTAGCTACTTTCCAATGCAGGTCATGGGGTTCCTGCATGAATCTGGAGACAAGTCCCACTGTATATGAAATGTCGGGCCTAGTGTGAGTCAAGTAGATGAGACTACCAACAAGTTGTTGATACTAAGTGGCATCAACCAATGGTGAAGAACAATCAATCTCAAGCTTGACTCCTTATAGAAAGGGAGTCGGAGATGGCTTGCAATTAGCCATGTGAAACCGAGCCAATAAGTCAAGAGCATACTTAGGCTGTGCAAGAGAAATCCCTGAATCTGACTGTGAGATCTCGATGCCAAGGAAGTAGTGTAACAAACCCAAGTCTGTCATGTCCAATCTATCCTGAAGAGATGCCTTCCCCGATGTAATAGCCGATGAAGAACTCCCCGTGATCAAAAGGTCATCAACATATGAAACCAAAATCAAGAGTGAATCATCTTGCCGCAAGAAGTAGACATTGGGATCAGAATGGCACCTAGTGAAACCTACTATGAGAAAGAAGGAATCCATATTGGCATACCAATCCCAAGGAGCCTGTTTGAGGCCATAGATAGATTTCCTAAGTCTGCATACTAAGGAAGAATCCTGAACAAATTCTGGTGGCTGCTTCATGTAGATCTCCTCCTCAAGGTCTCTGTGAAGAAAGGCACTCTTCACATCCATCTAATGCACATCCCAACCATGTGTTGCAGCAATAGCCAAGGTGAGTCGGATAGAAGTCATCTTTGCAATGGGTGCAAAGGTCTCTGAGTAGTCAATGCCTGCCACCTCTGAGAAACCTTTGGCAACCAATCGCACCTTGTACTTATCGACCGACCCATCTGCTGCAAACTTGGTCTGATATATCCACCTACATCAAACCATCTTTCTTCCCTTAAGAAGCAAATTCAAATCCCAAGTGTGATTTTTGATTAAGGAAGAATATTCTTCCTCCATAGCACTATCCCACTCAGGTACCCCTGATGCCTCTCGAAAAGTCTGTGGATCTGAAACTGAAGCAAAGAAGGCATGTGGATCTCTCTGAAAATCTCTCCTAGTACGTCTATCATCTGCAGGGTCTCCTGCCCATGTGCCAGCACTCTCAAGTGTTTGTCTGGCCCAAAGTGACCTAGAAGTGGGTGAGTCAGTTGCTAACTCTTCATCTTCTGAATGACTAGAGGTGGATGACACTACATCACTATCTTCACTGTCTGAACTGGAAGAAGAAGAAGATGACTCTGGCTCAAGAACTTGTTGTGGCTAATCTGAATCTGATGAGGAATCATCATGAAGAAGTAGATTCGATGAGAGAGAAGAAGTGTCAAGTGTTGAGTCCCTAGGACTCTCCTAAAAATGGACACTTCTCTCGATGAACAACTCATGTGTGACTGGATCTAGAAGGTGATATCCATTAATACCATTTGGATATCCTACAAAGATGCAAGGCTTGGACTGACGTTCCATAGCTTTGTGTTTCTTCTTCGAAATGCAGGCCATGGCTGGGGATCCGAAAACCCTGAGGTGCTCAACATCAGGTTTTCTTTTATGCCAAGCTTCAAAGGGTGTTATCCCTTTCAAAGCTTTGTGAGGAACCCTGTTCTGAATGTAGCAAACACAATTGATGGCTTCGACCCAGTACTATGGTGCTAAGGATTTGGAGTGAATCATACATCTAGCCATCTCTTTCAAGAACTTATTCTTACGTTCTACAACTCCATTCTGTGAAGGACTATATGTGACTGTGCGCTACAAATCAATTCCCTCTGTGGTGCAAAATTGCTCAAACATGATGCTTACATACTCCCCTCCATTATCAGTTCAAAGAACCTTGATGGATTTCTCACTCCTGTTTCTCAATAAGAGCCTTGAAGTCTAGAAAATGTTAAAAAACTTCAGACTTTTGTTTGAAAAAATATATCCAAGTGTACCTAGAGAAATCATCGATCAAACTGAGGATGTACTTGGCCCTTGTGAAAGATGGTTTGGGAAAGGGTCCCAATACATCACTGTGGACTAACTCCAAAGGTTGTGAAGCCCTCCAAGCTTTGCCTTTGTCAAATTTTGCTTCGGGATGCTTCCCAAGGGAGCACCTCTCGCAAAATCTTTTTGAGAATTGGACACAAGGCAAGCCAATGACCATGTCATTTTTACAAAGTTGCTCAAGATAGCGGTAGTTAAGGTGGCCAAACCGCTCATGCCACAATTTGCTAACTCCAACTGAATGAGTTAGCAATGTTGTAGGAGAAAAATCTGATGCAAAATGTGAAAATGTGTATAACCTGGCTTGGTGATCTGCCCTTCCCACTGCCACTGTAGTATCACTATGCAACTCCTTGATAGACACAAAATCTGGTGAAAACTCAACTCTCATGCCCTGACCAATGTGAGTGATTTGGTACACTGATAGGAGATTGGTTAAAAGAGAAAGAACACTTAGAATATTATTGAATGTTCTTCCTTCCATTTCAACTGACTCTCTCCCTACAACAAAAACTGATGTGTCATCACCCAAACTAATTGAAGTCATGCTACAAGGCTCTAAAGATGAAAACTCAACTAGTAAAGAGCCCATGTGGTGAGAAGCACCCGAGTCTATGACCCATGAAAATGTAAAAGCTGCAGTTACTACAAGGGCCTTGCCCTTTTCTTTCTCCTTACCCTTGCCTTTTGCCTTAATAGAATCTTGGGTTGATGAATTCTGCTTGATGGACTCTAGAACACCTATGTTGTTCTTCTCTAGAAGATGAGTTAGGTGATCTATTTGTTTCTTCATGCACTTGTGTTCATCATGCCCTATTTTTTTACAATAGGCACACTTAACCTTCTCCTTCTTAGGTTTAACATTAGAAGAAGAAGTCTCGATGTTGTTTTTGGCAGGATTGGTGTTTTCTTTCTTCTTCCCCTGGTCTTTGTTCTTTTTCTTCTTCTCCTTTGTTGAAGTCTTATCCTTACCATTTCCAGCAATCAAAGCTTGGGGTTGAGTAGACTTCATTGTGCCCATTTGAATTAGCTTATCTTGCTCCCTAGTCAAGTCGGCAATAAATGAATCCAAAGAAGGTATTTTCCATATAGTGCCAAGGGCACTTTTAGTGTCATGGAAAGTGGAGACAAAGACTGAATAACTAGGACCTAACTTTGCGAGAATAGAAAGAATGAGTTGATCATCTTTCTTCTCTATCCCACATTCTTTCAATTGCAATCTAAGGGCCTTAAACTTAGTGAATAAGTCCTGTAGAGTGTCAAAGTTGCTAGGACTTAGACTTATGAGTTCGTTTTCGAGCTCACGACCTCTCATCTCATCAAGCTTTCCAAACAACTTTTCTAAGGTGTCCCATATGTCATTAGGAGTTTGGAAGGATTCTAAGTGGAAGAGAAGTTCTGGAGACATAGACAAGCTCAGTAACCCAAAGGCTTTATCACTACGGTTGTACCACTTAACCTTTTTAGCATCTATTTTGGGTTCTACTTCTGTACCCATGGTGATCCTATACAACCCTTTGCTTCTAAGAATGATTGACATTTTAACTTTCCATTCATGATAGTTGAAGGTTGTTAGGGGTTTAAGTTGAAAAGAATCTATTTTTTTAGCTGAATTTAGGTGAAGTTGTGTTGATTGCAAGTTGTGATTTTATGCAGAAAGGAGAATGAAAGTGAAAATTGCAAGTTGTGAAAAGCAATCACACCCCTCCGAAATATTGAGCCCCCCCAAATATGCAAGTGCACGCTCAAAAGACGTCAGACTCAGCTGAAAATGTGTCTTAAAGAAATCAGTGCAAGACTAAAGCAAACAGGGCATCAGACTCAGCGGAAAATGCGACCCGGGAGACCCAAATTTTTGGCACTTTATAAACTAGTGCATTTTTGAAAAATAACAAGTTTACACTATGGATAATTGAATTACAAGCACTTTTGCAAAAAATGGCACCGAAAACCAAGCTACCGTTTGCAAGATATTAAAGTTATAATTTTCTCGTAAACTAGTGTTTTTGCAAAAAAAAACACTAAAACATTAAAAAAATCCCTGTTATGAGGAGAGAAAGTGGTCTTCCAACCACTCGTTGGATTTGACACGGAATGAGGAATTCAAAGGAAGTCTTTGTGAGGGGGAATTGGCCTCCTACCAACCCAGGCCTCACTCTTCGTCTTCGTAGGTCGAAGATACAAGTTTTAATTGAAAATCTCCAAAAATACAAAACTGTCTAAAAAATTAAATACTCAGTAAAATTGACTGATTTTTATTTTATCAAGTCAATTTTAACTAAAATAATTGAAGCATAGACAGAATTGAAAGAATGACAAGTGTCATAGGGTGCCACATGGGATGCCAAGTAGGAAGGGGCGTCCAAAAGCAAACAGTCCACAATTTTGACTCAAAAAAGACACAAAATTAAATGCAGACCTGTAGAATCCGTACGCCCTGCTGTGTGGCAATACTGGAGCTCAAAAAATAAGCGCAGAAGCTAGACCAAACAGCAAGCAAAAATATGTGGCGTCCAAACAAGGAGGGCGCAAATCTGAATTTTTTTTTTTGCAAAAAACAAAAAAAAAAGACAGCAAACCTATCGTACGGCCTAAGGCGCCTAGCTGGTAGGATGCAGCTATTGAAAGTTGACTCAGCTAAAGCAGCTGGCTGGAGACTATGGCGTGGACCCCTGGAGCGCTGAAGCTAGGTGAAGAAGCTAATTTTGTTGAAGAACAGAAGCTTGGCACAGAATTAGAGGCCGTTGACCAGAAGAGCTGACTGCTCCTCCCTCTGCTGCTCCACACAACAATGGCGGTCAAGAACACAAGCAAAACCAGCACCTGAAGACAGCCAAGACACCCAAAGGACAAGGGTTTCCAAGGAAACTACCCAGAATTGATATATATATTTTTTATTTTTTATCAAATTTAAAAATAAAAAAATGAACTCCACTCCTCTTGATTTCAAAAAATAAGCTAAAAGCATAATCACATACAAGATTACCGGGAAAGCTCTGATACCATATCGGAGTTGTTGCCAGAATCTGGATAATGCGAGTGCAATGAAGACGTGATCACACAAGATGAACAAGTACACACCACATAGATGCTAAAGCAATTTGACAATAACAAGAAGATAAATTGCACAAGACAAAATGGAGAAACCAAATCTGAATTAGCATGGAATGGCCAAAATGAGGACTACAAATAGGAGAGTACGAAAGTAAATCCTCCACAAAAAGTGGACAAGGCACATCAAAAATAGTCAGTAACTCCTCCATGAAAGGTGGTGACAAGGTGCTAAGAATAGAGAAGTAACTCCCATCAAGGGAGTTACTTATGACATTCTTATGACACCTATGACACATCTATGACACACACCTCCACATAAGCTAGCCTATCCCACAAATGTAGGAAAACTCCATGTATGCACAAGAAATACAATTTTCCTAATTAATAAATAGGAAAAAATAAAAACCTACACTAATAAAATAAAGAAAGTGTCTCTATAGTTTTAACATCTTTAGAAGTTTCTCAACCAATAGGGGAGTGTACCATATTGAGTCAAGTTCCTATGGATTTGTTGTTGCATGATTCACCTCCATAAGCACCGAATGATGATAGAGCCACTTCATGTCTCCTCCTCCTCAACAAGGGGTTGGAATTCATCACCACATGGAAAAATCTTAGTTGATTTGTCTCAGTGGTCTTTGTTAGTGTAGAGTGGTGAGCAAACAAATATTGTCATGCCTCTACCTTTAGGGTGGGGCATCGTAGTTTTTTTGGGTCCTTTAGAGAACACTCAGAATGGGCAGGTTTCACTAGATTTGTCTTTGGTAGAGCCCTCTTTTTAAACTAATCTTCTTTTCAAAAAAGATCTGTCATCACCACTTTTTGGGGTTGATACTCATGCATAATTTTTCGTAAGTATCTTTGTGTTTTGATATTTTGATAGTACTTTTGTATAATCAAATTTAATCGATATTTTTTTAAAATTATTTTAAATTATATATATAACTTTTTTTTTATGAATAATAAATATATCAATAAATTTTATAAATAAATAAATATAATCAGTTTTATTTATTTTTTAAAAAGTTGGGATATAATTTTTCTTTTGATTTACCTCTATTTATTCTTTGGTTGATTTAACTATTATTATTATTATTATTATTATTATTATTATTATTATTATTATTATTATTATTATTAAACAAGTCAAATTAGTTAAAGAATAAATATAGAGGAATTCACACCATAAATGTTTTTATTTAAACAAATAAAGCAAAATCCATAGCCATTTAATACATTCGGATGGAAAAGCTATATATTCTTCGTGATAAGATTATATGACATAAGATGCATTCATTTGATGGATTGGGCATATTTAAATCAACATGAGAATTCTTTCATGATGCCTTTGATTTTGCTTCCAATTCAAGGTTGGTCTAGACAAAGAAAGTTATTATGACAATTAAAGGATAATGATTATCATGAGTCAAATCATGTTTCAAGTAAAGTTATGATTCATTTAAAGTTATAAATGAGTTAGTTTATACATTTTAAATATATTTATTTATAAAATATTGAGATATATAATTTTTGATTTGTTATATAATTTTTTATATTGATTAATGAATTTTTTATTTTTTTTACAAAATTTATGTTGATTTATAATAAATGACTTCAATTTAATTTTGAAGATTTATTGTATTTGAGAAAATATTTTTAAAGAAAAATAAATTCCAAATTCTATTGTATGTCTATAATATTCGATCATCTTCTCCAAATAATAATGAATATCAAATTTAAAGTTGGCAAATTTTATTAACATCTTGATTACATTTTCAAATCAAAAATAAAAACTACTCGATGATGAACATCAATTAAAGGTCGGTTATTTTTATCAACATCTCATAAAATTATACTTGCTCCTCCAACCCTTAATTTATCATTGCAATTAGTTTTTAATATATTAATATCTATGTTGAACGTCAAAATAGATATGTAGAATTGTAAAAGATATAAATTTAAATAAGATAAGGGGTGCACACTAGGACACCTCAAAGAATACAAAAAAGAAAATTAAATTTAAATTGGGTAAATGGAAAGTAACAATCTAATAGAATAAAATACCATGAACAAGATAAAAAAGAAGAGGGTATTATGTAGTTAGATGAACTTTGTTGTTTTGGAAAAACCCTTTAATACTCAAAGTGATAAATAAGTGTTTGATGGGTGAGAGGCCACATGAATCATCAAGTTTACGACATCTCACAAGTATACCAATATTTGGATGATGGTCATTGGGCCTCTTCATATTGATGATGTGAGACAGGTAGAACTAGGATACAATTAACTCACTACAAGTCCTCGCTAGTGACATGTTTGAAAAGTTGTTGAAGAAGATCAAGCATCTCTTACAAGAAGAGGGATAAATATCCCCATGCTTTATAAGCAACAAATATTTGGAGAGAACCAAGATAATCTCCCATCTTATAATAAGGAGCGCATACAAAAGGGAAATGGTCTTTAGTCTTAGATTTCAAATATCAAATTTAATAAGTACAATGCTTCAAAGAGATATGGTGGTTTATCTCAAGATTGAATCCTAGATGGCCATTATTTGATCGATTGATTAAAGAATGAAGTTAGCAAAAAGAATCCGATATAATGCTAGTTATTGATCAATGATATTAGATCTAAACCGTTGATTTGTAATTCTATCCTTAGTCATCAAATTTACAAGAAAACTATGAATTAAATATCCCCATTGATCTCAATTCAGTAAATTAATAAGTTTATATTTTGATTTTCAAACATAACTCTTATTTCATTTAGTTTTTTTCTTATTTTAAATTATTAATTTAATTTTTTAATATTATTTTCAATTTAAAGTCCCAATACTAAACTAATATTATAATTTTTAAAAATTGTGGTTTAATAATCATGAGATAAATGAACATAAAAGATATACTAAATAATTATGACATACCTACACCTTTAGTTCTCTCTTATCCACCCTTGACCTCTTTGTAGTCATTTTCCTTGAGTACTATCTATTCTCCTATAATACTGAAGACATGCAATTTTTTTTCAATGAAACAAGGGATATTTGGAGAGATAGATGGTAAAAAATTTTATGGACTATTTTCACTAGGACATTAGATATTTTACCACCACCAAAACCCTAACCCACATTATCTGACTTGATTTCCTCAAACAAAACAAATAATATACATTTAGGTTATTACTAAATAAATATGGGTAAATTTTTATTGGGAAAAATACTCTAATATACATGTACAATACTTAAAAAAGGCAAAGGATGTAAATTACCCAAAATAAATAAATAAATCTCAATGTAAATATTTGTGCATTATCCATTATACCAAAGTTGGGTGAAAATATGATTTCAAAATGAGAGGGCAATGAAAATAGGACTTGTAAGATAGAAAAAAATATAAGTATCTCAAGACCACCGAAAGGAGGGTTAAAACAAACACTATTACTCATCACACAAGCCACAAAATCCATAAAAGATTGTTGGCTGAATTTGCATGTTTTCTATCATTTTTTTTTAATTTTGAATAATTTTATTTGAATTTATTCTTAAATATTAATGTATTTTATTTTTTTATATCTATCCAATATTTATTCTTAAATATTAATGTATTTTATTTTTTATATTTGTCCAATATTTATTCTTAAATACTAATGTATTTTATTTTTATATTTGTCTAGTATAAGTATTTGAACATAAACTAATTAAAAATATATATATAATATTGTAGCAATATGTCATCATGACATATGTATGTTAATGTCCCACACATGTTACTTTTTTTTATTTTTTAGTTCTAATTGTATTATTAATTTATTTTTTTCTTCAAAGAACCAACTTTAAAATCTCGTTACCTAATGATCACATTCAAATAGCAATAGAAGAAGATTGAGCAACACTTGTGAAACACATTGACATTGCAGAAGCATCCAAGTAAATAATAATTAACTATGTTTCCAAAAAAAATATTTGAATATTAAGCTAGAATTCTAGGACTAAGTTTTAGTGATACTTAATTTAGGTTTATAAAACTAGTATTAGGTTTTATTTTTTAAATATTATCTCAATTATTTGTATTTCAATAGTTATGTAGGGAACATTGGGCAACTCTTGAAGGACACCTCACCGAGTATGTTATTTGTAATATTATTATATTTTAATTATTTTAGATTTTAAATTGAATTATAATATGAATTTATTCAGTATGAAACTGGGTGTTTAATGTACAAGGATGATGACAATGATGATGATGAAGATAATGATGAGGATGTTGGTGGTGGTCGTGCTAGTGATGCATGTACATGGAAGGATTATGAGAATAATGAATATTAGAGAAACCTTTTATTTTCTATGATGGGATAATTCCCTTAAAATATTTAATAAACTATTGTTTAATGAATTTGAACATATTTTTTATAATTCTAGCTATGGATATTTTATGTATAATATAGTCTTATTTAAATTTGATGATAGATGCAAGCTTGCAAGTTGTTTTAAGTATCTTAAACACTTTTTTTTTTTAATCTATATTGTTTTGTAATATGTTATCTGTTGAGATTGTTTAATATTTCTAATAAAAAATATATTTTATATGTAATTGATAATTAATGTATTTTATATAAATAATACAATCAATCAATTTTATTATTTATAAGTTTTAAATTTATTTGTAACTTTATAAATAAAAGTATTTTAAATTACATCTTACAAAAATATATTGACGCAAGTTGCTAGATATTTGACACTGTTGATACAGGTTTTCTGATATAATATTTATGACAAAAATTCCAATGTAAATTTTTTCCACAAAAAATAGACAAACAAAATAAAAACTCAATTTTATGATGCAAATTTTGGTGATGCAAAGAGTACCAATTAAAATATCTTCTAATTCCATGCCCAAAAGTTCCTCCAAACCTCTTGATACAATTTTTTGGTTGGCATCAATGATCTTGATGTAATTTGTGTCAACATAAAACCTACATTATTATTTTTTTTAGTTCTTAGTCTCAAATTTTCTAGATTTTGACATAATAGTGACACAAAATCTTCAAAATGTAGTAGTGATAGAGCAAGACATTTTCAACAACTTGGCTAGAACTTAGCCTAAAGCTAAATAAAAATTTCATTTCAACAAAAATGACCAAAAATCTTTGTAGAAAGTTATAAATGCAATGCATGCAAAAAGATGTTACAAAAAACTATAGTTATCTCTACAATACCATAGTAGAAGCAATGAAAGTAGTATGTGGAAATCCATTTTTTCCATTATACTTCCAATAAGGGACATGACTAGCTCTCGCCTTGACTGCCAATGATTGACAAAAGTAATGTTTGATAGTCTCTCCAGTATATTACTCATGTTAGAGCATGAGATTTAAAACTATTTGGAGTACCATTTTTTAGCCCAAGATTGATCACTTTGCTTGGTGCCTACTCTTTTGGGTATTACCTTTGGGTGTTGCATTATACATTTAGGCATTTTGAAACCCAAGTGTCCATTATGTGACCACACTAAGATTATTAAACACTTTTTGTGGTGTTATAACAAGGATCAGTGGGCTTGGACTTGGATCCATTATTTTTTCAAATCTTTTAGATCGAAGACCTTCATCTAGAAGAACATTCTTCTTGGTGACTGAGCCATGTTATCTACAAGATATGTATATAAATTTAACATACTTTTAGAGTGAAAATTATTTTTTAGTATATAATGAAAAAATTACAACAATATTTTAAAATTTTATCGTTTATGGTCAATTTTATACTTATAACAAGGCTATAGTTATTTCAAATGTGTTGATGCACATTCAAGTGTAGGCAAACACAATGGCTTTAGAGGTGTCCCATATTCAAACCTTATTAGATCATTGGGACATTTTGCTCTGCATGGTTGCTCACATACCTTGCTCTTTAGCTCTAAGGGATAAAAACCAAAAAGGAGACCACAAAATAAGTCATTCTCATCATTGTTGTCATAATTAGTTTGCTAGTCTCAGTCACAAAGGCACTCACCTCCTCTACCATAATGTGGTGATTGGGCTCCTCCTCACCCTGACAAGTTTTTGTACTTGGATATTACAATATTTCCCTCTAGAACCACTCTAGATAACACTCAAATAGTTACTAAAGAAAACACAAAGGGAGTGAGTAATGCAATAATTGGGTGGGATCCTTTACCTAAGGGAGATGACTTGCCAGATGTTGGTTAAGAAAAACTGGGTGACTGGGATCCTCTTCCTGACACTAGTCTCTTTTCTATGACATATTAACTTATTGATGTGTATTGTTTCATTGATCTATGAGATGGTCATATGGACTACTTATATTTTTTCTTTTGGTTTCCTAGGCCCTTTTATGGCCTAGTGTATTGAACTTAGGGGCATATTCTCATACCACCCATTTTTTGGGAATGGTTTATAATATATATTTTAAATTAATATAGAAAATTTTAATCAAAGTTAACAAAATACTTATTTGAATTATCAATCCTATAATTTTTTAAAATATAAGGACTTGAGCCAATTTGGAAAGGGCATCATGCTCTGTCTAAAACACTGCATTTAGGTCCATTCGATATTGGATCCTGAAGCCTTGCAAAAGATATTAGGCATCATAGTGACTCTTTGAAATAGGCCTCATGTTCAACAAGTGTAAGGAAATAATCATGTACGATGTGGCCATTGATTAGCTGAGTGGTTTTATCAGGGAGCAAAATTTTCTAGATCATGCCACGCTTAACTTTATAAGCAAGAAGATAACCAAAAGCTTCTACATGAAGAACATATACAACAAGGAAATTTCAAGTTTGCATGAAAAATAGTATAACCACTCATGTCTACTACTCTTCTTGTTAGGATCCTTCTAATGCATTTTATGGTAAGTTAGCTAAATGACTCGAATATTTTCTCTAGGATAATGCTAAGAAGACTTAAGGATTTCAAAAATTAGATTGGGAGATTTTTTGTCACCCTTAAGACAAGGGTGGCATGGGAATTATTGATATATACATGAAAAAAGATTTCCTTATACGCTAAATGGGTGGTGTGAGCTATTAAAGGGTGTGAGTCTTGGAACATTTTATTCAAACATTGTGTTTCTTGAGCTCTCCTTAAGGGAAAAATGTTGGAATAATATAGGGTTTCACACTCTGCTAATCACTTTTTCCCCATTCAAAATTGAGGTTTTTTGTGGCCAAAATATTCTAGGAAGCCTTCGAAGTTGTCAAGAATTTACTCAAATGGATTTGGCAATTGGTTCAAAATTGGTCTTTCTTTCAATGACCATAATATATGGTGGTCTCCTATCATGACCAATACCAACATACCTCTTGCTAATACATCATGTATCAAAGCCTTTTGACTTTTTATAAAAGGTGCCACCACTGTGAGAGATCTTGTCTATTCTAGAGATTGGATTTTATGGCCTACCTCACAAAGGAAGTTCAAGCTTTCATATTCTGACTTACCTTCTATCATGTGTATTTTGTATGTATTTGATAATTGTTGTGTTCCTTTTAAGGCATAATATATGATAACTTAGCTAAACTACTCAGATATTTTCTTTGGACTAATGTTAAGAAGACTTGAGGCTTTAATGAAATGGCTTGGGAGATCAGTTTCTACCCTCAAGAAAATGGTGGCATGGAAATCATTGATGTGTGTGTGTGTGTGTGTGTGTGTTAAATGGGTGGTGTAAGCTATTGAAGGGTAGGAGGCTTGGAACATTTTGTTGAGACATTGATTTTCTCTAGCTCTCCTTATGGAAATAATTCTTGGAAGAATATAGGGTTTTACACTCTGCTCATCACTTTTGTCCCAGTCAAAATGAAGTTTTTTTTTATGGCCAAAAGCATTTGGGAATCCTTAAAAGTTGTCAAACCTTTACTCAAAATGGATTTGGTGATGGGTTTAAACTTGGTCTTCCTTTCAATGACCACAATCTATGGTGGTCTCCTATCATGACCAATACCAACATCCCTCTTTCTAAAACTCCAGGAATCAATGCCTTCAACTTTTTATAAAAGGCATTGCCACTATGAGAGATCTTGTCTCTTCTGGAGATTGTAATTTGTGACCTACGTTACAAAAGAAGTTCAATATTTTACCATTTGACTTACCTTTTGTCATGTGTATCCAAGAGCTTCTATTGGATATCGTGTTATAAAAACTAGGTCTGCAACCTCTGATTTCCTGTGGGAATGATTGGCCGTGGAATTGTGACATAGTTTTCAAAACCTGCTCTCTAGGTTTATTATCCCAAATCATGAGTCCCTTCTCTTCGGCTCTTGGAAAGCTATCAAAAAATGAGTGATATATGATTTATTATCTTTAAATGTGGCTTACTAGACTCAACTATATTTGGAATGCCAAGATTGATACCAAACTTTACCATTTTGTTATGTGTCATCTACTAGGATCCGTTGGTAGGGGAAAGACTCAAACACATAAATATTATTAATCCCAAGTGCCATGTGTGCTCTAGATCCGAGCACTTGTTTTAAACTTGCCCTAGAGCTCAAGAAGCTTGACAATGAATTTTTAGTCTCTTTTAACATTTTCACCTAGATCCTTTCAACAAAAGAACACATTTGTTTAGGGATAATGCATAATGACCAACAACCAATGTTTTTTTATGGAAGTATATCAAAGTCATCATTCTTTTTCAGCTTTAAAAATCTAAAAATTTAGCTATTTGCTATAATGAAGAATTCTCACTTATTTTTCATCAATGATGAAGTTGTGATATCTTCTACTTATTTGTAGATTAAGGGATTAATAGAGAAAGTGTTTTAACATCTTTAGGAGTTTCTCAACCAATGGGGGAGTGCACTATATTGAGTCAAGTTCCTATAGATTCGTCATTGCATGGTTCTCCTCCATAAGCACCAAGATGATGATAGAGCCACTTCACGACTCCTCGTCCTCGGCAAGGGGTTGGAGTTCACCACTATATGGAAAAACCTAAGTTGATTTGTCTCAATGGTCTTTGCTAGTGTAGGGTGGTGAGCAAATAAATGTTATAATGCCTCTACATTTAGGGTGGGGCATCGTGGTTTTTTTAGGTCCTTTAGAGAACACTCAAGATGGGTGGGTTTCCCTAGATTTATCTTCGAGAGAGCCCTCTTCTTGAGCTAATCTTGCTTTCAAGGAAGATTTGCCACCACCACCTTTTAGGGTTGATACTCATGCATGATTTTTCACATATACCTTTGTGTTCTAATATTTTGATAGTACTTTTATATAGTCAAATTTAATCGACATTTTCTCTAAATTATTTTAAACAATATATATAACTTATTAATTTTCTTGTGAATAATAAATATACTAATAAATTTTATAAATAAATAAATAAAATCAATTTTATTTATTTTTTAAAATGTTAGAATATGATTTTTATTTTAGTTTAGCTTTTTATTTATTCTTTAATTAAATTGACCATCTTCCAAATATAAAATATGAAACCACAGTAAAGTATATATTATTAAAATAAAAAAATTCTTATTATTATTTTTAATAACAAGTCAAATTGGTTAAAGAATAAATAAAGAGGAATTCACACCAGAAATGTTTTTCTTTAAAACAAATAAAGCAAAATCCATATTCATTTAATATACTCAGATGGAAAAGCTATATATTTTTCGTGATAAGAGACATAAGTTACATTTATTTGATGGATTTGGCATATTTAAATCAACATAAGGATTATTTCATGATGCCTTTGATTTTGCTTCCAATTCAAGGTTGCTTTAGACGAATAAAGTTATTATAACAGTTATAAGGATAAGGATTATCGTGAGTCAAATCATGTCTCATTTAAAGTTATAAATAACTTCGTCTAAATATTTTAAATATATTTATTTAAAAATATTGAGATGTATAATTTTTGAAGAGTTTGTTTTAGATTTGTTATATAATTTTATTTTTTAATATTAATTTATGAATTTTTTATTTTTACAAATTTTATGTTGATTCATATTAAATAATCTCAATCTAATTTTAATAATTTATTGTATTTGAGAAAATATTTTTAAAAAATGATAAATTTCAAAAATTCATATATCCATGATATTTCTATCATCTTTTCTAAACAAGAAAAAAAATAATAAACATCAAATTTAAGGTTGGCAAATTTTATCAACATCTTGATTGCCTTTTGCAAGCAAGAAAAAAAACTACCAGGGAATGGACATCAATTAAAGGTCGGCTATTTTTATCAATATCTCATAAAATTGTACTTCTCCTCCAACCTCTGATCTATCATTATAATTAACTACAACAATAATAAATTATAATTTTATATATATTAATGTCCACCGAAGGTCAAGATAGATCTATAAAATTGTAAAAAGTATAATATAAAGAAGATATGGAGTGCACACAAGCATATTGTAAAGAATACATAAAAGAAAATTAAATTTAAAATGAATAAATAGAAAGTAACAATCTAATAAAATAAAACACTATGAACAAGATAAAAAAGAGGAGGGTATTGTGTAGTTAGATGAACTTTGTTGTTTTGGGAAAACCATTATGATACTCAAAGTGGCAATGAAGTCCCTGATGGGTATGAGACCATGTGAATCAATGAGTTTGTGATGTCTCACGAGTATATCAATATTCGGATGATGGCCACTAGGGCTCTTCCTATTGATGATGTGAGATGGGTGAAATTAGGATATAATTAACTCACTGCAAATCCCTGTTGGAAACTTATGTTTAAAAAATTGTTGAAGAAGATCAAACATCTTTTAGAAGAAGAGGGCTAAATATCCCCTGATTTCATAAGCAACAAATGTTTGGAGAGAACCAAAATACTCTCTCCTTATCTCATAATAAGAAGAGCATACAAAATCAAAATGGTCTTTAGTCTTAGATTTCAAATAGCAAATTTAACAAGTATGATGTTTCAGAGAGATCTGGTAATTTGTTTCAATGTGAACTGTAAAATTAATGGAAACAAAATATGCACTGAGCAACAGAAACCCTCAAACTGCAAAATAACTATAATTTTGTGTACCTTAAAAATTATATAAACTTATTAGTGAAATAAAAATATACATTTAAATAATGTTGAAATTTTGAAATAAACTATTATTTAAACTCTGACCATCATAATTAAAAATAAAATCTGTAAATATGAATGACATTATTTATCTCTCTTTAAAAAAATTATGAACATCCACTAAAAAGCTATACTATAAGGAATAGGTGTAGAGGTTGAATAACTCCCTCCACCCACTTCAAATTTGGTGAATTATTAGCGTTGGTTGTTGAGACTAATGGATTAGATGGACATCCAAAATTTAAATGTTTGTTAAAATATTCATATTTTTGTTGCATATGGTAGCCAATTATGAATGTGATTGAAAATAACTAAATGCATGAATTGATATCCATGGAATACAATTAACAAAGTGCAGGCATTATTGATAACTACTCAAAAGAAATGCTTATCATATGGAATACATGAGCTGTTTTACATATTAAAAAAAACCAATAACAGTGGTGGGGATACTCTCAATTTATTGTTATTGACATTTGATGATTCATACTGCCTACAATTTTAGGTGTGATTACCATATTCTTGCCATGCCAAAGGGAGGAATAGAATCATTTGGGTTTGGCTGGATCCAAAATCTATATGCTTCTTTACAAATTTTTCCATTATTTTTATGATCAAAGATAAATTAAGAAGAGGGGAAGAAGTCCAATTTTAGTCGAGATGCTTATTCTTTAATTAACTGGAAATACTGAAATAAGTGATGAGTTCGAAGGTTGTCAACTTTGACAGAGTAGCTATATGGATTGGTTTTTTCGTTTGTTTTCTTGATTAAATAAATAGATTATTCTTTCAATAATTCTAAGGCTAAAGATGAAAAGCTCGGGGCAACTATTCATTACAATGTAACCATTCAACTGGATTCAAATTCCTTCCTGGATTCCCTGCCTTTTCATCGAAGCGGATGATTCATGCCATTTCTGGCACTCCTCCGTTAATACAACAGAACCCATGATACACTCTTTTCAATCCATGAGTACCCAACTCCCAAAAATAATGGATTGTTGCCTTTGCAGTCCTATAGTAAGTATTTTCAGGCCCCCAAGAAACACCATATGTGGAAGGTGTTACGAGGGTGCTAGGTTCATATTGGCTCTCACAGAGAAGCTAGAAATCCCCCCTCAGCAAAAAACAGAGAAAGCCAAGGAACCTGCTCAAAAGGTGAGTAATCAATCCTGCTAAGTTTTGGGGAATTGCAACTCAATTTATTTCCATCAGTTTTTTTTCATGGATTGTTGGTATGGAGTGTTCGGATTTTTATTGGCGTGGGGGCTTTCCACGGAATAATTGATTCCTGGTAGGGTCTTTGCCATGAACCAGTGACCTCTGGACTACCTTTTAAATTTTAGAATTGTAACCCTACCCCAAATTTTTTTTAAGAACTGTAACTGAACAAATTTTTAGTATTGTAACAGTGTGTGTTGGATTGGCTGGGGACATTGTAGGTGCTATTGAACCCTCTGATGAGCCCTTATGTCTATAGCACTTTCAATCCCATGATCACTTGTGCCCTGGAGTCTACTTATTACTTTGAATCTTTGGGTATTCTTGTTCCGGTATTGTAACTCATAGAATTCTGGGTATTTTAGCACTCTGTTGGACTGGCATGCCACTGTGTTGGAGTGGCATGCCTCTTTGTTGTACCACCGCACCTTGTGATGCTTAGCACTTTTAGAGCACCGTCACTTGTATCATGGAGTCTACCGATTACTTCAAATTTTTTTTGGTAGTGAAAGTCATACAATTTGGGGTATTGTAACACTGCAGGCGACATTTTTGGTACCATTGCACCCTGTGATGAGTCCTTATGCATATGGCACTTTTAGTAGCATGATCACTTATGTCATGGAGTTCACCTAAAGTGACCAGGAAACTAAAAGTCACTTTATGCATAAGGACTCGTCAACACCAGGGATATCATCATCATCATCATCATCATCATCATCATCATCATCATCATCATGTTCTTCAATGCACTCTGTAAGCAAGATTTTGATGGTATTTTATTTTGTTCTATTTTGGCAGGGGTTGTCAGAGGCTTTCAATCAGCTGAAACAGTTGAAGCAGTTGGATGATGCCCTTGTTGAGAAATATAGTTTTGTAGAAGCATTAGGTATTGCTTTTCATCAGAGGATACATACAGATGTGGAGCTTGTTCCAAAAGATGGACCTTCTATCCATGCTCACCGTGTTGTTATGGTCTGCTTTTTCTCTTCAATTTGCATATGCTTTTTAGTCCTTAATTTTGTGTTTTCACCCTCCTAAGATAATTACTTATTGAATTTTAAATTGGCAAACTGGCAATACAGGATTAGGTTATAGGTTGAAGATTTACTTCTGAAACCAGTAGATACTCTGAAAGTTACTGCCGTTTTATTAAACAATAAGAATCCAGATAACTGCACAATAACATGATGTTGAGGCTGGATAGGACCAGGTCCATCAGTCTGTTATATCCAAAAATACAAAACAGAATGTTACTCGTAGTTTTGTACTTGTAGATATGTGTCCTTAACCAAAACACCAATCCAGGGTCTTCACACAGGCTTCCATGGACTTGAAATAGACTTGTTACAGCGTTAAAGACACCAAAAGAGAATAGAACTCATAACTACATCCATGTGGATATGAGGGGAATATTGATGTGGAAAACAGGCCATCATGGGGATATGCAACTATGAGGAGAGTATTAGTATGAAATGAAATCCCATCATAAGAAATGTAACTATAGTAAGCAGCTTGAGGGAGATGCCACCACATTAGCCCTGGGACTTGCACCCCAAATCCTGATTGCAAATTGGAAAAGGTTTTTAGTGGGGATAATGTTTTATAAACCATTTCTTTCTCACAAGTTATCCATGTAAAATTATTTACTATACATACAATTAGGACGACAACATGTAGAGAATGTTGCATATACTTGTGATTCAACATCATAATAAAATACAAAGAGCAAGCCAAAGTCTCAGAGTTAGATATGGGGTTGAAATAAATAGATACTCACCAATTGGATTTATCTATACCATTGAAAACTCATCTGCAATGTATTTTTAGCTTTTTCCAAATCCATTATACCTTCTAATTCATATGATTATTTTTTCTCCTCTAAGCTTCAGATTGTATCCCCTGAAACACTTTTTCCTCTGATTCTCTAAGCATAGGCTTCTTGTCCCTGATGATGGTTCCAGTTGGAGACTCGAAACCTCATAATTAAAAACCAATATGCAGTCATATCCAAGAATTGTCCACAATGATTCGTCAGTGCAAAAAAGAACCTCAAATCTATAAACAATTATGCCGTTTAAGAACAAATTGAACCTTATTGATTCGGAAGAATTATATCATCTCAGCCCAAAAATTCTCCAAATGCAATTTTTGGATTTTGTCTTGGGTACTGTCCTTCAAATGGACAGACCAAGACATACTTTTCAATGTGAATACAAGATGATCAGAGGTGGACTGTATTTTCAGCTAGTTTTTCTCACACTCCCCCATGCTACTGGTAAAGGGTTTATTTTATTAGATCACTCCTCATACCTATTCTAAGCTACTTGTACTTTTCTAGTCCCATTGACATCCTCTGGTCATTGTGGACGCTAACACATTGATTTCTAGATGATTTAAACACAAATTTGGACCTTTTATTAACATATTTTATTTACTGTTGTAGGCAACAAAGTCCTCAGTTTTCAGAAGCATGTTTGAAGCAGATAAATGTAAGGGGCCACACACTGGTTCAGTCCCTTTTCCTGACATGGATCATGACCAGCTGAGATGCTTAATGGAGTTTCTATACAGTGGCAGCCTATCTGACGAAAAGATAGAACAACATGGACATGCGTTGTTTATAGCAGCTGACAAATATGATATCCCTTTCTTAAGCCACATCTGTGAGGCTCATATTTCTAATTCTGTAAACCTATCAAATGCTTTGGAAGTTCTCGAGTTAGCAACAATTTGCTCTGCTACTGCATTGAAAGAAACAGCCATAAATGCTATTCTAAGACATCAAGATGAAATTATCTTCTCAGATAAATATGAACAGTTTGCTCTAAAAAATGCACTCCTTTCTGTAGAAATTACAAAGGCATTGCTAAAAGACATTAAGGGTAAAGCAGCAACCCAAACCCAAATTATTTGAAGATTTAGCTCTCAGAAATCTACAGTTTCATCAAATTTTTATCACGATCCAGTGTCAAATGGCAGTATTAGCTTTTTGGGGATGGGTTCAAGGAAAATTTTAGCATTTTGAGGGCTATATTTTATGGTGGTGAAGCTTTTATTGCTTGACATTCTTTTAAGTTCCATAAGAACTATATTCTTTAAGAAAAGTTTCAAGAGAATGAATGAAGAGTATTGTAAGAAAGTGGAAAGTGTGAATTGTTGGGCAAAAGACAAGGACATATATGTAAAGAGATTTGATTTGCCCAAGGTTTATAACATCAACTGTCTGCACTTTCTGTTTGGAAAAAAATTAACTAACTATGAGAGTTGATAGTTGATTTTTTAGTTAATATTTGATCTGCCTAACGAAATGGTTAATGCAGAGAGGTTCAAAGTCCCTATTCTGAAATGGGCAGTGCTGAAAAAACTTATGCCTGATGGTATGAGAGCGTCTCGGGTGAATCCAGCAAGGGTGTCCCAATGGTGTATAAAACAGAACATGAACAGAGGAAGCTACACAAAACAGAGTAGAGAAATGGATACTTTACTTGCTAATTAGAATGGATTAATACATGCATATATAGGCTTTTCAACTGATCAACAGATTCCTAAACATCTGAATCTGGATAAGCCACCTATCTAACTAATTGTCTCTTATTGATAGCACTCTTAACAACTGAGACTCTTATGAGGAATCCTATTCCTAGTGCACTCTAACAACCTACCAGCAATAACACTTATTCATTTATGCATTTACTCTGACACTCCCCACTTAATGGAGAAATAAATTCTCTAAGATACCTAGCATATTCCTAAATATTACAAACTTTATATTTCCTAGAGGCTTAGAATATCAGCCATGTTCTCATTTGTGTTGCAATACATCAAATCAAGCTTTCTTGACTGAACCTTTTCTCTTACAAAATGTCGCTGAGTTTCAATGTGTTTTGATCTGGCATGATAAATTGGATTATTTGCCAATTTTATTGAACTTTGATTATCACACTTGATATTTGATTGTCACACTTGATATGTGTTTGTCCTTCTTGCTTTTCTACCATGTCTTCAATGATGCATCTTAACCAAACAACTTCACATGTAGCATGCACACCGCTTTATACTCAACTTCAATAGAGGATAAAGAAACAGTTGGTTGCTTCTTGTTGCTCCAAGCCACAATCCCATATCCTATATTGAATGCATATCCAGTGGTGGATTTTCTGTCATCTGGATCCCTTGCCCAATTAGAATCAGAATACCCAGTGAACTCAACATTCAATTGTTTAGTGTATTCAATACCAAAATGGGTAGTTCTTTGTATATATCGAATAAATCTCTTGGCAGCTTTCCAATGAGTTTCATGTGGCTTGGCCATGAATTGACTAACTACGCAGATTGAGTGTATGAATTCTCAATACAGTAGCAGAGCACACTGCTTCTAGCTCAAGAACTTCCAAAGCAATACACTTATTCATTTATGCATTAAATGTGTATGCAATATCAGGGCTTGTTGTGGTTAACTAGTTTAAACTTCCCACTTCCTGCCTATACAAAGTACTATTTATTTATTTTGTATCATCTTCATTTGAAAACTTTGCATTTTGTTCAAATGGAGTAGAGGTTTGCACTCGTGTATATTGAACATTTTGACCAATTTCCTTGCATACTTAATTTGAGTAATCAAAGTCTTACCATCTTCCCTCCATACCTCAATGCCTATGCAGTAGTGCATTTGTCCAAGATCCTTCATTTCAAATTCCTTTGATAGATCTGTTTTGATTTCATCAAACAAACCTGTAGCACTCTCTGTTATTATCAAATCATCAACATACAATGAAATCAATGCAACATTCTCATGTTCATCTTTTTCTATGTACAGATTTGGGTTATTCTTACTTTTGATGAATCCTTGCTGGGAGAAGTTGTCAATTTTTGCATACCATGACTTTGGGCCCTCTTTGAGACCTTATAGTGTTTTCTTTAACTTACATACAAGATGTTCTTGTCCTTGTTTCACAAAACCTTCTAGTTGAACAAGATATAACTCTTCTTTTAAGTCACCATTTAAGAATGTTGACTTAACATCCATTTGATGTAAGACCCAATCATACTTAGTAACAAGTGCAATCATAAGTCTAATGGTGTTCATTTTAGCTACAGGGGCAAAAGTGTCTTCATAATCTATTCCTTCCTTTTGTGAACAGCCTTTTGCAACTGAGCATGTTTTAAATTTATTTATAGTATCATTAGTATTGAACTTAGACTTGAACAACCATTTGGAGCATATATGAATTGTGAACTAGGAATTTGATTCAAGAGAGGTGATTAGTATTGTGTTAGTCTCAAAATAAAAACAAATTGATAAAAACACACTAAATAGCATACATCTCTAGGCCTAGTTACTAGGGTAAGCTTAAAAACAAAAACAAATGAAAAGTGTTAGTTTTTATGATCAAAATTGAAACATTCAGTAAATGCAACACTATGAACAATGAACACAACAATATACCCTGGGAAAACCCTCCAACTTGAAGGGAAAAACCCAACAACAATATATCTCTTATATATTGAATGATAAGAACAACAATTTGCTTTACAATGGCCAAATCCAAGGCCTACAGGGATGGCTTCACTTCTTGAAGCACAATGAATAAGATCACATTTGATAAATCTGATTTGCTCTTGAAATAACTTGATCTACTCCTTAGAAGTCTATTATGTCTTGTAAATTATACTTCTTATTATATTGAACAATGAGAAATCACTCTCTATATATACAAGTGAGAGGAAAGAGATGCATCTTTTCAATTTCCCTGTCGGCCTCCACCAAACAAATTATGTCTTTAAATAATACAATAAGTGTGAGCCCGATGCTGCTCCTTCATCATCAACACTCCCTCTCAGCGAGGGAGGATACTTCCAGCTGCATAAGACATATCACCTCATCGTGATGTCAACCACAATGGCTACAACAATGCATAGTATGTACAAGTGTTCATCACTTTACATGATATCCACCATGGTTCTTCTAGAGGGCGGAATCAAGGGATTTCACCTTGAACTTTTCTCACAGAGAAGAACTTGTTATCAAGGGATTTCACCTCGAACTTCTCTCACAGAGAAGAACTCGTTATCAAGGCTTTGGTGGCTTCTACAATAGATTTGTTCTGCCTTTCTGCGACACCATTTTGTTGAGGATTGAAAGGGACACAGAACTCCCTCTTAATCCCTGCTTCAATGCAAAAGTTATGGAATTCTTTAGAGGTGTACTCCCCTCTGTTGTTGGATCTCAGAACTTTGATTCTCTTCCCAGATAAGTTCTCTCCCTGAGCTTTAAACTCTTTGAACCTCTCAAGTACTTTTTTAGATTCCATGACACAACCTTTACAGGGACCTACATGTTTCTGGTTGAATTTTGGAAGACCTGTGACCATCTTCTCCATGATAGGTAGAGCCCCAAAGTGTAGGTGAGCCAACCTTCGATATCAAAGATCACACAAGCTTGAAAAATCATGTACTAATGCTGCAATGTAAGATTTAGTTGGTTCATAAAACAACTCATTAAAAAAAAACTCTTATTTTTATTTCTGACTACAACAAACGGTGGATTTTTTTTTTTTCATTCTAACTCCAAACCCATGAGTTTAATCCAATTCAATGCCATATCCAATCTAGTCATCCTAATTTAGAAGCACGTACTGTTCGGGATTCCATGACTCGTGAGCCCGCCAGTCCTTGACACGTCGGAAGTACTTGGGTACAGTTACGTGTACGGAACCTTTGTCGCCCCAACCCTGTTCTTCAAATCAGGGTTACCATCTTTGGCCATTACGATCTTCTCCGCTTTCTCCATCGCCGACAAAAACCTATAGAAGACTTCATCCACCGCCGTGTCATCCGTCCACTCTGGTGTGGATCCCTTCCTCTGTCCCAAATAAACTTTATTTCTTGCATGCTTCCACAAAACCTCAAAAGAAGTCATTATAGTGGTGGTTGTTTTGGGATCAGATATAGTTTTAAGAAGATACGCCTTTGGATTCTTCACCAGCTCAAAATATTCTAGCATTCTCTTTTGTGGAATTAAGCGTCTGCCCATGGTAGGGTGATTGGGCATGTATCCTCCATATGCATACAGAGCAAAATTGATGGTTGCATGCAAAGCAGTTGCAACCCACAGGATTGTGGTTATTGTTTCACTCATTTCATGCAGGCTTTCCATGTTATACCATCCTTCGTTGATATCTCCATGTGTTAAGTTGGATGCGCCTTTGAGTCTATCCTCAATTTTAAGACTGTTCACCATCTTGACTAAAATAGGGATAGACAAGAGATATAAAGAACAATAGAGTATTGCTGCAATGACAAATCTTCTTCAAACCCGCTCTGATACCATGTTAGTTTTTATGATCAGAATTGAAACATTCAATAAATGCAACATAATGAACAATGAATACAACAATATACCCTGGAAAAACCCTCCAATTTGAAGGGAAAAACCTAGCAACAATATATCTCTTATATATTGAATGATAAGAACATCAATCTGCTTTACAATGGCCAAATCCAAGGCCTACAGGTATGGCTTCACTTCTTGAAGCACAATGAATAAGATCACACTTGATAAATCTGATTTGCTCTTGAAATAACTTGATATATTCCTTAGAAGTCTGCTCTGCCTTGTAAATTATACTTCTTATTCTATTGAACAATGAGAAATCACTTTATATATATATATATATATATATATATATATATATATATATATATATATATATATATATATATATATATATATATATATATATATATAAGTGAGAGGAAAGATACACATCTTTTCAATTTCTCTGTTGGCCTCCACCAAAAAAATTATGTCTTTAAATAATACAATAAGTTGGGCTGGAAGTGGGAGCTCGACGCTGCTCCTTCATCATCAACAAAAAACACAATTAAAAAGTAAAAAAAAACAAGAATCCTTCACCTTCCTTGGATGCTCCAAATGTTGTTGTAGTGGCTTGCTTGGCTTGTGCTCATGAAGTCTTTATCAAATGAGGCTTAGCTATCTCATTTTCTCATTGGCACCTTGTGGCTTTGGCTTAGCTTGGCTTGGCTTGGATTGGCTCAATATTTGGACATTATAACACTAATTGCAATGACTTTTGGAATTATTTGTGCATAATAACTTTGCATTATCTAAGCTTCTTGAAGATATTTGAGCATAATAACTTTGCACTAAAATAGTTTAGAAATGATGTTCATGGCCTCTCTATTTATAGATTTTTGCAAATGGGTAGAATTAACATGAATTGTCCATCTCATGATTGAGATGTGTGGCTAAGGATTAATCTAATTTTGCAATTAAAATTCATAAATAAACTCATCAATATTTGGGATAGAGGAGCAATTAAGAGGCGTGGAGAGCATTGATGAAGCAAGAGAGGCATGAACCTTGATATTTGTGGCATTTATGACCTAGAGATGTCTTCTCAAAAAATGATGTCCCCTGATGATGCAAATATTCAATATTCATTTCTAAAAATAAGTATTCAACAAATTTCTTTGAAATTATTAATTAGGCTCTAATTTGATTTAATTAGCTCTTAAGCATGATTAAACACTTTGTGGAGAAATTATTTAAATTGATTAGAATGCCTTGTTATTGGTCCAAAATTTGACTGGATTGGAATTGTAAGTTAATATCAGATGTGTTGGAACCGTTACATTTAGGATGTTGTCAATATAAAATAACAAAGACACGTGTCTCATGCAAGAGATTTGACAGATAAGAGCAATCTAGAGCACTTAGGTGCAAAATTGGCATTTTGATTCGAAATGATCTGATCAAAGTTAGCTGGCCCATAAATTGCATTGTGCTATTTAATGATACCCTGGGCAAAATCAGCACTTGAATATATTAATTTCACATTATTTAGCATGTTTGAGTGTTTTTAGGCCAAATTGTGCATTTTAATGGAAATTGATCAAAACCCTGATTGAGGTTATCTATGGCTAGATTTAGGTGTCTACATGAAATTTATATGCAAGTAATTCAGTTAGTTCCCAAGTGTCATTTTTCACAATAGAATCATATTCTTCTTGCATAACAGTCATCCATTCTTTATGACCCTTAACTTCTTCAAAATTTAGTGGTTCATCTACACTCATTACATGAAGACATCAAAGCATAGTCCTTATACTTGATTGGTGTCTTGATTTGTGTAGTTGACCTTCTGGGTCCCTCACTACTTGGTGTATTCTTGTTGCTTGTAGCTTCAACTCAGTTTTGATTTTCAATAGCATCTTGTTGGTTTGCAATCACTTTTGCACTTTCAACATTTTCTTCAGGAAGTTTCTAAGAATCTTGACTATCTTCCTCTTGTTTGAGAACCTTGCCCTCTTCCTCTTGTATATCATTTGTGTGTTCATGAAATATAACATCCCTACTTGAAAATACTTTGAGTAACATGATCATATACTTAATAAGCTTTATGATCTACACGATAACCAATGAAAATACTTTTGATTGACTTAACATCAAGTTTCCTTCTCTTTTATTTTGGGATGTGAGAAAATGCTTTACTCCCAAAAACTCTCAAGCGATCAACAATTGGTTTATGGCCAATTCACGCTTCATAAGGGGTTTTATGCTCTAAGAACTTGGTTGGACTTTTATTATGTAAATACACAACTATACTTACAGTTTTAGCCCACAAACTGTTAGGAAGGTTTTTATCTTTATGTAGAGATGGAATCCAAAGTGAGTTAGATCAAGCATCAGTAAAAAAAACTCAAGAAAATGCATAAAAACATAACTAGCTAAGCCAACGCCTTCAACAGGGTTTTGCAAATGACAAGTAAGAGCTATTGAAAGAAAACACATACATAATACCTTCCCAAGAGCATCCCACCATCCAAATGCGGCTTAAAACATGATTTCCCCCTTGCTTTGGTGCTCAAGTCTTCGTCAATAATGAATGGCAAAGCTCCTCTATCATCTCTTATGCACCAATGAAACAAGGTTCATGACATTTGAATTAATGTTATGTCTATCTTAAAGCTATCCTATTGCAAATTAAACATTATAACACTATACAAAAAAATGTTTTGGAGAGAATTCTATATAATAAGTTTACACAAATGAAGCTTAAAAATGTGAGTCTTGGCCCTACTATTTATATATTTTTGAATTTGATCATAATCAATCATGACCGTCCATCTTGAGATCAATATGTGTGGCCATGAATTAATTCAATGTTAGAGACTCAATCCATAAATACCCTTATAAATATTTGGAAGAAAGGGGCATTAAAGAGGCATGAGAGACCTTAACCCTGATATTTGTTGCATTTATGGCTTATGGATGCCATCCCACAAATGATGTCGTCTGATGATGCAGATATTAGAAATCAATTTTTAATTAAAAGATATTCAATAACTTTCATGGATTTTTCACTTAAGCTCTTGATTTGGATTAATTTGTCTAAGTGAAATTAATCGAATTTTATGTAGTTCTTTGAAAATTGGTTGCACACTATTAATCAAACAAGTCAAAATGTCATATTATTGGGTTGTAATTTGACTAGAGTATAATTAAAAGAAGGTATTAGTTGTGTACGAACTAATACCCCATTTAAGACATTATCGATACAAAATAATACATACACGTGTCGTGTACTTTTGAATTAGAAGAATTCAACGGTTTAGAGGGTTAAATTGTGTTTTTAATTTTGACCCAAAATGATTTAAGAAAAGTTAATAATCACATAAAATGCATTACCCCATTTAGGGATACATTAGCCTAAATCGACACTTGTAAATGATAAATGTAAATCAATTAGTGCATTTAAGTGATTTTAGCTTAAATTGCATATTTTTACAAATATCGAGTAAGATTGACAATTTTAAATGTCGGAAAATCCAAGAACAAACACACTTATTCTGATCCCACTTGTTAGGATCTTGCTCCTCAGATAGAGCACAATATGATTACCAAATATAAGCAATTAAACATGTGGAAATATACCAGAAGTACAAGTAACTAGAATTCACCAATAGCATAGAATATGAGAGACAATACACTATCTTGTATTAACATTTGTACAGAAAAGAATACAATAAAGAGACGCCACTCTCTTCCACCTTACAGAGGTTTCCCACACCTCAAGTGTACAGTAATTCTTCTTCAAAACACTCTCCTACCAAAAACGGTCCCAACATCCAACTCACACACATAATTGGTGTTCACCTCTCCAACCAGTCAGTAATAACCCTGCCAGTACACCAAGCACTCTATAGTACTTCAAGTTGATCTCCCATGAACCTGCAATCTGTAATTCAATAGACCATATTTACACATGTAGATCTCCTATGAGCTTGCAACAACCTGCAACTCAATGATCTTACAATGGAAGGATCTTCCTTGCCTTCTTTTCTAGCTCATACTTATAATACATGCCAATGGGTCTATAAATAGATCCCAGACTTAAACAATAACTTAGACTCTTAATTTGAAATAATTATCCACGCAGCTCAAGACTCGAAATAGCCTTTGCATGCAAACACTCTGTTCACTTAACTAACTGTTCGTGCAACGAACAATTTTGGAACACACAGGTGACCGACGTCGGTCCCTGCCTGCCTGGTGCTGCTAATGTCGGTCAACTTCCTGCCGATGCCGGTTGCCTTCTACATACATCATGACCGACATCAGTCATACTGCCAATGCCGATACTTCTAGAACTTCAGCATCCTCCTTTTCTTCGTCTACATAGTTGAAGCTTTTAGCTCCACAACCTAACAATCTCCCACTTGGAGATAAACAGCTGCAACTGTACCTATACCTATACTTTTCTAGTTTGTTCCCTTGGCTTTGTATCCCTCCTCAAGATCACTCTTGAAAACCAACCACCACACACCCTGTGGTGCAACCCCTGTCATACAAATCACCTGCCACATCCGCATCTACAAACCATGTAGAAAATAACTTGAACCTGCATAGCATGTGCACCTGCTGCTGGTCCCTCTAAGAATCCACTGAACTGCCCTCTAGTGTTTCTCTCTCGAATTGGCTCCTAACTTTTTGACAACTCCCACTGTTTGGAAAAACTTAGGTTTAGTATATACCATGCACTTAACCTCATTATGTGAATCAAGACACTGTTCTGTGAACTGTCCAACCATCAGCGTGCTAACCGGTCTCACACAATCATCCTGAAACAAAGTCAATCTGTGACCTTTCATGTCTCTAGAACACACTCATGCCAAAGAATCTTGCTGCTCCTAGATTCCTCATGACATCTATCTGAACTAGCTTTACCTTTAGTTCAACAACTCCCTGTATATGTAACCCTGCAACAAGCACATCATATAGTAATAAGATAATGTAGCTAATATTATCCAATCTAGTAAAGAGAAACACAATGATCAAACCTCTATTGCCCTGTAGCTTATACAAGACCATATACCCTGGCCTTCTATCTCACATGTCCATTTCCGCTCTTCTTCATCCTGAACATCCATTCGTCTCTCAGTGCTTACTTCCAGATGGCAACTCCATCCAAAACTCTTGTTTGGTTCTTCTCCAAGGAATCACATCCTTCATCCATGCCAAGCTCCCACTGTTTTCTGGATCTACCTGTTCTGCTTCTTTAACAACTTCCTGGTTCTGTACCATAAGTGAACAACTAGTGTAAAGAAGAAAAATGATGAATTTAAGGCTTACATACCCTTTAAGTCCTCCATATGGGCGCTTGAGACTCCTTGACAGCTTGCTGTCCACCCAAAATTCATCTCAGTGACCGATGCCAGTCACATCTCAGTCTGCACCCGACCGATATCGATTCCTTGCGACTGCCTCATCACCGACGTCGGTTCCCACTTGCCGACGCCGGTGTTTATCTGCCCTGAGTCACCGACGTCGGGCTACACATAGCTGACATCGGTCCCTGTCTAGACGTCGACGTCAGTTTTTCTGCCGTCGTCAGTCTCTGTGTTTTTCTTGTGAGAACTAACCTTTTTTTGTGAGCTCTTTTTGGATCAAACCCTTGTCCAATTCACCCTTGCTCTGCTCAGAATTATTGCTCCTTGTGCTGAACTCTATCCGTCACCTTCTCTTTAAAAACCAAGGCTTTCTTGTTCTTGTCACTAACATCGGATTTCTCAAGAAACGTCACTTTCTTCTTCTGCATACAGAAATCTCGATCTATGCTCTTTGACTCAAGAACATGCATCTCTTTCTTATTCATGTGACCAAGCCTATTAAGCCACATCTTTGAATCTACAGCTGAAGTAGATAACCCAGAAAGAGAATCAGTAATACAAGTAGATAGATAAAGCGTACATACTTTCTTACCTCTTGCTATAACAAGTGCACCCTTGGTAACTTTCCAAGAGTCTGCTGTGAGAGTTATTGTGCAACCTTCATCACCCAAACTTCTTACAGAAATCAAATTCCACTCCAAAACTGGGACATGCATGTCCTCTTTCAACACCCATGTGTTACCTGTCTGCAATTTCAGCTTTACTTTCCCTTTGCCAACCATCTGACAAGGCTTACCATCCCCTAAACAAATTTCTCCAAAGTCACCCTGGACATACTCATGATAAAATTCCCTATTTAGGGATGCATGAAAAGAGGCACTAGAATCTAAAAATCAAGATTCTACTTTATCCAAAGAACATACCAGAGCATTTTGTGTAACGTAATCTGCAACATCTGCTTCTTCTTTATGTCCTTCATGCTGATCTTCACCCGACCTGCAATCTCTCTTTAAGTGCCCTTGCTTTCCATATTTCTAGCAGGTTATTCTGCCATACCTGGACTTGGATCTCCTGCCTATCTTGGACCTTGATCTCCCACGCTCTATCTTCTCTCTTTGCCTTCCTCTGCCTTCAACACTCAAAGCATTCTCTGATGATTCACCTGTGCTTTTCTTGCGTATCTCTTCATTCAAGATCACACTCACAATATCATCCACTTTTAAGATTTTTGAAGCAGACGCAGTATTAGAAACTGCCATTACCAAACTCTCTCAACTTTCAGATAATGAACACAAGATTAAGAGAGCTTTAATTTCATCATCAAAAACAATATTGACTGAACTTAACTAGTTTACCAAACCATGGAAATCACTAAGATGACTATGAACAGATCCACCTTCCAACATTTGCAAATTAAATAATTGTTTCATAAGAAATACCTTATTCGAAGCTGAGGGTTTTTCATATAAATTTGCCAAAGATTCCATCAACTCTATCATTTTCTTACACTGTGATAAGCTGAAAATCACAAACGATGCAAGACTCAATCTTATAGATCCCAGAGCCTTCCGATCAAGAACCTCCCATTTTTCATCCTTCATATTTCGGGGCTTGTAATCAACCCCACCCAACGGTAAGTATAAATCTTTCTGATACAGATAATCCTTAATCTGCATCCTCCATAATTGATAGTTCTTGCCATTAAACTTTTCTATTCATAGCTTACTGTCTTCTGCCATTGTTCTACTCCCACTCAAATAAAAACTCTTGTGAGTAACCTGTAATCAACACACACTAACCAGATCTAATCTAACCTATTAGTATTCCAACCTAAAAGCTCTAATACTAGTTGTCAGGGAATCCAAGAACAAACACACTTGTTCTGATCTCACTTGTTAGGATCTTGCTCCTCAGATAGAGCACAATATGATTACCAAATATAAGCAATTAAACATGTGGAAATATACCAGAAGTACAAGTAACTAGAATTCACCAATAGCATAGAATATGAGAGACAATACACTATCTTGTATTAACATTTATACATAAAAGAATACAATAAAGAGATGCCACTCTCTTCCATCTTACAGAGGCTTCCCACACCTCAAGTGTACAGTAATTCTTCTTCAAAACACTCTCCTACTAAAAACGGTCCAAACATCCAACTCACACACAGAATTGGTGTTCACCTCTCCAACCAGTCAGTAATAACTCTGCCAGTACACCAAGCACTCTATAGTGCTTCAAGTTGATCTTCTATGAACCTGCAACCTGTAATTCAACAGACCATACTTACACATGTAGATCTCTTATGAGGTTGCAACAACCTGCAACTCAATGATCTTACAATGGAAGGATCTTCCTTGCCTTCCTTTCTAGCTCATACTTACAATACATGCCAATGGGTTTATAAATAGATCCCAGACTTAAACAATAACTTAGACTCTTAATTTGGAATAATTATCCATGCAGCTCAAGACTCGAAATAGCCTTTACATGCAAACACTCCGTTCACTTAACTAACTGTTCGTGCAACGAACAGTTCTAGAACACACAGGCGACCGACGTCGGTCCCTACCTACCTGGTGCTGCCGATGTCAGCTGACTTCCTGCCGATGTCGGTTGCCTTCTGCATACATCATGACCGATGTCGGTCATATTGTTGATGCCGGTACTTTTGGAACTTCAACATCCTCTTTTTCTTCGTCTGCATAGTTGAAGCTTTTAGCTTCACAACCTAACATTAAACATAGTGATGTTAGGAATTGGATGCCTACATTTTTTCTTTATTTGAGGGGACATGGTGAGACATTCAAATGAAACATATTTTCAAAGAAAAGAGTTGTCAAGAAGAATTTAGAAGGAAATGACCCATGATGCCCCCTCGAGAGGATATACAAGGATGAAAGAGAATGATGAACTCTCGAAAAGAGAGAGAATAGTGAAATTAACTCATGGATGAGATTATATCCATATGAGTTAATGCTTGCATGTGTTGATTCTCAATGATCAAAATATAATTAAAATATAATGGGTCCCAAGGATGGGGGGAAGGGGAATGATACGATATAAGTGACATACTTTGAACACACCCAAAGCTAGGGTGCAAGCTGCATGCTTAGGGAATGATCAATTTTAAAATAATTTTCACACATTGAATATTGTCGAAATGAGGGCAAAAGTCCATAGAGCTTGTAATTAGAAGAAATATAAAGCATTTCTCCAGAGAAAGGGAATAATAATGTGCCCCAGTAGAGCGGATATGATTGGTTGTTAAAGTAATTTTGCCCTAGTAGGGCTGATTTTGATCATTGATAATTAATTGCACCCTAGCAACACTGATTTGATTCGACGATTGGTCTAACTATTGTGCCCCATTAAGGCAAATTAGTAAGCATAGCTCAAGGATATACCCTAATACATAAATTAAAATATGAAAGGGCATAAGTGTAGATGCAATAGTCTAATGATTGAAAAAGCCATAAACAACCAGGCATACGATGATACACAAAGTGATGAATAGAAGAATAAAGGTGGCTGAGTTGACCTAAGATACGTCATGTATTTAAACGTTGCCTACATAGCCCAGATGGATCTCAAGCTAATGTAGTTTATGCAAAAGTGGGAGAAAATAGAATGAGGAAGGGGGAATAGAAGAAAAATAGATCACTGTTCGATTAGACTTATAATTTATGCGAAGAGATGCATGTCTTGCATAGACTCTTGCATGTAAGCCATTGTCTTTTAGTTTCATTAGTGCACTTGAAAGCTGATCTTTGGAGTTGTATTGATTTTGATATTTAGATCCAAAGCACTTGGTGTTTACTATAGCAAAATGAAATTATACATCATAAGTAACCTATAATGACAGTGTATTTCAATTGCGATGAGTCGGTTCAAATGTGAATATTTATAACTAAGGATAATGATAAAAACTACTAATACTATAGTTATAACTATTTACATTTAAATAAAAACAAACAAAGAGAAAGAGAAAAGCAATCCATAAATGTAACCTAATTTAAAATCAAGATATGGACAATCAGGATTTAAGTAAAAACAAGAATGTACAAAATCAAAGCAAAAAACAACTTAATAAACAACATGAAAGCAATATATGAATAATCAAGATCCATGTGTAATATCAAGATGTACCTAGAAAACAAAACAAAAGATCAAAACAAAACAAGAACACAAAAGACCAAGAATAAATAAGAAGAAACAATAAAGGAAGAGAAAATAATAAATAGAGAGACAAGAAAGCACAATAAAACACTAATAAAAATTAAATAAACACACACAAACAAGATTTAGTCACAATGTTAGTACGAATGAAAAACAATTATTCGTACACGTGGAGTAAAGACATTACTTTCTATAACACCATAACAAGAACAAAGAACACAAAGTTGCCCCTAAGTGATAGGGAAACAACAAGACCACAAAATGGAGGAAAATAAATAAAATGAAGGGGGTGGCCAAGCTGACTTTAGATGTACAAGACAAGTGGACATTGCCTATATAGTTCTATGGACGTGAGGTCCAACATGAATTTTATGACAAATGTCATTCTCCTAGGAAATGGGATAAAAGAAAAGTGATGACAAGAAAATATAATTGATGTTGTAGAGGAAAAGGAAAATGGGTTTGCAAAATGATGAGAGCGTTCAAATCAGTGCTTGTAAAATAGTAAGATCATGGAGATTAGAATGTACAAAAGTGTAAAATAATATTTTTGTTTGTTTTGTTGATTATTTTTTAATATTTTTGTGTTTTTGAGATAAGCAATAGAAAGAAAATATTTACAAAAGGTCCAGGGAAATATCTAACTGAGGAGATACACATCCACATGCAAGAGTTCAAACAATAGCTAAACTGATTTCAATGGTCCATGCTCATAAATCGGAGAGAGCGAGGTCCTGCTAAGGCAACAATGCCTACCAAACAACAACAAAATAACAATATAGCAGTATGCAGTGCTAGATAAATCTGAAGTGCTAATCCGCAGATAAAAACCATGAATTGATGTATCTGTGTTCACTTATCTGTAAAAAAAGGTTGCAAAAATATTGTCTATTCTGAGCTACTTTGTCTAGAATGCCTATGATTCATAATCAGGATCATAATTGGTCAATGGATAAAATATGTCTAGGTTACAATGGCTTAGGGTATGAAAATATTAGGGTTCTAAATAGAAAAGTTCAGAATGAATAGGGTTCAAATGAGGATGGTCTAGGGTGGGATAAAAGAGTCAATCTTGAATATAAATGATCTAGAGTGCCAACAGTCCAAAGCTTTAATTATCCAAATTCATAAAATAATGTGGTTATCATATGCATGGTATAGGATAGGTCAAAACAAAATGAATATGGTCCAAGATATGATGGTATATGATATTATAGTAGGATAAAATAACCTTAGCACAAGTCTCTCAAGTAAGGGGTCTTGTAGACAATGGTCCAAATGGCTATCAAGCATAGAACTGCTTGAGACGTGTGATGTTCATGGGCTCTGCAAGTTCTTCACCACATGGAGTGGCCAACCAATATGCCCCCAATCCATAATTCATTGTGATCATATATGGGCTAAGCCAGTTGGGTTGGAACTTACCCTTTTTCTTATGTTCAACATTTATGTTCTTATAGTTCCTTTTCAAGATCAAATCACCAATCTCAAATTCCTAAGGGAGAATACGCTTGTTGTAGCTTCTTCACAATCTATTCTGATAGGCTTGCAAGTTTGTTAGGATAGCCAAATGCTTACCATTAATAATTTCTAGCTCTTACAACCTGGAGACTCTATAATCTTCGTCATCTTCAATATTCTCCAAAGAAACTTGTAATGAAGGTAGCTTGATCTCAATCGAGATAATAACTTCTATGCTATAAACAAGGGAGTATAGAGTGGCTCATGTGGGGGTTCGATGACTAGTGCGATAATCCCAAAGGACAAGAAAAATTTGTAAATGAAAATTACGGCCAGTGTCATTAACAATCTTCTTCAATATGGCAATAATGGTTTTGTTTGATGCATCAGCTTGTATGTTGCCTTGTAGGTTATATGATGTATATTTATTGTGCTTGATTTTAAATTTTGCTCAAAGTTATTTAACATCTCCATTTACAAATGATCCATCATTATTGGATATAATGCATGCTGGGATACCATATCGACAGATGATATGATAATGTATAAACTTGACAATCTGCCTATCGATGACATAAGTGAGAGGAATGACCTTCATCCACTTAGTAAAATACTCGATATAAGTGAGAATATGTTTATGGCCATCTATAGATGTTGGTTTTATTTTTACGATGAGATCAATGCTCCAAGTATAAAACAACCATGGTGTAGTAATTTTTTGTAGTGGAAAAGAAAGTGTGTGTATCAAATTTCTATGTTGTTGACAAGCAATACACTTCCTTACATAATTTCAAGCATCTGTCTCCATTTTGGGCCAATAATAACCTGTTCTGAGAAGTTTTTAGCTAATATTACACCGTTGGTGTGGGCCCCACACATTCCTTCATGAACCTCTTTAAAATTTATCTTGGATTCTCCCAAATATAAATAATGAAGTAACATTCCATCATAACTTTTATGATAGAGAATGTTTCCAAGGAGGGTATAATGGGCTATATGATGAAGGAAATGTTTCTGATGATTATTGAAAAGGTTAGGGGAAAAAAGTGATAATGGAAATAATTATAAAAGTCTTGAAACCAAGGTAGTTCAAGTGGGGGATTGGGATCGGTAATGGCGCATACCCTTTTTGAATCTGGCAAGACATGAGAAGGTTGTATAAGATTCTCAATGAGAAACTGATAGTCTTTAACACTACTTTCAATCTGTACCATGGACCCAATTATTGTCATTGCATTGATAGATCTATTGTTGGTTTGTGGTACGTGTTCAAACTATAGATATTTAAAATGAGCTTTGAGATTATCCACAATATATTTGTAAGGAACAAGATTATTATCTCTAATCTGATACTGATCAGTGGTTTGATTCATAATTAATTAGGAATCCCCATAGACCATTAAGTGATGGATATCCCACCACACTTCAAGATGAAAGCCTTTTTGTCACTTGGATTTCCACCTTTTGAGGAGATGTTAAAGTTCTCATCATCCAAGTGGCACAATGGAATCACCTCTAAGCTTGTGGGTAGCCTAAGTAATGAGGTAAATCTCTAGACAGGGCTAGCTCCCTTGATGTACCACTTTGGATAGTAACTACAACTAAACTTGGGGGTGAAAAGAGAGAGAGATAATTTAAATCAAACTACTCGAAGGGAGATGATACACCAAATTGACTGATGACTTCCAACCATATGTATGCTACACTTGAAATCAAAAGACAAATTAGACATACACTTCTCCAATCTATGTCTTCCTACATCAATATTACATTATGAGGTTATGAAAGAATGTCTTAGGATAGGATTACTAGACAAGAGGCCTTGAATGGCACTAGTGAATAGACTAACTCACTTAAACCATGGATATCTCCTAGAACACTTCACATGCCCTACAAGAAGAAGCTGTAAATAGGTGAAAGAATGGAAAAACATGCTAAGGAATCCATAGTTTTCACTAAGCAAGATTCATCATCCAATTGAAAAAACTATTAAGTCATGAAAGAGGTAAAAATTAGTAGTCTTATTGATCAAAAGGTATACAAATGAATAAGGCTTCACCATACTCAGGGGGAACATTATGTACAATGGCTAAAATGACTAGTTCTTATAGAACTTGAGAGAGAGAGAGAGGAGAAAAGAGAAGTCCAAGGATCACAAGGACACTTTTCAAGCTAAGAAAATTAGTTACTTGTGCATGAGATAAGGATGTGCGATGAACCATGCAAGATCAGGAAGCACAAGTGTCAATTCAAGGCATAAACTTCATGAAAAGTGGCATAAACCTCCTCATCCTGACTAAAAAAAACTACCTTCATGATTATCCTTGTTTGAATGCTTTATAACTAATTGGGGACAATTCCAATGATTAGAATGAAGGGGGAGGATTTCAAACATGCATCTCCATGCATTAGTTATAGGTTTGGTCCTCGAGAAACATCTAGAAGTGAGCAATCATCATCTACAGTCCAAAAAACTCTTCTTTCATGCACCTTGCACACTTGTATTCTAAAAATGCATCAATTTCTCATGAAAATCCATGGGAGGGAGTGGATGACAAATTTCAAGACCCTCCATGGCCTTAGAGGCATCATGTATGCTTTAAAATCAGTTCACATGAAGCTTTCTATCCTTATCACTAGCTTGTTCATTAGGCCAGTTTTGATTGGCTGAGTTGAAGCATCTAGTTTGGACATGTAAAGTGTATTCAATGCATGAAATTACCATAGGGAGTTAGAACAAGTCTAGATCTTCCCTCCAAACTTGATTTCATCTTCAAACTCTTCCTGTAGCCTGTACAACACAAAAAATGGTCAAAAATAGTTTGTTTCTCACCCCATACATACAAGTCCGTAGAGATAGTTGGCATGTGAGGGAGATTGAGTGAGTCCTCTACAAGGTCCAATAGGTTTCATGAGCAAACTATGCCATTATATTATCTTTCTAGCTCCATTTCCATCATTGGGTCTCTACAAGGGTTTAACAAGGGTTTTAGGCCTATTTGCCTTCTTAAGCTTCATTCATAAAGGTTTGACATCCAAGTTACCAACCAATTCCTCAAATTTATAGTTCAAGACCCTTACTAACATCCTTGAACTCCTATGGCTCCCATGCAAAACCTCCAAAATGATGTGAGCACTTGAACCTGACCTATCAAGCTTATTTATCCATTTCTTGCAAGTCTGAGTTGTCCTAGGGTCCAAAAATGGCTTCCTTTGGGTTTAATTTTCATCCTAACAGCATTAACACCTCTGATATCATCCCATACACCTTCTATAATAGGTTTGAGAGCCTATCTCATGCTATAAATGCAACTGACCTCTCATTTGGGCAATAGATTTGAGCATGCCAATTAAGTCTGACTGCATTTTAGAGATAAAATTGACTTTTGATGGGTTTCCTTGTATTTAAATAGATAAAACACATATCCTCTAACCTTATAAAGATACCTAAACTGACTAGAGAACTTAATTCATGTCACAAATGGGATTGACTCTTTATTTGGCCTCTAGGATTTAATGTGTTTGACAAGCCTGCCTGCATATTCAAACATTTGGACCATCCTAATTGGTCCCCTGCTTTGATGAGGTTTCCTTCATGATGTTTCAGATGTTACTCAGCTTATCACATCTTCTAGAAAGACTAAAATAGCTCCTAAGACAACTCTTCATCCCCTTTTCCCAAAACTTGCCAGTCTTGCTCAAGGGGAAATACCCCATATCTAAGACAAAATAGGGTGGGGCACTTCCCCTATTTTATCAGGCTAAATGGATATTGGAGGTCATTCTTCAAGTTTTTAGGATGCCCTCCACAAAATTATAGCTCTTGATTGTATGATCTGACCCCTCAAACTTGCCAAAAATCAAGATAGGCTCTTAGGAAAAGGACTATACAGGGTTTTGTCCATATGGACTATGTTTTGATTTTGAAGGGTCTTCTATCTGCTTGTATTTCATCATGAATAGACTATAGAGGTATTTATGGTCATTATTAGTGTGTTCTAAGTACCCTAGACAATTAAACTCCCTCTATATTTCTTCTAATACCCTAATTAGTCAAGACTGTGTGAAAGGGTTTAACTATGTTGAGGACACGACCCTGCTTGTAGGTGTTGGTTCTTGTTTTAGGTTTGTAAATGTGATTATCAACTTAATTTCAGTCCTTTTTTATGACATTATACCTTCTTGAAACCAAATTATTACTTTCCTTGTTCCTCTCTATTGCTTTTGAACTTCAAACATGCTCACTGTCTACCTTGTTTGCTTTGGTCAAACACAGTCAACTGTGTTGGGATGGGTAAAACCCTATAGATGAGGATTACTTGTTTTAAATGTCACACTTCACTTTTATATTTCATGAACCATTTTGTATCCTATTGAATCAACCAACCTTGATGATTCCATGTTTAAAATTCTTTCTAGACTGTGTGTTCCTACAATCCGCTGTAGGTGTGCAATTTGGGAAAAAGGCACACCTGTAGGTGTATATGAGGCCTAAAACACAATAAACCAACCCATCTTGATGATATTTATTCTCAAGATGGTTCAAATCATGCTCCAAGGTGACTATGTTTTAGGTTCACAAGAAAGAAACACCCTTTTTAACTTTCACCTTTGGTTGGCTATAGGTGACTATGCCTATGCCATTTGTATGGACTACTCCCACCCTTGGTAAGTACAAAACATATTCAATGCTCCTACATGATGATTTCCATAGTAATTATATGTCTACTAGTTCAATTAGATCATCCCACCCTACTAGCATGCATTGAGACTCATTTCATTGATTTGAGAGACCAACTTAGCTCACATGACTGTAGACATCACTAATTGGTTTTAGTGTTTAGAAGGCAACTTCGAGCTTCTAAATTACCATGTTCCACTAACTTCTCTCTAAAACTTTTCAATTATCTTGTATATGATAAGGTCTAAAAGGTATGCTCATTATATGTATAAAAAGGAAATGGCAACCTTATTATTTGACAATCCCCAAACATGGTTGGGCCTCTATTTTGCCTTTTTGGGGACTATGGGCATATAACCAGTCATTTGAGATTTTGAAGTGATCTCAACTCTAATTTGAAAACTTGACACATTAAAATAGGTATAATAATGTCTCTATATGTATTGGGGTCCCAAGGATAGTTTTAATTCATTGTTTCAACACCTCATATTGGTCCTTTATCTCTCTGAAGTACCACTTGTAGGTGGTCATACAAATGTGCAGACTAATAGTGTAAAGTTGCAAACAATGTGCATGTTTATGACATTTCATGAGTTTAGGCCTTTATTCAAGGATTTAAAATGTACTCTCCTCATCATATAAAACCATGTTCATCTCAAAAACTTCCTTCCAACAAGAAATCCTCCATGAGAGCACTTGTAGGTGCACACTAAGTTGCTTGCAGGCAGGTAGTGGGGAAAAGTAGAGGCAATGAACATTGTTTTTCCATTTCATGAATTATATACTTATCCAAATACCTTAAAATTCACACCTCACTTTCAAAAGGATATAAAACAAGTGTCAATACCTCATTTTCAATGTGGATTACTCCATAATAGCACCAAAACATGCTCATCAATGGCTGTCAAGCTGTGAATATTGCATATGACTGTAAATTCATGAAAATTACCTTGAAGAATGAAACTTAGAAGGTGAAGGGGAGAAATATCATGTTTAAAACATGATCAAGGACCTATTCCAACTCATTGAAACCATGAACAAGCATGAAGATACAAAACATGGTGAAAAACTACCAATACTATAGAATGGGACTAGTCTGCAAACTTGAGGTGATTGGACTCTCAAATCAAATCCAAACTTAAAACAAAGAATGGGGAACATTAGATAAGGAAGATAACATCATTTGGAACCAACTTCAATAATGTGTTCATATAGAATTCTCCAAACTAAGGCAAAACCCAAGGCTACACAAATTAGCAGGCAAATTTGAAAGGTCAACTTCTTAGAATGTTTAATAAATCTCAGAACACCATTCCTCCTCAACTAAACATAAAATGGAAGATTAATAAGTTTAGAATACATATCCAAGAGCATTTTTTCTGAAACTTCTTGTGTTGACTGTACCAAGTGCAAACCTGTAGGTCACTTTTGCTTGCCAAGAAGGGTGAAAAAGAATAGAACTATTTTGAGCCAAAAATGGTACCTTCAGGTCATCTCAAATGTGTAATTGAGCATGGAAAAGATTAAAAGGAATTTTATGATCCTTTCCCATGTGTCACACTTCTCAATAAATCCATACAAGTGCCATTTTTTTCTCTTTTCACTAGAAAACTACATTTTCTTCTGAACAACCTACCACTTTTCAGTTATGTCAGTTAATTGAGACCTATAAGGACACATGGGGCATGTCATCACATTTTTGAACCTTCATGCTTCCTAATAAATCTATACAAGTCATTAAATGCTAAATTTTGACCCCTAAAATGACTTAAAAGGACATGTTGGCTAATGAAATTGATGACCAAGGCCAATATAACATTGAATTACATCAAATTACATGTAATACACTTTATGACCAAAATTTATGCCTCCTAAAACCTCTAAATACCAAGGTTTTACCTATAAGTTCCCCAATTTGACTTAAAAGTCAAATTTGGTCAACAAATTAGTGACTCATAGGGGTAGTATGCCTGCTATACTAACTAGACCTATAGCCTTATTAGTCTATTGGGCTTATGAGTCATCTAAATTATGAGGAAAATAAGGAAACCTTTGACCCTTTACCATCTAGACAAGAACACTAATTACCTCAACCACTCAAAGCAAGGACACACACAAAACAAGACAATAAACATGTGCTTCATGAGCACTTATGGAACACACACATTAAACTAAACAAACTAACTCAAACACTAACTAACTTTCTCCTAGATCAAAAGGAAACTTTGAAACTCTTCTTGCTTCATGACATGAAGGATTTAGTGAGACATATAGCCTTTTGATCCTTGGCATTGATGCCTCCAACTTTTTCATGATATTTTCCAACTCCATTGGCATGATGTTCATTGAAAAAAAGGTAGATTCAAACATGTTGGCTATAGAAATAAGCTCTTCTTGCATCCAAATAGCCTCAACCTTCTCATGTGGGTCCTTAATTTCAACCTCATCCTTGTCTCCCATAGGGGTCTCAATAAGATTGGGTTTCTTCTCAGCTACAAGTTCTTCTATCTCATCAAGGAGATTTGCATACTCTATCCAATCTTGATCATTATCCTCCATGGAAGATTATTTCTTCACCTTGTCATGTACTTGGCCCTCAACTTGGCAAAGCTCTTCAAGCTCTTAAAAGAGCTTCATTTTTAGCTGCCAATCATCTTTGTCTTCTTCATCCTATAGAACCACTACCTATTCAATTTTATCTTCTTGATGTATGATGTCATCAAGATGGTGTTCTTCAATATCCAATACATTTGATAATGATTCAAGGTCAGGTTGTGGTATTGGATCATCTTCAAGAATAACCTCTTGTACATTGGTCTCAAGATAATTTTCTAGGGCTGCAACATCTTTGGGAAAGACTTGAAATTATTCTCCATTTATGATAGACATTAATCTTCATGTTGGAGGTGATAATCCAATTTTTTTTGATCAAATGTAGAGTCTTCATTAAGGGCTTCAAGATATTTCATCTCTTTCTCCATCATGGTGGTGCCAAGATTAGGCATCTTGAAATCATGTGACCTAGCCCAATGAGGCTGCCAAGGAGGTATGTTTTCTTCAAGAAAGAGTTATCTTTCTTTATCAACCAACTAATCCTATTTAGGTTCTCATATTATAGGTCCATCTAGGCAAAGGGTGATGGGGTGAGGACAAGATGGACTAGTTGGTGGAGGTGGCACATAAAACTTAAAATCAGATTGGGAATGGAATGTAGGGGGTTCTTTTGGAAATTCATAAGGGGAAGCAGACCTTGGGCTAAAACCACTTAATTTTCTTCCTTCCACTTGACAAACACCTCATTCACATCTGATTTAGCTTGAGGAATCTCTTTAAGAAGGGTGGATGGGGTGTGTTTAGGTATAGGATCATCTTTTGGGTTCAAACCTTCCATCACACCTTGACTTAGTAGCTTCATCTTTGACTCTAACTCTTTAATTTACTTGGTTAGGTTCTCTTGGAAAAGTTTCTTTTGAAGTTGATATACATCATCATGAGAATGAGGAATACAAGGGGATTCATATGGAGGACAAGAGGTTTCTTGAGGAATGGTGGGAGGAACTTGCAAAGGGTCAAGTTCATTTACAAACTCATACTCCTTATCAACCAAACTTCTATCTTCTTTCTTTCCCCATGATTCCACTATCTTGTTACAACTTAGGATATTGGGATTAAAAGTCCCTTTTTTAGGTGGTAGGGATGCAATGTGAGAGGGAAATGAAGGCCTGTGTTCTATTTTTTTTTCTACTAAGATGGACTATTGTATTTGCTTATTAGCCAACTCAATTAGTCTATCAAGGTTTGCTTCAAACACAAGGCTAGTCTTTCCAACTCTCTCTTCCACTTGATTTGGAAAAGGATGACTTTGGAAATTTTGATTAGGATTATGAGTAGGGATCAAAAATGACTAATAATAAACTTGGGGAAGTGGATATGAAGGTTGATATACTTGGAAAGGATGCCTCTCATGAATGTTTAGTTTATCCTCTAAGGATGCAATCAAACCACTCACATCTAGCATCTCATTTGTAAGACTTTGCCAATTGGCTCTTTCAATAAGTGCCCACTCTCTTTTGACCAAATATAAGGTATCTCTCACCTTGTGAATGAAATGTATAGAGATCTCGTGACCACATCCTCTTATAGTATCAAGATCCAACATGTACCTCTCATAACCCAAAAGTGTTTGCTTGAAGGTAGAAATGGATGGAGTTGAGGGGTGGCTAGGTTGACTAGGAGAAGAAAGATATTGAGGAGGCTGGCTATAGGATTGATATAACTCATGACAAGGTTGAATATGATCATATTGGGGCTGAAAATAACCATATTGGGGATTGTACACTTCATGAAAGGGCTGATTAAGAACTTTCTTTTGTTGATAAGGAATAACACAAGCTTGCAATCTCTCACCAACTTGTAAAGAAAAAAACTCAACACCAAAGTTAGCCATTAAACCCAATGAAATCAAGACCACAAATAAAAATTTTACCAACAATCTTCAAAATGAAACCTGGGTTGCTTGACCAACTAATATATCTTTGGAGTTGCCATTGATGCTTATATAGATGCCTTCAAAGGCTAATTGTTGAGAGACCACCAAAAATCTCTCAACTTCTTGTACCAAGAGTCCTACCGGGCATGCCAAAAACTGTTGTCACTTGGATTTTCACCATTTGAGGAGATGCTAAATCTCTCCTCATCTAAGTGGCACAATATAATCAACTCTAGGCTTGAGGGTGGCCTAAGGAATGAGGTGAATCTCTAGATAGGGCTAGCTCCTTTGATGTACCACTTGGATTGTAACTACAACTAAACTTCGGGGTGAAAAGGGAGAGATAACTAAAAGCAAACTACTCTAAGGGAGGTGATACACCAAATTGACTGATGACTTCTAACCATCTGTATGCTACACTTGAAATCAAAGGACAAACTAAACATACACTTCTCCAATCTAAGTCTTCCTATATCAATATTATATTATGAGGTTATGAAATAATGTATTAAGCTAGGAGGACTAGACAAGAGGCCTTGAATGGCACTAGAGAATAGACTAACTCACTTAAACCTTGGACATCTCCTGAAACACTTCACATGCCTTGCAAGAAGAAGCTGTAAATAAGTGAAAAAATGGACCAACATGCTAAGGAATCCATAATTTTTACTAAGAAAGATTCATCATCCAATTGAACATACTATGAATAGTCATATAAGAGGTAAAAATTAGTATTCTTCTTGATCAAAAGGTATACACATGAGTAGGAATTCACCATACTCAGGTGGAGCATTAAGTATAATGGCCAAAATAGCTAGTTTTTATAGAACTTATGAGAGAGAGGATAAAATAGAAGTCCAAGGGTCACAAGGACAATTTTCAAGATAAAAAAATTAGTTACTTGTGCATGGGATAATGATTTGGGATGAATCATGCAATATTATGAAGCACAAGTGTCAATTCAAGGCATAAACTTCATGAAAAGTGGCATAAAACTTCTCATTCTAGCTCAAAAAAATTGCCTGCATAATTAGCCTTGTTTGAACACCTCATAACTAATTAGGAATAGGTCCAATGATTGAAATTAAGGGGGATTATTTGAGACATGCCTTTCCATGCATTGGTTGTAGGCCTGGTCCTTTAGAAACACCTTGAAGTGAGCTATCATCATCTGTAGTCTAGAAAATTCTTCCTTCATGCACTTTGCACACTTGGCTTCCAAAAAGGCATCATTTTCTCATGTAAATCCATGTTACGGAGTGGATGAAAATTGTAAAGACCCTCCATGGCCTTAGAGGCATTAATCATGCTTTAAAATTAGTTCACATGAAGCTTTCTACGCTTCTCACTAGCTTGTCTATTAGGCTAGTTTTGATTGGATGAGTTGAAACACCTAGTTTGGACACTTATAAGTTTCTTCAAGGCATGAAATGACAATAGGGAGTTATAAAAAGTCTAGATATTCCCTCAAAACTTGATTTCATCTTCAGACTCCTTTTTTTATCTTGTACAACACAAAAAATGGTCAAAAATAACTTGTTTCTCACCCCATCCGTATAAGTCCATATAGATATTTGGCATGTGAGGGAGATTTAGTGATTCCTCTACAAGGTATAATAGGTTTCATGAGAAATATGTTCCATAATATTATCTTTCTAGCTCCATTTCCATCATCGAGTCTCTGCAAGGGCTTAACAAGTGTTTTAGGCCTATATACCCTCTTAAACTTCATTCATAAAGGTTTAACATCCAAGTTTCCAACCAATTACAAAAATTAATAATTCAAGACCCTTGATAACATACTTGAACTCCTATGGCTCCCATTTAAAGCCTCCAAAAATATGTGAGCACTTGAACCTGACATATGAAGCTTCTTATCCATTTCTTGCAAGTCTGAGTTGTCCTAGGGTCCAAAAATGGCTTCCTTTAGGTTTAATTTTCGTCCTAAAAGATTTAAAACCTATGATATCATCCCATACACCTGATATAATAGGTTTGAGATCCTATCTCATGCTATAAATGCAGCTTACCTCTAATTTGGGCACTAGGTTTGAGCATGCCAAGTAAGCTTGACTACATTTTAGAGCTCAAAATGACTTTTGATGGGTTTCCTTGTCTCTAAATAGATAAAACACATCTCCTTTGACCTTATAAAAATTACTTAGATAATTAAATAACTTAATTCATGTCACAAATGGGATTGACTCTCTATTTGGCCTCTAGGCCTTAATGTGTTTGACATGCATGCCTGCATATTCAGACATCTAGACCATCCTACTTGGTCCCTTACTCTAGTGAGGTGTCCTTCATGATGTTTTAGATGTTAATAATATTATAAAATCTTATATAAAGACTAAAATAGCTCCTAAGACCACTCTTCATCCCCTTTTCCAAAAACCTGTTAGTCTTGCTCAAGGGGAAGTACCCCCTATCTGAGACAAAATGAGGGGTACTTCCCCTATTTTATTAGGCTAAATGGATATTGGAGGTCCTTATTAAAGTGTTTAGGATGCCCTCCACAAAATTATAGCTCTTTATTGCATGATCTGACCCCTCAAACTTGCCAGAAATCAAGATAGGCTCTTAGGGAAAGGACTGTGCAAGGTTTTGTCCATATGGACTATGTTTTGCTTTTGAAGGGTCTTCTATCTACTTGTATTTCATCATGAATAGAATATATAGGTATTTATGGTCATGATGAGTGTATTATAGGTCACCTAGACACTTAAACTCCCTCTATAATTCTTCCAATACCCTAACCAACCAAGATTGTGTGAAAGGGTTTAACTATGTTGAGGACACAAGGACCCTGCTTGTAGGTGTTGGTGTTTATTATAGGTTTGTAAAGGTGATTATCAACCTTATTTCAGTCCTTTTGAACCACCTTATACATGATTGAAATCAGATTCTCACTTTCCTAGTTCCTCTCTATTGCTTTCGAACTTCAAACATTCTCACTATTTTCCCTATTTGCTATGGTCAAACATAAGCAACTATGTTGGGATGGGTAAAACTTTGTAGATGAGGATTCCTTGTTTTAAAGGTCACACTTCAATTTTATATCTCATGAAACATTTGGGATCCTCTTGAATCAACCAACCTTGATGACTCCATGTTCAAACTTCTTTCTAAACTGTGTGTTCCTACAGTTAGTTGTAAGTGTGCAATTTGGGAAAAAGGCACACCTGTAGGTGTATATGAGGCCTAAAAAAAAATATACCAACCTATCCTAATGATATTTATGCTAAAAAAGGTTCACATCACGCTCTAAGGTGACTTTATTTTAGGTTCACAAGAAAGAAACACCCTTTACAACTTTCACTTTTGGTTGGTTGTAGGTGACTATGCCTATGCCATTTGTATAGACTGCTCCCACCCTTGGTAGGTACAAAACATCTTCAATGTTCCTCCCTGATGCTCTTCATAGTAAGTATATGTCTACTAGTTATATTAGATCATCCCACCCTAATATCATGTATTTAGACTCATTTCATTGATTTGCGATACGAACTTAGCTCACATGACTGTAGACATCATTGATTGGTTTTAGTGTTTAGATGGCAACTTGGAGCTTCTGAATTACCATCTTCCACTAACCTTCTATCTCTAAAATTTTTTAAGGCTCTTGTCTATGCTAAGGGATACAAGGTATGATCATTATATGTATAAAAATGAAATGTCAACCTTATTATATGACAATCCCCAAACATGGTTGGGTCTTTATTTTGCCTTTTTGGGGACTGTGGGTGTGTAACCAGTCATTTTAGCTTTTGAAGTGATCTCAACTCTAATTTGAAAACTCGACATATTAAAATAGGTATACTAAGGTATAATATATGTATTGGGATCCCAATTAGGTTCCAATTCATTGTTTTAACACCTCATAATGGTCCTTTATCTCTCTGAAGTACCACCTGTAGGTGGTCATACAAATGTGCAGGCTGAAAGTGTAAAGTTACAAACAATGTGCATGTTTATGAAATTTCATGAGTTTAGGAATTTATTAAAGGATTTAAAATTTACTCTCCTCATCATATAAAACCATTTCTATCTCAGAAACTTCCTTCCAACAATAAATCCTCCATGAGAGCACCTGTAGGTGCACACTAAGTTGCTTGTAGGTAGACAATGGGCAAGAGTATAGGCAATGAACATTGTTTTTTATCACATGAATTATATACTTATCTAAATACCTTAAAATTCACCCCTTAAATTAAAAATTATTTAAAAAAGGTGTCAATACCTCATTTTCAATTTAGATTGCTCCATAATAGCACCAGTACATGCTCCTAAATGGTTGCTGGGCTGTGAATATTACATATGACTGCAAATTCATGAAAAATACATTGAATAATGAAACTTGTAAGGTGAATGGGAGAAAGAACACATTAGAAACATGATCAAGGACCTATTCCAACTCACTAAAACCATGAACAAGCATGAAGATACAAAACATGATTAAAAATTGCCAACAACACAAAATGGGATCAACCTACAAACTTGAGGTGATTGGAATCTTAAATAAAATCCAAAATTGAAAAAAAGCATGGGTAACATTAGGTAAAGAAGATAAAATCATCTGGAACCAAACTCAATAATTTATTCGTACCAAATTCTCCAAACCAAGGCAAAACCCATAGGCTACATAGATTAGTAAGTAGATTTAAAAGGTCAACTTCTTAGAAATGGTTCATAAAGCTCCAACCACCATTGCATCTCAAAAAAACATAAAATGGAATCTGATTGAGTGTAGAATATACCCCCAAGATCATTTTTCTTGAAACCTCTTGTATTGACCGTACCAAGTGCAAACCTATAAGTCACTTTTGCTTGCCAAAAAGGATGAAAAGGAATAGAACTATTTTGAGACAAAAATGGTATCTTAAAATAATTTAAAATGTGGAAATGAGAATAGGGAAGCTAAATAGGTATTGTATGATCTTTTTCCATTTGGCACACTTCCCAAGAAATCTATACAAGTGCCATTTTCTACTCCTTTCACTAGAAAATTGCCTTTTCTTCTAAACAACCTACCACTTTTTAGTTATGTTGGTTACTTAAGACCTATAAGGACACATGGGACATGAAATCACATTTTTTAACCGTCATACTTCCAAATAAATTCATAGAAATCTTTAAATGCTCAATTTTGACCCCTAAAATGACTCAAAAGGACATGTTGGATAATGAAATTGATGAGCAAAGATAATATAACATTGAATGGCATCAAATTACATATAGTAAACTTTATGACCAAAATTTATACCCCCTAAAACCTCTAAATTCCAAGTTTTTACCTATACGTGCCCCAATTTGACTTAAAAGTCAAATTTGGTCAACATGCTTGCAATTAATGCCTCATACTCAACCATATTGTTTGTACAATGAAAATTAATGTCAAATGATTTGGGAATCAAATCCCCTTGCAGTTTAATCAATAAAATGTTGGTGTCAGATCTTCAAGAAGTAAAGGAATCATCAAAGTATAGTTTCCATTATTCAGGTTCATGTTGTACTTCTACTATCATAATAGAATCATCTAAAAAGTTGAATTTGAGTGGTTGAGTGTCTATAATAAGGGCCTCTGCAAGTTGATCAGCAATAACCTAACCCTTGACATCTTTCTAATTTTGATACTCAACATCAAACTCGCTCAAGAGCATGACCTATTTGGCCATGTGACCTATGAGAGTTGCTTTGGATAATAAAAATTTGAGAGGATCTACTTTAACAATAATAATGGTTTTGTTGTTCAGCATATAGTGTCACAACTTTTGGGAAGTGAACACCATAGATAAACACACACACTTTCTTAATAGGCATATAATTATGTTCATAAGCCACTAGTGTGAAGCATAAATAATACACCGCATGCTCCTTGCCTTGATCATCATGTTGGGCAAAAGTGCCCCCAGTGCATGTTCAGTTGCTAAAATATAAATAAGCAATGGTTGTTCAGGTGTTGGCAGTCTCAAAACTGGTGGGTTAGCCAAATATGTTATGAGCTTCATAGATGCTAATTGACACTCATGATCTTATTAAAACATGACCCTTTTCTTCAAGAGATGTGTAAGTGGGTGGCACTTATTTGCCAATTGAAAAATGAACCTATGAATAGACTAAAGCTTTCCTTGTAGGATTCAAAGCTATTTAATATTTGAAGGTGGAGGCATTTCAACAATGGCCTTGACCTTAGTAGGGTTGACTTTGATCTCTCTTTGTAATACAATAAACCTTAGTAATTTTCCTAAAGTGTTGCCAAAGATACACTTCTTGGGATTCAGATGGACCTTATATTCATGAAGTCTCTCAATGATTCTCCATAGAACATTATGATTATCAACACGTGTTCTTGATTTAGATAGGATGTCATCAACATAGTATTCAGTAATATTGTGTATCATGTCATGGAAGATGACAGTCATATCACACTGATAAGTGATTCCAATGTTCTTCAATCCAAATGAGATGACTTGATAACAAAATGTTCCCCACAACTTGGTGAATGTAGTATTGTGCTAGTCTTCTTGAGTATCTTGATTTATTTGTATCTAGAAAATTTGTCCATAAGGAATAGCATATTGTACCTAGTAGTAGAATCAATAATCGTGTTGATGATGGGCAGAGTAAAATCATCTTTGGGGCATGCTTTATTGATATCTCTGAAATTAGTATAAAGATGTATACCTTATGGCTATTTGTTGACTGGAACTATGTTTGATATCCATTCAGAATAGTCTAGTGGTATAATGAAACCTTCTCCTAATTACCTTTCCAATTTGGATTTTACTAGAAGAGCGATGTGTAGATGCATTTTTCTTAATTTTTGTTTGACTAGCTTGTCATTTGGATGAACAACAAGTCGATGTACAACTAAGTCAGGGTCTAAGCCTGGTATGTTGGAGTATGCCCATGCAAAAATATCAATAAAATTCTTTAAAATGGATATAATGTGTTCTCACTCCTCATTAGTGAGGGAAACTCCAAGGTAAACAATTTTGGGATCATCATATGTTTCCAAGTCCAATTCAATAGTGTTCTCTACAAGGAGTGTAGAACCATCTTTTAGAATAGTAGACAATATGTGATCATGATCATCTTGTTCTGCTATTGTTTCTTATTGCTCATCCTAAAACTCTAGATAATGTGATGAATCTGAATCCACCTATTCATATAATGTCCAACTAACAAATATCTTAGGAAAGTTAAGAGCGAGACACTCAAAGACTTGTTGTTCTGACATGATGTTGGTACTAATTATAAATCTAGGACTTGATGGACCTTATGCATCATTTGGGGATGAGCAAAATTTTTCACCTAAAAGCACCTGAAATAGGTTTTCACTTGAGGGCTTATCTTTTTCTTTACTTCCTCCATGGCCAACAAGTGCCTTAAAGAGGTTTTCACCCAAAGATCTTGATGTTTTATGTTCTTCATGACCAAGAAAGTTTGCTTGCTATCCAAAGTAGGAAGAAGGATCCAAATAAAAATCAAAGCCTTGATTATGATCACTAATTGGTAATCCATCTCTGAGGCCCATATACTCTACAATAGATTCTTCATTCTAGAATTCATCAAGGTGTACGACCGAATTTTGTTGGTTACAACTAATGAATTAGGGATGGCAAAGGCAAAGGGAACAATGGGATGTTATGGTCATAATGTCATTTGAATAAAATAAGTCTATGTCAGTAAGATCACCAAAAATACTATAATGGGATGCTACATCACTGTCAGGAGTCTCATCACTAGTTGATTCAGAAGAATCACTATCGAAAGTCACGAGGTCACCGCATATTCCCCAAGTGCCATCCTAAAGATGAAATACACCACAAGGAAAAATAAATCTCTTCTTAAAATAATTTATTAAAAATAAATGTTGGAGTGTTAGAAGAAACAAATAACTTTTCATATAACTTATGCTTAAGATGTTCTAGAAGTAGAAGACGGCATCAAACTTCAAAATATGGTAGAATAATTATTTTAAAATGATCATTACGGTCATGATATCTATGGTGATGACATGGAAGATCAATTTAGTTATGTATATCATGAATATTAACCAAATATGGATGATAATCTTGAGTAAATTAAACAAGAGATTTTTTTTTTTTAAATTTCTTCAAACACCTTTGTTTGTGTTGGGACAATCTAGAATATCAATGTTGGGTGATATATTGTTTTTGATAGACTTAAAATAAAAGTTTGGTTAGTCAAACATAAATTTAAATAATCTATTGAGGTTTAATGATAGTTCCCTACCTATATATTAAGTTTGATATATATTCTATTTGTATTATATTATGTTTGAATTTTTTTTGTTATTTTAACCATAACATACTAAAAATAGTTTGTTTCCTAAAAATAACACACATCCTCATATCAAGAGGCACAATAAATATCATCACATTTAGGGGTTATCTATGCCAATTATGATGCATACAAAAAGATTAAATTTTATTTATAAATGAATTTAAGCATGATGTGAGTTTTACCAAACATGAGGAACCACTATATCAATAAGGACTTAGAGGTGATACTAAACCAAATAAGATATTTAACATTTTTTAATACTTAGGTATCTTTTCTATTGCAAGTCACTTGTAGAGTTAATGTCACTACATTACAAGATTAGAAGCAATGATGGAGTTTGGAATATTCCTTTGGATTAAAATGTAGTAAAATACATTGAGTATTTGTGACTATAAAAATTTAGAGATAGGTGACATAGTGTATGGTTTGGTCTTTCAATGCATGGTGTTAACCCATTTTGTAGTATGTCAACTAGTTACTCCATTTAACTAGTTATTTTGATAAATTATAATACCACTCTAGGTTTGATTATTTTTAAGGAGCATTTAATGTTGCATTTTATATTCCATATAAGTAGAAATTAAAAAATATGGATGTCTATTTTGAACCTCCAATTGATGACTTATGACATTATGGGATGGAATTACAATGTATGACCTTTCAAAACCCATTGGTCAAATGCAAATCACCTATTATGGCATCTTATGTTATATTATTAGTTATTTACATGGGAGGGTTATTTTTTTGAGCATTTATCATATTTTAAAATTTAAAATAAAAATATTATATGTATTTGTGTTTCTTTGAAATATATATTTTGTTTATAAATTGTTTGTATATACAAGTATTTTAATAAAATGAAAGTATGTATGTCCAAAGTGCAGTGATAATCTATGTGAAAGGTCATCCAAATATCTAAAAAAATTGCATATGAAGGCCATAAAATGTTATTATTAATGGAGCATGAGTACCATGTTAAAAATAAAAATATTTGATGGAAAAATTGATACTAGAATACCTCTTAAGATTATATCACCTAGGGGCCTTAACTCAAACATGCATAAGATCGAATGTTGTTGTCCTCAATGTTGGTGGAGACATTGGTTATGGTTATAAAAAAAATAATGAAAAAGTTGAGATGCCATTAGGATTGAAGAACATATCTATATTCTACAATATCCCTTAGTGTATCTTTTGGATCCAATGCATATATTTAAGAATGTAATAGTTTATATAAGGAATCATATCTATAGAAAAGAAAAAGACACTGAGTTTTAGAGCAGATTTAACATTTAATGGGATAAAGATACATCTTAAAAATCAAGGATCTGCTCCATGGATATTAACTAGATAAGAATTTAGTTTGGTGAATAAAATAATGTGATACATGCAACAAAGTGTATCAACACAAGGACACTAGTTATCACAAAGATGTTTCCATAATATTTTATGTAATTAATGATTGTTGTAGGATTATCCCCTTGTAAACTAAACTTAATTCATCCTTTAAGATCAAAACAAAATGAATGGAAACTAATTAAATTAGGCCTTTTATGTTTCATAAAGGAATTTGAGATTCAGTTCTTAAAGGAGTAATTGACTAAATTAATCAACTTTACTCTTATAAATTTATTTATTACTTTTATATGTCTTATTATGGGTAAGAAAACAAAACAAATTAATTAATCATTAAGTAATTGGGTTTGTCATACATTTTATTGTAACATTGGATGATTTGGAATAATAGTTATGAAATTAAATATTAATAAATTAAGTAAACAATTTTTTTTAATCATGTCTTACTTGGATTTTAATTAGGTTTTATCTGATGAAAATTATGGTCATGACATATTTTCAAACCTAAGGGATATGGGTCCTACATGAAACCATTGATGAACACACCATAAGACTAAAAAAACATGATTGGCATTAAATTTTGAAGGAAATTCACACATTTTGATCTTAAATTAGAGATGTAATTATTTTTTTTCATTTTTAAATTAATTTATTAATGTAATATATATTTCCCTTGGCATTAAGAGAGCCATCTTGTAATCTTTTGCCTGACCTATTAAAGGCACTATAACAAATTTCAAATTTTTGAGGTAATATGATGTGTGTGTGTGTGTGAATTACAATACTAAACTAATTTTATGAGAAATATTAGAGAAACTTGTATGACTAACATTATTTGTAAAATAGGTGGTTATCCTCAAAAGAGACATCTGAATGAAATATTGAGTAGGAGAAATTAAATATTACATATATAGTTTAGAAATTGTGTAATGAAGTACCTACCTCCCTTATGGACTCTCAAATCCATCTATTAGTGCATTTAGTTGATGATACTCAAATGGTAGGTGTAATTAGGACGTGATGTATGTTTTGTCTAGAGAAGTACATGAAGACCTTAAAGGGATTTGTGAAGCAATTAACATGTTTAGAGGGCCATGTGGTGGAAGGATACAATATTTAAGAAACCTTTTTATGCTTGTCAAAATATCTGGGAGAGGAATTTCCATAGATTTCATGCATTTTGGATGCTGACTATGGAAATGAAAAATTGGAGGACAAACTTCTTTAAAAAGGAAAATTCATGAAATTTGGTATGTATTCATATTCATCACAACAAAAATATACAATGTATGATGAGTCTTGTGTGTTTGTAATAATTAATTTACTTATTTACATGTTTTATTTCTTAGTCCTATTGAGAAACAAGACATAGAGTAGTTCACACTCTTCAATACTTTAGAAATGGTTGTGTGGCTGTAAAATATGAATAATATAATATTAGTAATGAGACTTGAAGGAATTATTAGAGATGATGAAATATACACAAATCATCCTCATATGAGATACAAAATCCATTATTAGACCAACTTAATATATAGTGGATGAGTTCATATTTAGAGAATATTCATGCCATCAATCCAATGACAGTCATAAAAGAAGCGTTGGATATAGGGTGAGGATGTGAAAGTTTAGTAAGTTGCATGACATTTTTTTGTAAGTCTATTATTTAAAAAAAATGTTGTGACATAATGAATGTGATTAATAATAGTGAAGGTGATTAAGCATGATGTAATGTGGTTAGATGAAAAATATTTTTGTGTTGAAAACATTGATAATAGAAGGGTAACTTGTTATTGTAGAGTTGTAAATCCTATTGAACAATAAGTAAAAATGACAAAAATTTGGTCCAAGGGAAATTTCATTATGTTGGCAAGATATAAGAAATAAAAAAACTTGAATTAGATTAAAGAAGTTTTCAAGTTGTCATATTTAGGTGTACATGGTACCCTTATATTAATAACATATATTTCAAAATGGACATTGATAGTGGTATTTATATTGTTGACTTTAGTAGATCATTACTTGAGGGGGAAGAGTCATAAATGCTTCCTCAACATTGTGACCAGGTATTAATTTATGCAAATTTTTGCATGCACATCTCCTCTTTCATGTGCACATTTTTCATATTTACATCTTCTTTTTCATGTGATTTTTTTTACATGTATGTTTAGATCAAGCATTAAATTTTATTATAACTATGTTTATTTAAGTATTATTCTATTGTGATATAGAGAGAGTCAAGCTAATTAGAAATTTTCATTGCATTGTGAGCCAAGGATGAGATATGTTTTTGATGAAAATAGTATTGCAACATAAGTAGCATGGGAAAGGAGTAAAATTTTTAACATTAATGATGAAAATGACTCTAGTGAAGAAGATGAACCTCCAAATAATAATCAAGTTATTCAAGATGATCAAGTTGTTGAATTTGATTTTGAAGATGATGAAGCTCACAAAAGTAAAAGTGATGAATTTGATTAAAGTGGATGTGATGAAGTTGGATAAATTGTAGATATCAAAGAGGATGATGAAATGAATATCCTAATAGGGAAATACTATGATAATGAATGGGATAAAAAATAGCTATATATATTGATAGGAAGATGAAGGAAAAATTAGTATCGATTGGAAATCCATGTAATGTAACCAATGAAGGACTAGAGGAAATTAAAAAAATATAAAAATGAATAGTTTAAAATTTCAATATAACGTCTTATTTTTAAAAGGATGTTTTACAATCAAATGTTGTCAAATCATATTCTGTTCTTTTATTGGCTATCTTTATTTTCAATTTTTTTAAAAAATATTTGTTATTCTACATAAAAAATTAAAAATATTTAATGAGAGTTAAAATATAATAATATAAATATAATTATTATAATTTAAAGATTGAAAAATAATAATATTCAAATAAAAAATATATTGTAATTTATTAAAAACAAATTTTGGGGTAACATTAAAGGTGGCACAAAGGTGGTGCTACTTACACAACATATGCATCATTTTGGCCCCTAAATTTTAACAAAATAAAAAGTGGCAGGGCTTAAATCCCTCTTGGTTCATTAGTTTGTTCCTCGATGCTGAAAAAATGAGAAAACATAATGAAAGTGATGGGAGCAAATAACAAGAGTAAATGGAGATGAAAAAGAGGCAAATTAAAGGATAAAAGGGAAGTTGAGAGGTGAAAGGGACATACAATGGCATACCAATACATGAAAAGTTAGACCTTCATTGCAAAAAAAAACCTTCAATGTAAGAAGATGAAGAAGAAGAGGAGTACATGTAGCCTTTGTGAAATACCAAATTAGCAGTATGTAGATTTTTGATCTTAATTTAATTTTATGTGAATCTTAAGAAGTAAAATGTTGAAATTTTAGGAAATGAACCTTGAGATAAATTATATAAATGCTAAGATAATCTATGTAAACCCTATGATATATTATATAAATACTATGATAAATTATGTAAACCCCAAGATAAATTGTATAAATAGTATCATAAATTATATAAAAACTATGAAAATTTTTAAGAAAAAGATGTAGTTGTTCCTGGGAGCCCATTGAAAAACCATATTGCAAAAAAACATATTCTTCAGGTTGAGTTGAATGCAATTTATAAATTTATTTGAAATTGCATATGATTTTTATTTTTTTCCAAGAAAATTATATGTATACCCTAAAATGTACATTCCATAAACTACTTTTTATTTTTTTATGAAATTTTAGTTATATTCCATAAAAAACTATAGTGTTATTGGTAGCCCATTGACAAACCCTAGTTACAACCAAATTTTTTTTTTAGGCTGAGATGAATCGGATTTGGAAACTACCTTGAAATTACATATGATTTTTATTTAATTTTCTAATAAATAATTTACATACCTTAAAATAAATGCATTTTATAAACTAAATTTTATTTTTTAGGGATTTTATTTTAAAAATAATCATATTCCTTATAGATAAAATATTAAACTTTGCATTCAATAAACTAAAATGTCAAAAATAACTTAATTGGTGAAAATTTATGCGTATATAACCTTTTTTTATAGCCTTCACATGTTATTTTTTAGGATATTAGGGGTGACACATTGCTAAAATTAGGGTGGCTCATCTTAAGAATATTCTTGAGAGGGTGTTGGATACCTATCTATGTGTCAAATCTAGCCTTTGAGCTTCAACATAACATGACATTGAAGAGGATTTCGATTAACTTATGATCTACCTCAATGCTCTTCTACAAATACACATCCATTAACATCTACACACACCATGAAAGTATAAGTTTACAATGTTTTCTACTTATAAAGATTTGTTCTCATTAAAATATTTTAATTATAAAACTTGATAATGATAGGATAACTACTTGTAGGGCCTTGTAAGATCCAAATGACAAAAATATGAGGGTTTATCTGACTTGACACCTATTTATCTCTAGGGTATGACATAAAGGTATAAATTTATAGTTTATTTTTTAATTAAAAAATATTTTCATTGAAAAATTCTAATACAATGTCTGCATGATAAGTATACTTCACATATAGACTAGTGGGAGGATGAAAAAGCTGGGAGGAGTAGATGTCCTTAATCTATTACTAGGGATTTACCTACATACAGGTATAAATTTAAAGTTCATTTGATAATCAAAAAACATTTCTACTCATTTAAAAATTATAATACAACTTGATTATCATAGGCCTACTTCTTATATCAACAAAAGGGAGGCTGGGTGCATTGGAACAAATAGATGCCCTTTTTTTGATGCGAGGGACTTTAATACATATAGGTATTAATATCTATTTTTTATTTATATTTATTTTAATTAATTAAGTTATACCATCCTAAAATTTTATTTCAGATCCCTGTCAAGTGTAGGACAATTTTATCCTAAAAAAGAAACAAAATCCATACAACAAGAGTTCACCTTAGGTAGAATCAATGAGTTACTCCCCAATGCATTAAGGGGGAGGATGATGATGAATTAGGTGCACCCTCTCAATATTTAGATGATAAAATACCATTTATTCTTACTCATGAGAAGTATAGACATTGAGTGAGAGGCCATCTTAGAAGATATCTCTAAGTAAATGATGAAATAATAATATTAAGGGATGTTTGGAGGAAATAAGTATTTGAATACGTTTTATTTGAGTCTTTTATTTTATTTATTTCAACTTATCATTTTATTAGTTTATATTATTTTCAATTTATTTATTTTTTCATTTAAAATGATCTATATTTACATTCAAAATTTATTGGATTTAACAAATAAAAGAGTAGTTGAACAAGCCCAATTCTTTTTATTCATTTTTCCATTTAGAGTCGTATAGAATCCCAATTAAGAATTGCATAAAATTTGTTGTTGTGATTTGGGAAGACTTCAAGAGTGTCCAATACAAGAATAATTTAGTTAAAAAATATGCCTCAAAAGGGTTTATAAGAATATATATGTATTTGAGGCTAATTATATTATGTAAATACATTTTTTAATGTAATAACAAGAAGGTTTGTTTGGTATAACTATGGTTCTTAAAAGTTATGATGTTATCACTTAGATACCTCTTAGGGTATCACATTCACTATAATTGTATGTCTAAGACCATTTTATTATGGTTCAATGTATTATTAAATAATGAGACATATGATATTCTACTTGGAGGCCCATGGATAAATGCAATGAGAGATATCCTATCCATATTAAACTAATGTCTTAAGTTTATGCATGATAAAAAAAATTTATAATTATTCAAGGCACATATTTTGAACTACCTATATAATATCAAAAAAAAAATGAGATATTACCCAAAGTGTTACCTAAACAAAAAATCATACAGTCTCAAACTAGAATACCTAAAATTATGGAACTTAAAATTATGGCATGTATAATTACATTACCTACTCATCCATGCCATAAGATTCTTATCACAACCAATTTTGTGTGTTTAAGCTAAAGAACCTCATGTGGTTTCTCATATATGAACCAAACAAAGTGTTTCTTTTCAAGAGGTTAAAGTGCCTCTTATATCCCATCACCATGATGCCTCTCCTAATGATGATGATTTATGTTACCATATAGCTCATGATCACATTTTAGATACTACAAGAGATGATTATTCATGATACCATACATCTCATGCTTATGTTTTAGATTAATATAGTGGCATATTTGAATCCTCACATTCAAGATCTAGATGATATTTAGAGGAGTAATGGATATAAATTTACAAAAAATTATACAATGTTATTGATAACATTGCTAGCCTATCTCAAGAACCTCAACAAAAAATCTATTGTCCATAGATTTTTTTTCTTCTTTACTATATTTGTTTTGTTTTTCATGTGTCATCTTATAGTGTTGTGCTTAGATTTTTAATTCCAAATGATGAAAACACATACATATCAATGCCTTATTCCCTACTGTGCATTGAGTTTTGAGGGAATTTTTAGTTTATTAGGAATTATCTTATTTTTACTTCTTTACACTTTCACCCCTTGCCTTATGTCTTCCTTGTTTCCTCTTGTCTTCATCTTTTGGATTGCTTCCTTATTTCCTTATTTTCACCTATTGTCTTATTTATTACTTGATTAAGATCTACTTGATTATTCTTTCCTTCAACTCTTGTATTGCTCCATTCTTGGTCCATTCTTATAGAAAATTATGAAATATAAAAGTGTGGTAAAATAAAAAATAAAAAAATAAAAAAAATTATTTGATTTTATCTTCATGATTACATAATTACACATTATTACATATCATGCTTATATACATATGCTAGAGATTTACATAACCATTATTATGCAATGTTTCTCAGTTATTTTCTTTAATTGGTTACAAGATATACATGTTACATGTGATTTTAGATTTATAGATGCTTTTTGGATTCATTGTGCCCAAACTTAGGGGCATTCTCACATTGGGAGCATGCCTATAATGGGGGCATATTTTTTATGGGTTTATAATATGTTGTAGTCAAAATTAAACTCTTTAAAATGTTAGGTTATGGAGCTAAAAGCTTCACCAGGATGCAAACAGGAGTAGTTATGGAGGTTGCGTCGGTCAGGACAACCGACGACGGCAGGAGGAGACAGGAAGGCAACCGACGTCGGTCATGGATCAGCTGGCGTCGGCACCCCCAGGCAGCCAGGGACCGACGTCGGTCACCTGTGGTTCGAGCTGCGAGTATGTTACGGGCAGTTGGTTGACGAACCAAGTGTTTGCATGTTTAAAGCTATTCTTAGACTGAGAGCTGCAGATTTAATTATTGTATTATTGTCTAATTATTGTTTGGATGAGATCTATATACAGACTCATGATTGTATTGTAAATGTGTGCTAGAAAGCCATAGAGCTTTTAGAGAGAGCTAGTGTAGCTCCTCCTAGTTCCAAAAGGGTGCTGAGTGTGTATGATCAGGGAGAGTTGCAAGGTCTGCAAGGTCAAGGAGCTGATCCACTGGGGTACTGGTTGAAGAATCATAAGGACTTGGTGAGGCAAGGACAAGGGTTCTTCAGGGGTGTAGAGATGTCTACATGGTGAGTAAGGTCTAGTGATTTGCAGGGAGCAGCAGATCTACTTGGAGTACGGTTGTGTGTACTTGGTGAACTGGCAGCGTGTTACTGACTGGTTGGAGAGGTGAACATCAATTCTGTATTAGAGTTGATTGTTGGGACCGAGAGAGAGAGGGAAGAAGATCTTGAGGTGTGGCGAACCTTTGAGGTGGAGGAAGAAGTGGCATTTTCCTTATTGTATATTCTTCTATGTATATAATACAATTGTGTATTGTCTCTTAATTCCTGTGTTGTTTCATATTTCTAGTTACTTATTGATTCTGGTACAATTCTGTGTTTAGTTGCTGATACAAGAAGTAATCACATGTGTTCTAATTGGTAGAGCAAGATCCTGACTAAGGGGGGATAGGAGCATGTTTGTTGTTCTGGGGTTTCCCTGACACGTGGTATCAGAGCTTTTGGTTGGGTTACTAATAGGTGGTTTCAGATCTGGTAGTGTTTGGTGATTACAGGTTGCTCACAGGGGTTTCTGATTGAGTGGGAGTATAGCAATGGCAGAAGGAAGTAAGCTACGAATGGAGAAACTGAATAGCACGAATGGTCTGATTGATGGAAAGAAAGAGCAGAGAAAAAGATATTGTTGGTTGGTAGAAGATCAGCATGAAGGAACTGAAGATGCAGATGTTGCAGGTGTTGTTGCACAGGTTGCCTTGGGAGGTTTCTTGGATAAAGTTGAATTTTGGATAACAGATTATGTTGCCTCTTTCCATGCAGCCCCAGGTTTAGGAGCTGGAGAGCCTTGTTAGATTATTGACAAAGGAGAAGTGAAGCTGAAATTGCAGATGGACGACACACAGTGGTTGAAGGAAGTCATGCAGGTACCAGTCTTGAAGATGAGTCTAATTTCTTCAAGAAATTTGGGTGATGGGAGATATATTGTAACTCTCACAGTGGATACACTTGAATTAGATGGTGGTAAGAAAGTAGGTATCTTTTATCTATCTACTTATATTACTGATTCACCTTCTGTTGTAGAGATGTGGCTTCATAGGCTTAGTCACATATGTAGAAGGAGAATGCAGGTTCTGAAGCGGAAGACAGATGTTTTTGACAAGCTAAAGAATTGGAAAGCCTTGGTGTTCATGGAGGAGATGACGGACAGAGATCAGGTGAGAGAACTGATTTATTCTGAGCAGAGCAAGGTTGATTTGATTAGGACTTTGATCCATGGAGAGCTTGCAGGTAAAAAGTTGTCACTTATAGACGGACACAGGTACCGGCATCGGTCACACAGTAACCGACGTCGGCAATAAGAAGACCGACGTCGGCCATGAGGGAACCGACGTCGGTAGAAGGACACCGGCGTCGGCTAGGGAGATGACGTCGGCAGTCAGGGTCAGTGCTGGGAACCGACATCAGTCAGGAGCAGACTGGGAGATGGCCGAGATCGGTCACTGGAACAGATATTGGGCGGATAGCAAGTCTCAAACGCTCATGTGGAGGTCAAAAGGGTAAGTGAACCTCATATTCGTTGTTCACCTTCTTTATATTGCTTACTGATGGTCAAGAACCAGGAGGATGTGAAGAAGCAATGCAGGTAGAATCCAGATACAGTGGGAGCCTGGCATGGATGAGGAGTGAGTCCTTGGAGAAGAACCAAACAGGTATTTGTTGGTAGAGTTGTCAGCTGGAAGAAAGCACTGAGAGAGATGGATTCCCATTTTAAAGAAGAGAGTGGATGGATACATGAGACAGAAGGCCAAGGCATATGGTCTTGAGGAAGCTGCAGGACAGTAGTACAGGTTTTGACAGGTGGATGACTAAGCATGGCTTTCATCAATTTCAGTGTAACTATTGTGTTGTTTTTTATTCTTACCAGGTGGATGATGAGTCGCGACATTATCCAGTTACTGTATGTGGATGGTTTGCTAGCAGGTTTTGTACATACAGGGATTTGCTGAGCTAAAAGGTAAGGTTAGTTCAGAGGTGTGTCATGAAGAATTTGGAGTAGTGAAATTCTTTGGCATAAGAGACATGGAGATTTTATCTCCAGTGGGAGCTGATGTGAAGACGGTGTTGGCGAGGTTATTACGCAGGATGTAGAATCGGTAAGCACACCAAGGGCTGGACAGTTCAAGCTTAGCTTGAAATAGGGTTCGAAATCACATGAGATCTATTGTAGATCTGAGTTTTCCCAATTCAGTGGGGGTTGTCGGAAAGTATGGAGCCAATTCGGGGAAGGAGTACTGGAGGGCAGTTCAGTGGGACTAGCAGCAGGGATTCTTGTTATGAAGGGTCAAGTTCTTTACTACATGGATGTGTAGGTTCGGATGTAGCAGGTTACTTGAATGACAGGTATAGCATCACAGGTTGTGTGGTGGGTGGTCTTCAGGATTCATCTTGAAGAGGGATACAAACCAGGAAACAAATTAGACGGGCTACAGATACAGGTATAGGTGCAACTGTTTATCTCCAAGTGGGAGATTGTTAGGTTGTGGAGCTAAAATCTTCACCAAGATGCAAACAGGAGTAGTTATGGAGGTTGCAGGAAGTGTTGCGAAGTGTCACAGACACCGGCGTCGATCAGGACAATCGACGATGGCAGGAGGAGACAGGAAGGCAACCGACGTCGGTCATGGATCAGCCGGTGTCGGCACCCCCAGGTAGCCAGGGACCGACGTTGGTCACCTGTGGTTCGAGCTGCGAGTATGTTACGGGCAGTTGGTTGACGAACCAAGTGTTTGCATGTTTAAAGCTATTCTTAGACTGAGAGCTGCGGATTTAATTATTGTATTATTGTCTAATTATTGTTTGGATGAGATCTATATACGGACTCATGATTGTATTGTAAATGTGTGCTAGAAAGCCATAGAGCTTTTAGAGAGAGCTAGTGTAGCTCCTCCTAGTTCCAAAAGGGTGCTGAGTGTGTATGATCAGGGAGAGTTGCAAGGTCTGCAAGGTCAAGGAGCTGATCCACTGGAGTACTGGTTGAAGAATCATAAGGACTTGGTGAGGCAAGGACAAGGGTTCTTCAGGGGTGTAGAGATGTCTACATGGTGAGTAAGGTCTAGTGATTTGCAGAGAGCAGGAGATCTACTTGGAGTACGGTTGTGTGTACTTGGTGAACTGGTAGCGTGTTACTGACTGGTTGGAGAGGTGAACATCAATTCTGTATTGGAGTTGATTGTTGGGACCGAGAGAGAGAGGGAAGAAGATCTTGAGGTGTGGCGAACCTTGGAGGAAGAAGTGACATCTTCCTTATTGTATATTCTTCTATGTATATAATACAATTGTGTATTGTCTCTTAATTCCTGTGTTGTTTCATATTTCTAGTTACTTATTGATTCTAGTACAATTCCGTGTTTAGTTGCTAATACAAGAAGTAATCACATGTGTTCTAATTGGTAGAGCAAGATCCTGACTAAGGGGGGATAGGAGCATGTTTGTTTTTCTGGGGTTTCCCTGACACAAAATTCCCAATTTTGATATAATTAAGTATACCCTGTTGAAACAAGAAATTTTCATTATTTATGCTTATTAAAATAATGAAATTTTCTTTGGGAATTTTAAACATTTTTAAAACATTCTAAAAAAATTCAAAAGACTTAAAATATTGTAAATGTTGACATTTTGGAAAAAATCATTATTTCACATATATTATTTTTAGGATTTTCAGAGTTTTGGAGAAATTGGGATAGTTTCTTAAGTAACCCAAATCATAAAAATTCTAAAATTTTTGAAACCATTGAAAGCCTAATAAAATATAGTATAGCATTTAAGTGACTTGTTGACACAATGGATTGCACCCTTAATAGGAGGCTGAGCTCCTACCTTCCACACACAACAATGGAAACTCCCCTCTTGCCTGTGGGCCTGGCAAAACTGGGGGGAGAGTCTCTACATAAGGGCTAGCTCCCTCCGATGTATCTTTTAGGTCCTAGATTCCCTACTGATAACAAATAAATGAAAAAGGTGGGGGGGATGAAAAGGGAGAAGGATTATTGAAAAATAGAACCTAAACCTAAACTAAGAGGTGATACACCAAAAAAGTTGATCCACTCAGCCCGAACATACACTTTTCACCAAGAACAAGCTCCCATACACTTCATTTGACACAAGAGATTCTTCTGCATCAGTGGGCTAGGGTTCCGTGGATATACAGGGAGAAAGAACTACTAGAGGCATTCTCAGACACACTATGGTAGTCTATTCACATGCACCTATACTCCTCTAGGGACACTTCTGGCAAACCTGCAAAAGAAAATCTCACAATGCACTAGACATGCTAAAATCATCCTGTGAAAGCATAAAGGAAAGTGACTTAACATAGAACAAAGGCATAGACAAATACAAAAGTGTAAGATCAAATATAGGTAAAAATGCTATGTCTCGATTCAAGGTAAAATCTGACAGAGTTCTACCTTACAAACCCAAATATTTTTTGGGTAGAGCTTTGCCTTACATGATAAGAGAACCTCTTCTCAAAATGAGAAGTTTACAATATATAGAAAGAGAAGAAGTAAAGGCACCCCTTTTGGAAAAGACTTTTGGCGCCCTTTGACAAGCTAGCCCATGTGCATTGAGAGCATCAAGAAGAGGAAGCCGCTTGATAGATAATGCTGTGTCAGCTCCTACTTTGACTTTGGCATTTAAACATTAATGTGAAAGCATAGGCCGCACCTCTTTTTTGAAAACAAGACTACTCCTTTCAGATATTCATGCAATTTGTCTACTCATAAATGTAAAGTGGAGAAAATAGGCTATGCTACTTACTGTTTGTGTCGTTTGATGACCACCTGTAAAGCACTATTCTAACTATAGGAATAACTCACCTCCCATTTTGCCACCTGGGCCATTTTGTATGTTTCTACACTTTATCTCTTCCTAGTTTTGTCTTCTCTATCTCCTTCAAACCTTAGGGCTATCTTCTTGGTAGGTCATTGAGTTCACTCATAGCCTGTCCTTAAGCCTTTTCAAAATCAACGACTATTTCATCACCTTAAAATTGACGTCTGCGCACCTGTCACTAGGTGTTTGAACTTCCAATGACTAGTTCGCTGTGCTTGATTTTGACATCTTCGGGCCCGTCACCACTTGGAATTTCTTTAGCCTTTTCCTTTCTTTTAGCTTCTTGTTTCTTCCCTTTCCTTTGGGATTCTTGTTTTGAACCCTCCTGAAGGGAAGGTGTCCCTTCAGCTTTAGAGAAGTGTCTTTCTTTTTTGGCTAAAAGTCCCCCATAAGGGCACTTGCCCTTCAGGCTCCTTGGTCTTGAAATCCTTTGGAAATTTTATCCAAAGGATTTCTTCCTTTGCTTTTCGCTTATTTCCCTAGGTCTTTTCACTCAGCCACTTTTCCCATGAATTTTCTCTCGGCTATTTTTACTGCAGACAAAAAGTTCGCAAGAATTGTTTTGATCACTTCGTTTGACTTTCGACATTTCTTTGGGATTTCCTCCTACAGCCTTTTCTTTGAATTTATTCAAAATTTTTGTCTGAAGGAATTCCTTCAGACAAAAGTCTGAAAGAAATCAATTTATGCCTTTGCCTTGTCCTTTTTCATTTTGTGAGATTTTCTTCCAAAGAATTTCTTTGAAAAAAATGTTTGAAGGAATTCCTTCAGACATTTTGTCTGAAGAAATTCTCTTGTTCACTTCCATGAAGGAAATTCCAACTTGCCTTGTTCACTTTGCAAGTGTTCCCTACCCTCTGCAAGGGTACTTGGGTCCAGAAACTACCCTCTGCAAGGGCATTGAAATGGTCCCTTTGAACCAAACATTGAACCAACTCATTTAAACTGAGCCATTGAACTAATTAAGTGAACCAGGCCATTGAATCGAGGCATTGAAGCAAGCCATTGAACCAATTAAATCTGAGCCAATTGAACTGAATGGTTCAATGGTCCAAAGAATCTTTATAGAAGCCCCTTTCATTCTTTAAATTGGTTCTTCATCTGCCAAAAGACTTTCTTGCAAAGTCCGTAGTTATTTTCAGTAGAGTCTATAGAAGCACCTACAGAGTCCATAAAAACTTTCTACAGAGTCTGTAGAAACTTTCTTGTAGAGTCCGTAGAAGCCATGCCTGTAGAGTTCGTAGAAATAGGCCTATAGAGTTTGTAGAAATTTATAGACTTGTGCAAAATAAAAAAATGAACTAGCTCAGAACAATAGGGGAAGAAGGGGGGACTGATTTTGGCCTACAGGACCAAAATGGTCAACAAATTAGTGATTCCCAAGGGAAGCATGCCTGCTATGCTTTAGAAACTAGTTGCCTTAAAGTCCATTGGGCATGGAGTTAGAATGTGGCTTTGAAAAAAGGTTAACAATAGCCTTGAGAGATCCAAGAATCAATCATGAGCTTTTACCCCAAACACAAAGGAAAGCACACACAAGGCTAAACAACACTACTTGTGTAAACAACACTTAGGGAAAATAGGAAAAGAAACTGAAAGCAAACTACTATGTATAGCTAACTAGGTATATTTGCCTCCCTCCTAGATCAAAGGGAAAACTTCTTAAGTCCCCTTCCTGGCAAGGAAACTTATGGTGCCAGACAAGTGGCTGAATGGAATGGAGACTTGGTGACCTGCTCCTCTTGCCTGTCACCTTGGTTGGCTTGCATCTGAGTGGATTAGAATCAACCATGCTTCCAACATATATGTACTCTTCTTATTCTTGGATGCTTGTTGAATAATGATCCTTCATGCTGGTGCATCTCATCAAGAAATTGATGGATATTAGGCCATCGCCATAAGCCCTCTGATACACACAACCCCTTTATAGTGCATCATGGTTTGAATCATTCCCTTTTGCTTCATTAAAGACCTTGTCAAACTCATCCTCTACTCCCTTATGGCCTTCTTGAATAAGGGTGACTGTTGTGATGTCTGAAATGGAATCACAAACTGATTGCTCATCCCACAAAACATCACCTTTTTGTTTAAGGTTCTCTTCTTCAAAGTTTTTCTCAAGATGAACAAACCTCTCCTTCTCTTTCTCAAAGATCAGAGTCTCTAGTTGTTCAAAGACATCCATCTGATCCTCCTCTAACTCAGTCTCCTTAGTATAGTCATCCTCCTCATTGAAGCAAAAAGGAAGTTCATCAAACAAAGGAGGAGAGAGCTCACCATGCTTACGTTCCTCTTCGTATTACTAGAACATCTACATGTATGCATGCCCTACGTCTTCTCCATTGCTGATGATGTCTTCCAAAGGAGAATTGATGATGATTTCCTCTTCATTGTCACTCATGATAGCCTCTTGGGAAATTGCAGATTGGATCTTCTACTCCTCACTCGCCTCCTGCAAAACAGGTTCCTCCTTGAGAAGGGATGAAGTGAAAAAACCATGTGGAAGAGGGGGAAGTCCCTTAGCTAAAATCGAATGATTATCCTCTTTCCATTAGCCAACACTTCATCTATATCAGGTGTGGTCTGATATCTCTCTTGGAGGTGTGTAGATGGGGTGTGTTCAGACATGGAATGTACTATTTGGTCTAAACCATCCATCACACATTGGCTGAGGAATCTCGCTCTGGACTCCAACTCTGCAATTCTCTTGGCTATGTCTTCTTGGAAAAGCCTTTATTGGAGGTCACAAGCATCATCATGATGGGTAGGAGTAGCTTCATTTTCTTCAAGGTTTTGAGCAAAACCTTTCTCCTCCTCTTCCTTCCTGCCCCATGATTCTACTATTTGCTTCCAGCTCATGACCTTGGGATTAGAACTTTTCCATTGGGAAGAAGCAATAAATTTGTCTTCTTCAAGGTCCCGAGATGGTTCATGAATTTCCTTATTCCAATTTGGAATTTGGAGATCATGTTGAAAGACTTGAGGAGGCTGGGGAAGATTTGGGAGGGTCTGCTCATGTACAGGAAGAGATGCCTGAAGAGAGGCATACTAGAAAGCTAGGCATATGGGATTAAGAGCATGATCAATTGATGTATCAAATGAGATAGAATCAGAAAGTGCCATCTGATATAAAATATTTGGTGCACAAGAAGGGGATTTATTTATAATAGGAGGGGGCGCGCAAGGTTGACTACCTTGCATGAATGGATTCCTCCATTTGCTACCTCCTCCTCCATGGATTGTAAGGCTTGAGCTTGCCTAGAAAAACACTCCTCTTTATACATCAGCTCCTACTAATATCCATACTACTCATCCAGTCTATCAATTACCATTACCTACTTCTCAAACTCCAGCACCACTTCCCTTATCATTGAAGGGCAACTAGGAGAGCTGCTTGAGGCGATTCCATAAATATTTTGAGCTTGATCGAAGTCATATGAATGAGAAAAAAGTCCATGACTCTTATCAATGGAATTATACATACAAAAATAATATTTCTTGATGTCACTTGGACTGCTTAACCAGCTGATTCAACTTAGAGTCACCATTGGTGTTGATGAAAAAGCCTCCAAAGGCTGGTTGGTTGAAGAACACACCAAGATTCTTCAACTCTTTGAAACCAAACTAGTTGGTCCCACCGAGCGTGCCAAAAATTATTGATGTAATGGATTTCACCCTTGATATGAGGTTTAGATCCTACCTTCCACACGCAACAATGGAAACTCCCCTCTTGCCTGTGGGCCTGGCAAAACTAGGGGGAGAGTCTCTAGATAAGGGCTAGCTCCCTCTAATGTATCTTTTAGGTCCTGGATTCCCTATTTCTAACAAATAAATGAAAAAGGGCGGATGAAAAGGGAGAAGGATTACTAAAAAATAGAACCTAAACCTAAACTAAAAGGTGATACACCAAAAAAGTTGATCCACTCAGCCCAAACATACACTTTTCACCAAGAACAAGTTCCCATACACTTCATTTGACAGAAGAGATTCTTCTACATCAGTGGGTTAGGGGTCCATGGATATACAGGGAGGAATAACTACTAGAGGTGTTCTTAGACACACTATGGCAGTCTATTCATAGACACCTATACTCCTCTAGGGACACTTCTAGCAAACTTGCAAAAGAAAATCTCACAATGCACTAGACATGCTGAAATCATCCTGTGAAAGCATAAAGGAAAATGACTTAACATAGAACAAAGGCATAGACACATACAAATGTGCAAGCTCAAATAGAGGTAAAAATTCTATGTCTTGATTTAAGGTAACATCTGATAGAGTTCTGCCTTACAAACCCAGATATTTTTTGGGCAGAGCTTTGCCTTACATGCTAAGAGATCCTCTTCTCAAAATGAGAAGTTTACAATATATAGAAAGAGAAGAAGTAAAGGCACCCCTTTTGGAAAAGACTTTTGGTACCCTTTGACAAGCTGGCCCATGTGCATTGAGAGCATTAGGAAGAGGAAGCCGCTTGATAGATAATGTTGTGTCAGCTCCTGCTTTGACTTTGGCATTTAAACATTAATGTGAAAGCATAAGCCGCACCTCTTTTTTGAAAACAAGACTGCTCCTTTCAGATATTCACGTGGTTTGTCTTCTCATAAATGCAAAGTGGAGAAAATAGGCTGCACTACTTATTATTTTCATCATTTGATGACCATTTGGAAAGCATTGTTCCAACTACAAGAACAACTAACTTCCCTTTTTTCCACCTGGGCCATTTTGTCTGTTTCTACACTTTGTCTCTTCCTAGTTTTGTCTTCTCTATCTCCTTCAGCCCTCAGGGCTATCTTCTTGGTAGATCACTGAGTTCACTCATGACCCATCCTTAAGCCTTTTAAAAATCAATAGCTATTTCACCACCTTAAAATTGACATCTGTGCACCCATCACTGGGTGTTTGAACTTCCAATGGCTAGTTCATCGTGCTTGATTTTGACATCTTCGGGCCCGTCACCCCTTGGAATTTCTTTGGCATTTTCATTTCTTTTGGCTTTTTGTTGCTTCCATTTCCTTCAAGCTTCTTATTTTTAACCCTCTCAAAGGGAAGGTGTCTCTTCAACTTTGGAGAAGTGTCTTTCTTTTTTGGTTGAAAGTCCCCTTTCAAGGGCACCTACCCTTTAGGGTCCTTCACACTCCTTGGTCTTGAAATCCTTCGAACAAAATGTCCAAAAGAATTCCTTCAGACATTTTGTCTGAAGGATTTATTCCTTTGATTTTCACTTATTTCCTCAGGTCTTTTCACTCGACCACTTTTCCCACAAATTTTCTCTCAGCTACTTTTCCCATGGATAAAAATTCTGCAAGAATTGTTTCGATCACTTCGTTTGACTTTCATCATTTCTTTAGGTTTTCCTCTTGCGGCCTTTTCTCTAAATTTCTTCAAACTTTTTGTGTGAAGGAATTCCTTCAGACAAAAGTTTGAAAGAAATCAATTTATGCCTTTGCCTTGTCCATTTTCATTTTGAGGGATTTTCTTTCAAAGAATTTCTTTGGACAAAATGTCTAAATAAATTCTCTTGTTCACTTCCCTGAAGAAAATTCCAACTTGCCTTGTTCACTTTGCAAGTGTTCCCTACCCTCTATAAGGGAACTTGGGTCTAGAAACTGCCCTCTGCAAGGGTATTGGAATGGTCCCTTTGAACCAAACATTGAACCAACTCATTTAAACTGAGCCATTGAACCAATTGAGTGAACTAGGCCGTTGAACCAAGCTATTGAAACAAGCCGTTGAAGCAAGTTGTTGAACCAATTGAATTTGAGCCAATTGAACTAAATGCTTTAATGGTCTAAAGAAAACTTGTAGAATCCCCTTTCATTCTTTGAACTGGTTCTTCATCTGCCAAAATCATTTCCTGTAGAGTCCGTAGTTCTTTTCTGTAGAGTTCGTAGAAACCCCTGTAGAGTCCGTACAAACTTTCTACAGAGTCTGTAGAAACTTTCTTACAGAGTTCGTAGAAGCCATGCCTACATAGTTTGTAGAAATAGGCCTACAGAGTCTATAGAAATAGGCCTACAGAGTCTATAGAAATTTCCAGACTTGTGCAAAATCAAAAAATGAACTGGCTCAGAACAGCAGGGGAAGAAGGGGGGACCGATTTTGGCCTGCAGGATCAAAATGGTCAACATGAATCATGACTCTCAACATTTCACTAAATCAAAGCTACTTTTTTACTTAACTAAGTTCACCAAAAGTACCAAACACTATGAAAATCTAATCAAAACATTAAAAATTATTTAATAAAGTATGATCAATACTTCAAAATCCTAGTTTGTGTTGAAAGTGTTTTAAAAAAAAAATATAGTGCTGACCAAATATTATAAAATGAAGTTTGATGTTTCATATTCACATTAAAAATATGAATTTATCTATGCGTATGACCAATTACCTTATAAAATTCCATCTCATGGGTTGGTGCTTGGATTCCCTTACTCTCACGCTCTAAAAGGTTGGTTACTCTTGTCATTTCCTTTTACACTTTGTCTTGTTAATTTTATCCATTTTCTACTAGTTATTCTTCATGTATTATTGTTTCCTATTATGTTTCATTTTCTCCATTTTATATCATTTATATCTCATTCTACCTTTCACTTTATGAGTCTTCATCCTTTGAGTGAAGTCCAGCCTTACCACTAAGTTTTAATCCCTTATTTTGTGAATTTATACACTTCAGGTTTTTAAAGTGTTGTGAGCACACAAAATATTTGGTTTAACTAATCTTGTTCCTTAGACAATCGTAGAAATAATTTCCAACACTTTTATAACCACTTTGACCTAGCTTGCTTCCCACATAAAGATTTCTTTCCTCTTGACATCACCATTAGAAAGTTGACACTATTAGATGAAATTACATTATACATGTGCTCATATGACAAAATGAAATTTATATACATGGGTTTCAAAAAAAATTCCTTTATTGATACCAACATGTCTAAAATCATTAACAATGTCATAGGACATGTAGATATTTAAGATTTTTGGGAGAGAAGGGTAGATGTAAATATAACTGCATTGGGTCAATGCATTTTTGATAGTGGGATTACACATGTTCTTGGCTTCCCCACCTCTGTTTAATGTGTAGATATAGTTATGGGATAGGCCAAGTATTATGATTTTAAAAATAGGTAGATATAATATGCCAATTATGTAGTAATATCCAAACTAGACCAAAAATCAATCAATGCAACATTTGGAATTCCTACTCATGAAGGAATGATATACATAAATGGGGATATTACATTGAACTACTAGAATCAAAAAAATCATAAGTGTTTGAATATGATACTTCAAAATTGTTCAAATAAGAAAAGAAGAGGGCCATCAAAGCTTCCTAAGAATCTAACCAAGGAGGAATTCCAAGAAGAATTATCTAATATCATAACTATAATGAATAAAGTTCTAAGTATTTTAGATACCTAGTTTTTATATGAATGGATATGTTTGTATATCAATATTGTTTGTACAAGGAAAAAAATCATTGAATAGTGAGGTGATTAGTGGCAATATCCATGAGTAGTTGATAGGATTTTAATCAAACCAACCATTATATATGACATCATACTTATTATGTTTTAGTTTTGATCTGAGATAGTGGTCATGATTGAATTTGGAAGGACAAGACTTACTCAAAAGTCGATACATGATAAATTGTCATAACTCACTCATGAGTAATAAAAAATAATTTCAAAAGAGTGAATGATGCTTTCAATATGTTGGTTTTAATGAATTTTGAGGTAAATATAGGCACAATAATTTCAAATTAAGTTGCTTCCCTAGTAAATATATATGGAAGTTATTTATTTTAATTTCCCATGTCCACATACATCAAATTTGGAGGGTTCTTAGGTCTTCTATATAAGCTACCAAGTAATGTAAGTGATAAAATCATTCTCATATTCTATATAAACTATGGATATATGCAAGCGACAAAATCATTCTCATTGAATTATACATACAATTGAGTGAATTTCACAAGAAATTCAATGAGAAACATGTAGCAGGATTCTCTTTTCCTATTGGACTAAGTTACTAATTGTGAATATCATATTGTGATGATTATAATATTGAAAAATATATGATTGAATTTCTAATTAAGTTTCACAAAAAAATATCCTCCTTTATAGTAAGAGTTTTGTGAAGGATAATCTCAAACTTGATTTCGGGTACCTACATATTCTAGAAATTGAAGAATATTTGGAAGACTGTAAAGATGATTTTGAATTTAGAAAGAGAGACTAATCAAGGATGACCATATTTAAAATTAAATTATTCAAATTAGAATGGGTTATTAAGGGGATTATTGATGATGGATCAAACATGATTGATCTTTTTTTTGATAAATAACATATTATGCCTCTTTCAATTATTAATTGGTCAATCAAGGAGTCTTCAAATATAAATGAACAAAACAAATTTGTTTATAAAAGGTAGAGGGATTGGTTTAAGAATAAATTAGATGAATATATATGTTCATGAAGTTTAAAGGGTGTTGGACCCTCTAAAATCCAACAACAATCTATAAAACTACATGCTGATCAACAATATGGTACCAAGTTATATACATATACCATTGAACCAAGCAAGGCATAAATCAAAGGGAATGATTAATATCCTAATAAGAATAAGTTGTTAGAGAAAACTTGTGTTGACATAGCTAGAAAAATACCTCCAGATCTTATTTTCAAGAGGCATTCAAATCCTTCCTCAGTTTATTCAACTAAGGCTCTACCAGATCCCTCTTTTCTTATTGATAATGTTATTCAATAATTTCTTGCTTTGGATATGGGTTTTACATAAGTGACCATTGCATATTATATTATCCTAGTGCAAACACACCTTATGTCTTTTAAAAATTCAATGCAAGTTCCTCTTGTGGCTTCTATGATTTCAACTCAATTACCTCTTATACCTCTTGTTACTCTTATGAAAATGTATCTTGATTATTTTATTATAAATATAAATCCTCATCCATTTCCTATTATCTCCATTCCATCTCCACCATGTATTCCTTATCTATTCAATGCTACACCTCCTCCTGCATTTCCTTCTCTCAATTCTCCTTCATTGGCCTCATAAAAAAATGTTAGCTCAGGAGATACCACAATTGTTTCTCAACCATTTATTTATCTAGTTAGATATTCTAAAGCCAAATATACTCAAGTCATAGTTCCTCTAGGTAGTCCATACTTCCTATGGGTTCTTTAGATGACAAGTAAATAAAATAAGAATGGCATGAAGCCTATTTCTATTGATTTTTATGTGGTTAATATTTAAACCCTTAGATTCATAATTTTTAGATATTTCCAAACCCATAGCTGATAAATTTTAAGAATAGATGACTCCCGCATCCATAGATAAAGAAAAATACACATTAGATAATCTACCCATGAAGGGGATATTCACAATTTTTAGGTCACTACAATGAAAACTATATAAATAATAGAGTTGGGGAAATAAACCCAAGAAAAGCTTTAGGAAAAATTAAAGATAATTTATACATACATAAAAACATTTTTTAGTCAAGTCAATGTTCTAATGGCTTCAATTATAGAATCTACTCGTATTGGTTATATTGGTAATGATGTTGTTGCTAAGATTAATACATACAAAAATCATAGAAGAGTAATGGAGAATTGGGTAGAAGAACTTGATATTGATTGTCTCAAATTTATTTATGAAATAAGAAGATCATATGGCCTCTTTCAAGAAGATAAGATCAAATTATTTAAACAAACTTAATTAGTTCTAAAGGAAATCTGAATACTAGGAAATTAGTTAGAGAATTAGAAGACATGACACATTCGAATGGGAATGTTCTCATTTATGAGATTTTTTTTAGAAAGGTATATAATAATATGTGTTTTATATGGTTTCTTTAGTCACTAAAATTAAAATCTAATGTTAAAAATGAACTTGTGGCCACTCCTTATACACACTTATCCTTTGCTCAATTCCATGGTTAAAAATTTATATTCCTATACTCTTAGTGGGAGATCCTTATCCTTAAGAAACTATGATAATTTATATTCAAATTCCTCATTCCAACTAGCCTAAACTCACTATTAGACTAATTTACACTTCCAATTTAACTATTACTACTCCTTAAACAATGACACTCCTTCAAGACACCTCTACTTTGTTAGTGTCTAAAGCCACTGGTTTCATCCTCCTACCAAACAATGACTAATTTATCAAATTCAAATTCATCCAATGAGTCATTCTAAATGTTTTTCAAGTTTAAGTCAAGGGGATTCTAAAAATAACACTATATAAGCACATTTTCCATTCATTTATTCACTAATTGGCAAGAGGCTTATATATTACAAACACCAGAAGTATTATAATTTCACATTAAGAGGAAATCACCAATGGTGACAATTCTAAGTGCATACAACCCAAGTATCTCTTAACTAAGTATGAATACACCTCCAAGGTCAAAATTACATAAGGATTACACCAAAATACAACATCACACATGTATTTCACACACATAACCATAGAATGGGATAACTACATGGAGTTTGATCCCTATTTGGAGTATTGAGTTGTATTAAAAACTCAACATAATGGGTGTTGTGGTTAAGCATAACTTCAACCCCTAACCCATTTTCCCCATTTAATGCATTTGTTCATCCTTTTCATTGACTTAGGATTCCAAGTGAATAAGAAGGTACATGATGGCTCCTACAACAAATCAAACAAATTTGATCATACACATAAAAGACATATAGGAAAAGGCTCATTGATAGAAAACCACTTTGAGAAAAAAAACACTATTGGATGTCGGTGCACCCTATAGAAAACAACACATGCCAATATTTTTTCAATAGTGTAGCCTCATCCCATATTAAAATGGAACCATGTTCTTGATTCATATTGACCTCACACAGTCATACAGTCAATCACACAGTCTCTATTACATTACATCATACCCAAATTCCATCTCAATTATTTGTCTTTAGTACTTTTCCTTTTATCATAGCTATAAATATAGTAAGTTCTAAAGCAATCATGTGTGATTTATTTCATATATTATGCATTCTAATTTTACTCAACAACTTTTCACAATTATGTTAACATGTGATTAATCTCAAAATTTGATAAAACATATTGGTAAACCCATTTATTGTTGAATATTTCAAGCCTTAACTTCCCCTAAGGTTTCCTCTATCCTATTTAGCATTTTCATTAGGGTTTCTAATTTTAGATTTTCTAATTTTCATAATAATCATGATCATAATGACTAAATCTATTTATTATTCTTGGTTCAAATCTTATTAGTCTAATTTACATGTTTTCCCTATAATATTTAAAATCTTCAAATTAATGCAAGTTTATGGTTGTGTAATTTAAAGGAAAGGATAAAATTCAATATTAATCAAGAGTTTAATAATGAATAGTTCTATGATGATTATTGTTGCATAACTGAATTTGAGTTACCACATGTTAGAGGTCGCATATGGTTCATTTTATTCCTTCTTCCCCTAGACCCCCAACTAATTAAATCATATACCACTTTTACTATTCACCCTCCTTATATTAGATCTTACAGACTGAGTTGTTGTCACTAAACAAGGTTGGTTGCCCCATTAGGGAAGACAAGAGGAAAAAATCCAATTAATCCCTCCACATACCAAACCAAATCCAATGGGACCAATTATTCAATATAAAGGATTTGATAATATTGATTAGTTAAGGAATATGGCAACTAACATTTCTATGTTATAATTTCTTCAGAAAGCTATTATTTTCAAGGATATTTGATATCAGACATAGAATCAGACACTTATGCCTTGTGACACATAGACTTCTTATTTTTCATCTATTATAAATACTTGAAGGATATTGATGATGTTATATATTTTGGTAATGAGAATTTGCCAACCTAGTCTATTATTGATCATAATCTTCCTTTGTTTATACAAATTAAAATTAAAATTATAGTAGTAAAAAAGGTTTTGATAGATAATGGTTTAGGTTTGATTATTGAAATATTTAATTATTACAAACAATAGGTATTAATATGGATTTTATTCAAAATGAGTATAACAATATCAAAGGATTTGATGATGTGCCTCCCCAATATCTAGGTTATATCACTTTGGATATCAAGGTAGGACTCAAAATATTATCTAATAAGTTTCAAGTAAATCATAATGATTTGAACTGTAATTTATTATTAGATAGGTAGTGGATACATGCAATGGAAGTTATACCTTCTAATTTACATTGACATGTCAAATTTCTACATGATGAATATTTATATACCTGTCTTACCGATAATCTACCATTTAGATATTGTAAGATTACATAATTTACTACCAAGAATCAATAACATTTAGAAGCACTCAATTTACTATAGTGCCATCACCATAGATCATACCTATTTAACAAATTCACAAATTTGAGGTTGGTGAATCTAGTAAACATGATCAAAAGTTGTAATCAATAGATGTTTTAAAACAAAAACATTGACCTAAAAATGTCTGACAAGATAAGGATATACATTAATTAAATTTATTATTAAATTCATAAGATCCAAATTTCATATCTATAAAAGACACTAATGATGATTTTGATTCTATCTCTGATGGTTATATAAATACAATACAAATGAACATTGATGATTATTTATGTGGTTTTAATTTTACACCAGTTCACCTAGGTGAATACATAGATGATTAAAATTTAATAATTCAAGAAAACACAGTTAAAGGGGAAAAATGATTTCAGATGTTGATAAAGGAAAGAATATTTGTTATGATGTAGATACTACATAGAAAACTCTATCAGGTGTACCATGGACTAACATTTTTGTAAAATCTAGTATTACCAAAGTGTAAGAGGCACAACACATAGACCAATGCATCACATGTATGAATAGGTCACCATTTGTAGATTTAGTAAATAATGCAGAGATAATGAATATAGAACTAGTTATTAATATACATCTAATAGTGCACATGATGGATCACATGTAATGTTACAAATGTTACTTGATATAAAATTAATTATTTTTCCAATAGTACAACATAGATATACTAGCATATTATCTAATCAAGAGGGAAAGCCCTTTTTTCATTTTCATAGAATAATAGGGTAGTCTACTGATAATTGTTCAAAATTAAAAAAAAAAAATTAGAAATATAAGAATAAAGGTAATATTTAGATTATACAGCACATACTACCACCTAATATGAATCAAAATAAGGGTCAAATACATAAAAATTACAAGCATTCAAAACATAATACTTTGATTATTCAAGTTTTTATTGAGAATTAATATAAAAACATATGTAAATAGATGAAGACACTGAGTTAAATGTATATACACTTGTATTTATTTAGTATGTAGTTCATGATAAATATGAATTATATAAATCTATATATTTCCAAGATTCAATAGGTTATATTACAGTATATGAATATGGTCCCAAAGTTGTGGACTCATTATTTTTTGTTAAGAAAACAAGAAATTGGATAAGTGATACATTTTATTGACAATGGGTGAGTATCTAATCTAAATCAATCTATATATAGGCTCTCTATATTGGTAATATGAGTTAGTACCACTATCTAGGTCGAGTTCCTCATCTATATATGGGAGTATCTACTTTAAACCACTCTATATATAGGTAATATGAGTTAGGACCCCTCTCCCCTTTATATGGAATGGAAGAAAAAATTAATAAGATACAATTTTATCTCACATTTAAATTTTAGGAATCAATGATTCATATTCTTCATGATGGTATTGATGACAATGAAAGATTCAAAAATGACAAACAAGGGTCAAAGTTGATTTTTCCAAAAACCGCAAATGATACTTCATAAAAAATAGAGTAACATGCTATATGAATGCATAATATTTAGAATAATTCAAAATATAAGGATAAATTTATAGAACCTAAGTGATATGATGATCATAATGACAATGATACATGGGAATTTAATAGTATTTATTATCCATAATTCAATAATACTCCACTAGATCCAGTGTTCAATCATCCACATCCATTTGATGTGTTTTTAGATGTTTAAAAATATTCTATGTATTAAAAATAAATACAAAAAAAAATAATTATAGAAAATTCTAAAACTGAAGACCTATGCATGATATCTGTAGTTCATTTACATCAGTTGATTTGTGCTTTAGTATATGCAGTGCTTTTCTATATCCAGTTTCATATCAAATATGATTCATAAGTTTAATTGAGTGTAAAAACATACAAGCTATCAATTTTAGATTCATATTTAGGTGGTGATAGTGTCTCAAACACAAATAAATTACATAGACAAAATTGCTCTCTTCTAGATAGTAATGAACTATACTCTTATCTAATTCTAGTAGACTTGTCTAAGTGAACACATGGTCTATTTTATTAAATAAAAAATAGTCATAGGCCCACTATAGCTTCTATGCAACACAAAAAGTTCACAAGGGGCATCCTTTATTAAATTTTTATCACTCTATGTGAATCCCTTTTGTTCCTACTATACTATAATACATTACGTAAAACATTTCCATATATCCTGACATATTTTCTCATTAATATCTTACTAGATATCTGATTTAATAAATATACTAAAGTCACAAATTTATTATGTAGATCAAATTCACTTATTCATGCATGCTTATGATGCTTGCATCATTGTTTTATGCTTTGTGTGTATTCATTACTCTTTATTACATACATTTTAAAATGTCCTTATTTTTTGTTATAAGCCTTCCTACATGTTTTTGTGTATGTGGATAACATTTTAAATTGTCCTTTGTATGTGTCCCCTTGGCCTTCTTCTATGTTTTATATGCTCTTATGTGTGTTATTTAATATGCATCATGGTCATGACTCTTGTTTGTTATGTTTACTTATTTTATGATGCCATGATGGATATCATGCGATGCCATGATGGATATCATGCAATGCCATGATGAATGTCATGCATCTCTTTGAGTAGTTTTATATTAGTTTCACATACTCAATATTCATTAGTTATTCATTGTGTGCCTAATTGTTAACATATATCTAGGCAATAGATTATGTATGCTTGGTTATACATGTATCATACATTACTACTTTGCTCAGATTATCAATATGATTCAATGATATTCATTGTTGGTACTATTATTACTCTAGATTTCAATATTTTATATAACACAATTAGTTTACTCCTCTTTTAAAGTGAGTTATTGTTAGGAATACATAGTGGCTTGTCTTAGAGACCAAGTTAAAATAATCCAATGCATAGATAGAAAAAGACAATAATTACTTAGTTGGTCACAATGTATAGTTAGTTTTTGCCTATAATGCATATTCAGGTAGAACCATACCATCTAGACATTAACGTAGGTCATAGCTATCCAAAACAACATTCTTTCATCCTAGAAGTGAAAAATAAAATTTTATACATTTTTTATAATTATACTCAATCTAGATATAGTATTTCTTAGAAATAATTTTCAAATTTATACATAGGTTATCACAAATTTTGATCAAATTAGGGACATAATGTGCAATATGTGTTCTATAAGTTTACATAGGTTTACTCAGAAATTAAACTAATTTTAATCACTTATCTGAATCAATATACTCAAGTATTAGATTGGGGGCATGTGTGTGAAACATGATCACTTTGTGTAGTTGGTAAGAGTCTTAACGAAGAAGGGGTGTGATGGTAGGAGGCGTGGGAAGTGTCGACCTGAAGCTGGGCAGCCAAAATGGCGGTCCCAGGGTTGAGCGTCCTCTGTCTGGAGCGGTAGCACAGGAGGAGGAGAGGGTGTTTGTGGCTGAGAGTTCCAAGCTCAGGAAAATCAACAGTTGTCTACCCAGGAGTCAGGAGAGACTGGTTCTAGTTCTTTCCCAGGACTCAGTGAAAGATGAGGTCAAATATTTGACTAGCCATGCCCTTATATGCAAATTTTTGGGCATACGTATTTCTATAGCAACATTAGAAGCCTGGATCAGGAGGACTTGATAGATTGATGGGGATTTTGACATTATGTTGGCAAGGAACAGTTACTTCATGGTGAATTTTTCCTCGATAGCGGATCAGAATAGGATTTTCAAAGGAGGGCCGTACTTCTATGATAGAATTGGTCTTTTCCTTAAATCGTGGCATGCTGGTTTCAACTTAGTAGATGATCTCCCAACCTGTGTCCCTGTTTGGGTTCATTTGCTGAGATTGCCCCTGGAGTTTTGGCAGGAGGATATCCTCCATCAAATAGAGGCCTTACTTGGATCACCGATGGCGATAGCGCATCAAAATCTGGATAAAAAGGTAATATCCTTTGCCCGTATTTGTGTTGAGATTAATCTGAATAACCCCCTTCTAGATTCTCTTGAGATTTGTATGGGAAGCTCATCTTGGATCGAGCAACTCGATTATGAAGCTATCCCGTTTCGCTACCGCATTTGCCATGTGTATGGCCACTTGCAAAGATAATGCCCGCAGTTGGTCAAAGAGAATGCCTCGCAAGGAGAAGTGCCTAAAACTCAGGCTGCCAATGGAGTTAGAGGATTCAGACAGCAGAAACAGGGTGGGACAGCTCAAGATCAATCAGATGGACATCATAAAGGAAAAAATCTGCTTTATTCAGCAGCTGCAAATACTAGCATAAATGGCTCCAGGGGGCCAGATAAGGATGTTTTTACTATATTTAGGCACCGTGGGAAGTCTCATGGGGTGAAGAGGACAAATTTGGATAGACAGAATGAGGCTGATTTTAATAGATTTGAAATTTTGGACAGTATGCATATCGAGGATGGCATCCCGGTATCTCTGCAGGTAGAGGAGGAAGAGACAATGATGCCATTCGCCCCAAGAGAGGAAACTCTTGCCTTGGTTAGTAGGCCGACCCAGGAGATTGACCGGGTTATACAGGATGCGCCCAGCGTTGAACTGCAGCCTCAAAAGGACATGGAGATCAGTTGGGCCGACCTAGAAAAGGAAGTGGAGGCATCAAGGAATGAAAAAGGCTCTTCCTCTAGCCTTGGCATGTTGCCTAGACCGTTCAAGAAGCCTAATGGTTCCAATTTTTCAAGAGTTGGGCGTAAGAAGGACCAGGAGAAACTGAAAATTGCAGGGGATCTTTTAATAGAGGCAGGGCATGTTAAGCCCTTGGAGGAGCATTTCCCACATGTTTCCCAATGATTTTTATCTCCTTGAATGTGAGGGGTCTGAATAGCTATCCCCGACAAAGAGCTATATCTAAATTGGTGTGTGCTAACTCTCTGGATATTATTTGTATCCAGGAGACTAAATTCTCAGTCAAATCGTGGTTCTCTTCTATGCCTTACTACTGGTACTTCAGGTACAGCCAATGCATGGGGGCAATTGGATGTTCAGGTGGGCTAGCCATGTGTTGGAACCCATAAAGTTTAACCCCTCTTGGATGGTTAGCCTGTAAGTCAGCTCTTACAATGACTGCTATTTCTAAGGAGTCAGGGGAAACTATTCTTGTGACTAATGTTTACACCCCTGTGGATCTTCCTAGATAGTGAAAGTTGTGGTATCATGTCCGGTACATAAGAAGCTATTATCCCTATTTACCCTGGATCCTGACAGGAGATTTTAATGCTGTCCTCAACATGGAGGAGAAGAGAGGAGGTATGGCTCGGCTTGGTATGACAACGGAAATCTTCTGGCAAAACATTGACCTTCTACGCCTCATAGATATTAAGCCCCTCAATGGCACCTTCACCTAGAGTAACAGGAGGAGTGGTGAGGATGGTATCTCGGAACGCCTCGATAGATTTTTGGTATCTTGTTATTGGCAGTATGGTTACACATCCCTTGCTTCGGAGATTCTTGATTGGGGTGGGTCGGATCATTGGCCGATCAAGCTGTCCACTAACCAAATATCTAGCCCAAGGAAAACCCCTTTTAAGTTCCAGCTCATGTGGCTCAGAGATCCTTCCTTGCATGAGCTAATGGGAAAGTGGTGGTAGCAGGGTGAACCCAACTATGGTACAGCCATGTTCTTGTTTTTGAAAAAACTTCAGTATGTCAAAGGGAGGTTGAAGTATTGGAATCTTCACAGTTTCGAGAATCTCCACACTATGAGAAAGAAAGCGCAGGATCAACTAGATGGGATCACTAGGCAGATTAGAGACTTTGGTTTGTCTGAGGACCTTCACTTGGCTAAGTCCCATGTGGTGAAAGACCTTAGTGAGTGGGATCTTAGAGAGGAGATTTTCTGGAAACAAAAACCGAGGATTGACTGGCTCCAAGAAGGTGACAAGAATACCGCCTTCTTTCACAAATCTGTCTAGGATAGGTGTAATAGAAGCTACTTATCTTACTTGGTGGGCCCGGATGGCTCTCGGCTGAGTACCTCTCAGGATATTTCTAGAGCTACGGTTTTGCATTTCTCTAGTCTCTTCGCTGAAGGGCAGCCTCCTTCCGTGTTAGCTGAAAATAATATGCTGTCCTGCATTCCCTCTGTGGTGACACCTGCTCTGAATGAGTTCCTTATGAGACCTGTTGAGAGGGATGAAGTGGAAGGGGTGGTTTTTAGTATGAAAAGAGGCAAAGCTCCTAGACCGGATGGCTTTCCAGTTGAGTTCTATTAGGACTTCTGGGATGTCATCAAGCAGGATCTCTTTGAAGTTATTCAGGAATCCTTCACCAATAAAGATATGCTGAGGGCCTTGAATGCTACCTTCTTGGTCCTCATTCCAAAGAAAGAGTAGGTAGATCAGTTGGAGCACTTCAGGCCTATTGCGCTTTGCAATGTTATTTACAAAATTATCACTAAGCTCTTAGCGGGGAGGCTTAAAAGTTGCCTATCATTGGTTATCTCAGAGGAGCAGGGAGGTTTTGTGGCCGGTAAGCAGATTTTGGATGAGGTGGTCATTGCCTCTGAGGCTATCCACTTTATGTGCACTTCACAGGAATGAGCCATGTTCATAAAGCTGGATTTAGCCAAGGCCTATGATAGGGTCAGGTGGCATTTCTTGGAAAGAATTATGAGGGCCTTTGGGTTTTGCCCTGCTTGGATACAATGGGTGCTGAGTTGTGTTACCACACCCTCCTTCTCTGTGCTAATTAATGGACAGCCAACTGAGCTATTTGGGGCAGTGAGGGGCCTTCGACAGGGAGACCCGCTATCCCCTTATCTCTTTATCATTTTGGCAGAAGGTTTGGGCCGCCTTATCAAATTCCAGGTGTCCCAAAACACTGTGCAGGGTTGGCAGTGGGGGGCTAGCTTAACCATGTCCCATCTGTAGTTTGTTGATGATATTATTTTGGCTAGGAAAGCCTGCATATGTGAGGCATCTACTTTCAAGGAAACCCTTGACATATATCTAGATGCTACGGGGCAGAAGATCAATGATCACAAGTTCTCTATCTATTTCTTTAACACTCCTAGACTGATACAAAGGAGAATAGTGGCCATTCTGAGATTTCAAATTTAGGTGCTTCTAGTTATATATTTGGGCATTCCCATAGTGGTTGGGCGGCAACCACGTCTATTTTGGCAAAATGTTTTGGATAAGCTGAGACAAAAGGTTAATCACTGGACCCACAAATGGCTCTCCACTGCTAGCAGAGTTACTCTATTGCAATCAGTGATCCAAGCTCTTCTTGTGTACCACTGCTTGGTGCAGGCTGCTCCAATTTATTTCCTTAAGGAATTTGATGCCCTATCCCACCAATTCCTCTGGAGTGGCAACCTCTGGTGTGCTAAATGGAGCCTGGTCAAGTGGGAAACTATTTGCTGGCCTAAGAAAGATGGGGGTCTAGGGCTGCGCTCAGCTATACGAGCTTGCTAGGCTTTGGCTGCTAAATTATATTGGAGATGGTGTTCTAATCAGTCCCAAATGTGGGCCCGTATCTTGGCTATCAAGTACTTCTCGAGGGTGGATTCCTTGGTCATTGTTCGGATGCCTCTCGAGAGGAGTGGTTCCATGATTTGGAGTACCCTCAAAGCTGGAGCTCAATTAATTAAACCCAGCTTGTTCTAGATTTGTAAAACTGGGGAGCAAGCTCTCTTTTGGGAAGACTCATGGGATGGGGCACCCCCAATCTTGTCCTCTCATCCGCACCTTCAGTCTTTATGTGATGTGTTCCATGGTGCTAGTTGGATTAATGTGGCACACTATAAGGAGGAGTATAGCATGGGTCTGGCTACTGGATTTAGATGGAAAAGCTCTATGGAATGGCCATAGGGTGGGTCCTTGGATAACAGGTCTAAGCTTGCTCAATTATTAGCTTCCAAGAACTGTAATTCTCTTCTGGGTCAGGATGTGCTCGCTTGGGGGGGTGGGTCCTCGGGTTCCTATTCGGTCTCGAAGGGATACCAAGTCTTATCTAAGCATGCTCATGGGGAAGCCAATTTCCTTTGGGGGAAGAAAATTTGGAATTCCTTTACCTGGCCTAAATGTAACTTCTTCTTTTGGATGCTGGTGTATAATAGATGTCTCACTTGGGATAATCTGTGGAAGTGCAGTTTTCAGGGTCCTTCCAAATGTGTGCTCTACTGTAAGGAGGCGGAAACAGGGGTGCACTTGCTCTTTCAGTGTTCTTTTGCTAGGTGTATATGGCGCAGATGGTGGAGCACCTGGCGTAGACCCTGCTGGCACACATCCTCCTTAATTGACTTCTGGGATCGCCTTAGTGCTCCCACTTCCGAAGCGCAGGCCCTCCAGATTGCTTGGTATGCTGGTCCTACTTTCATACTTTGGAATGTTTGGATAGAGAGGAACAGACGTGTTTTTCATGCTAACCTCAGGCATTTGGATGGTATATGGGAGACTGTCTGAATGTCTCTATAGGAAAAACTCACTGCCAAAGGAGTTCAAGCGGATGGTCTGGGCGTGGAGAAGCTCGCAATCCTCACCAGCATTGCGGGTAAGCTATCAGGCGTAATTGCTCATGCCTCCCCTGTGAACTCTTTCATTAGAAATAGTCAGAGTCACAAGCCTGTCTGTAGAATTGGCCGATGGCTTCCTCCTTCTCCTGGCCTGCTGAAGATTAATACCGATGGCTCCTCGAGAGGAAACCCAGGGGAAGCTAGAATCGGTGGTGCTAGGTGTGACAGTTTTGGAAACCTCCAGTTTATCTTCTCTATCTACAAAGGTTGGCAGTCCAATAACCACATGGAGGTGCTGGCCATCCTTCAGGCATTGAATCAGTGCTGTCATCTGGGATGGCAAAACATTATTTGTGAGTCAAACTCCCAGGTTGTGATTGATATGTTAACTAATCGTAATTTTGATAATGTCGAGTGGCGTCTAGTGGAGATCAGGCAACAAGTTCTTCAATTAAGTTTTTCGTTAGATTCTGTTAGTTTCAAACATATTCCCGGTGAGTGGAATGGGGTTGCTGACTGTTTGGCCAAGTGGGCCTCAGAACAGGGACCCCAGTGGGAGATCGTTGATTATAATCTTCTACCTTTGCACTTCTCCCAGAAGCTGAGTCTTCTGGTTGAGCAGGACAAGGCTGTGTAATGGTTTCAGTTTCGCCTACTTTTGAATAAATTTTTACCCCAGTTAGTTAAAAAAAAAACATGATCACTTTATTACTTAGTTGCACCAATTTTCACATAAGGAATGCCAATTCATGTCATTCTCTATGTTATATACACCACACTTAGTTTATTTTATTTTAAAACTAATTTTTCACTAGAATTATATTCCATATATAAAAATTGATTTAACTTTTTTCCACTAGAATGATCCATTAACATTCATACATGGGTTACAAGCTACTTTAATCCCTTGAGTTATGCGATGATGGAGTCAAGTGAATCTTTATTTCATAAGCACATTATACTCCCAATAAGGATTGGGGCATTCATAGTCCAATCAAATTTCTTCAACGAAATGAAATATCCAAGAGTTCTACCTTCTCTCATCATATAGTTTTATGCCAAAAAAACATAATGGTTCACATACATGACAAGTTGTATTCATTCCTTGTTATTTACTTTATAAGTTATTTGTCTTTAAAAAAAAAAAATCATCCTAATCAAGGACTGATTTATACATGTTTCATTTTAGGTATGCACGAAGCATATTTCAATGTGTGGTCAATATGCAAGCCTACTCAATAGAGGTAAGTTTAGGTATAAATTTATTTCTTTTAATTTAGTACTTTCACTTTTTTGCATTAATAGAATAAAAGGGAGGTAAATTTAGTCACTAAAATTAAAATTTAATGCTAAAAAAATGCAATTGTGATCACTCTTTATATACACTTAGCCTATGCTCAATTTCAATGGTTCAAAACCATTATTCCTCTACTTATATGTGTATAATGATTACCCTTAGGTAAATAAAATACTTTATATTACTATTCCTCATTCCAAGTAACATAAACTCACTATCAAACTAGTTTATACTTTTAGTTTAGATATCACTTCTACTTAAACAAGGTTGCTTCTTCAGAATAATCCCACTCTCTAGTAGTGTCTGAGGTCATTAGTTTCATCATCCCACCAAAAAATGACTACTTTTTGGTATTAAAATTCAAATTATAAACTCCTAGATTATGTATTAATGAAGAGTGTGTGATGTATAACATTTTGTATTTATTCAAAACATGATTTTATTTCAAAATCATCTAAGAAAATGAAAATACTCCTTCGAGAGAGAAATGAAAGGTTAGTAATGCAAAGTGATGGAATAGTCTTTAAGATATAAAAATATTTTAAAGTTGTAAAGGAAAAGAGTTCTGATGTTGAGATAATATATATCATCTGATGGTTCTATTAAAAGTTTCTTGTGTGTGTTTTTATGCAAATTCCTTTATCTATTATGTTTGAATATGTGTGATTAATATAAATGAATATGTTTATTTTGTTATAATAACCTGAGTCTAGATGAATATTAACTAAGAATGAATGAAATTAATGAAACAACTTACCATATCCTTGTATATTTGAATATGCAACTAAATTGAATAATAAAACCCTTAGCATGTTATGATGGGTTTTTCTAGTAACCTATGCTAACAATGGTGTTGTGAGCATGGATTTTGAAACATGTTAAAATGGATACTAGTTCAAAGATATTTGAAATTATGGTTGGAGGAAATAATTTACAAATTCACAAAAGAAGAGTTTAGATGAACTGGATGCATGATGAAGAAAATCATAACTGAGCATATTCGTGGTGAAATCTATGAAATTTTTGGTGCAAGTTGAATGATCTATTTACTTCATAGCTATAAATAATTAAATATTATTAATTTATTTTTATAGAGATATAGAACTTTGTGTATACTCAATAAATGTTAGAAAGAATGTGAAACCTAGACACTGATTGGATGTATATAATAGACCACTGGATAAAATCCACTATCGATGGATACATCACTGAGTTTTCCATTCAAGGGTATATTATGTTTAAAGATTCATAGGATTTATCTATAAGAGGCATCAAAGTTAATGTTTTTAGTGATTACATATTCTTATAAAGATTTTTGTTATGGATAAGTACATGGTGCCAATCCTGAACGATGTAGGTTAGTCATCTATGGTGTTATGGGGATGCAGATTGAAGGGAGTGAATGATGAGGAATTGAGAGATAAAATTTGAATTTGAACCCAAAATATAGAGGATGTAGACAAAAAGTAAGAGAATATAATTCCTGGCTTGAGAGAGAGTTGCAATAATAAAAGTGATTGAATAAAGAAAATGATTCTCATGTAATTAAAAGTAGAGGTAAAATAGAGATTTCAAAGACTAGATGAGTAAATAGATCTCTAATGGAACTTGGAGATTAAGATTAAGGGGAAGTAAGAGTGCTTGAAAGATTTGAGGTTTCCGAAGATATTGAAGGGAACATATAGGATTGGGAAAGTGATTTGAATAAAATGAAAGAAAGAGATGGAAGAGAAAGTTGAGAGGTTGCAAAAAAGCAATGAGATTAGCTAAAAGGTAGTTTTAGGAAGTAGTTACCAGGGAAGATATTATTTAGAAAAGAGGAAGGATTATCACTTGGATAAGTTTTGTTAAATCATATATTAAATTTAGGTTCAAATTCAAGTAAGGGAGATACTCTAGATAAGGATGATTCATTTCAAGGGGATGCTTCGCACATGCATAATTTGTTAACAAGATTAAGCAGTACAAAGTTGAGAGACATACCAAGTGTTTGATAAATTTTTAGTCAAATTTGGAAATATAAGTGTAAAAACTCAAAAATTTGTAGAAAAGATAAATATTAGTACTTTGAATGTAGCTACAATGAATCCTAATACACTAGTAAAGTTCAATCCAAATCAACAAATCGTTTCAGGTGTAATTCAAGGAAAGATGGCTCTCAATCTAGGAATATTTGTATAACTCTTGCACCTTATTATGGTTCTATTGACCCCAAATAATTTTTTTTGACCTAAGAAATGAAATGGTTGGTTGAATGTATCACCACTAATGATGTGACAAAGTGAGATCTCATAAGAACTTTGACAAATAGAGCTCTAGAATTCATATATAAAAATAATCAAATCACAATGGATTTGTAAGATGTCAAGAATAAACAAATTCAAAAATTCAATATGTATAAATGCCTAAGAAAAACCATTAAATACTTGAAATAAATTCTTCAAAAAATAGGAGAATCAGTCTAGGATTATGACCATAGATTTGTTAGATGTTATAAACCATGTAGTTTTTTCCGTTTCTAGACACAAACAAAACTACTTGGTTCATATAAGTCTTATGATTTAGGATAATGTTTTATATCACACAAATGCATATCCCTTATACCATTGATTCTCAATTTACTATTATTAGAGTTGAACACATAGTTCAAAGCTATGAATAAAATCCATAACCTACTATAAAGACATACACAAATACAAATGTTTTTATGTGACAAATGGAGGAATTTTATGAAATCAACATACCCAAACTATCTATATGGTGCATGGAGTGTGGAAGGAAGGAAAACATAGGAAAGATTACTCAAAAATAAAGATAATGAAGTTATATGATATTTTTCTTATAGTGGGACATTCCACTACCAAATTTCATCTTCTCTAACAATACATACAACAACTGCACAACATGTATTGTATTTTTTATAAATCACATAATGATGATGTGAATAATTAAAAATCACTTCAAGGGTTGAAGGATCATATTACCAATTTTTTTTGTAGTAGATATGTAGTAGGTTCCAACTATAAAACTAGGAGTTCCAAGTCTAGATATTTAGAGATGACCTCGACTACATATTGTAATCCTAGATGGATTCCCCAATATTCATAATACCTAGCTATGCATTTTCCTTAATATAAGTTGCATGGTCTTATATTATGGACATCATAGTCACCCCACTACTAGTCTAGATTGAAACATCCATCCCCATAGTATGAACAACCTTGGAATTATGTATCTTTACCATAATAGTCAAGATGGACTCCACATTCCCCTTAGAGGCAATATGAGGAATATGATGGAAAGAAAAAATAGGGGTGGGGTTATCCACAAAGATAGGTAGGGTACTAAGGAGGATTCAAAGGAGGATACTATGGAAGCATCCAAATTAATAGACAAGACAATAGATAGGCCATGTAAACTTTTATTTTCTACATGTGCGGTGAATATAATAACATCACATAAAATTATCCCTACAACCCATCGAGATAGACTTATTGTGTCTATTGAAAAGTATCTAGGTAGTATCATACATATGAATATCCATTCTTAGAGAAGCATAAAAAGTTGAAAATAGTGTGTAATGTGAATATGGTAAATGTGCATTCCAAATACCATGTGTATCTATAAGTTGTTACTCAAAACTAGTATAAAGATCAAGGATTGCCACCCTTGGAGATGACACAAGAGCCTCTAATTAGAAATGTTTGGTAGGATAAGTATCTAGACCTTGCAAAGGATAATGTTTTGATGTCTTAAGTATCATAATTACTATAGAATATATAAACTTATAATGCTTATGAAAGAGGTGTTATAGTTGTAGATACACAAATGTATGGGTAAATTATTTGCTTATTATGATAGGACAAACTAGTTAAAGATGGTGATTACTCTATGTAACAAGAAAATATCATATAATATATTTAACATATTACATAATATCTTAGACTACATAAAAGGATGGAAATAATGAACTAAAAGGATAGTATAGTACATGAAAACTAAGAAGTTATGATTATGATTCTTGAATAGATATTAAAATTACAACATATGGATTTACAAATATTGTCTTCAACTTTGGGAGCACAATTAATATGATTCCTCAATATATATGAGAGGCCATTAGATGACTTGATCTTAATTAAAGCCTAGTTACTCTGAGTCCCAAAGATTATGGAAGGGTAAAACCCATCAAGAGGTTTGAAGATGTATAAATAAAAGTTGTTGATATAAGTCTATGAGGTAACTTTGAATTTATTGACATGAATATCGATGAAACACACTAACTTATTTGATAGGGAAAAGTGGGCATATGACCACAAATAGTGTAACTAGTTAGATAGAGATGCACTAAGGGGATAAGATAATTACCATACCCTTGAAAAAAGTTGAAATCAAAAAATACATCATCTCAGGTATGCTAATTTATCATTTGGATATGGAGATAACATTTTATTTAAATTAGGTACATAAAAAAATTCACAAGTTTTGCACACTAGAGGGTTTACCAATTTCACACAATAGATACAACTAGTTATATAGTTACAACATACAAATAATTTTTCATATAGACTTGTAAAAACCATGAAGCAAGTGCTAAAATCAGGAATGGAAGAGTGAAAGTATCCATAATTATGATTTATGAAAAGATCAGAAGTTGATCTATTATACTAGGTGACTCTAATAGATATGGACAACATATAAGCCACTCATGAGGTTACTCTACCATGGGAATCCATGACTTCTATTAGTGGTGATTTAAATGTGCATATTTTAAATTGGACATGTAAATACCACAAGGTAAGGCCAATAATAATGGTTTTTTCAATCGAGAGATAATTACCTTAGTAATACACAAACAAAGATTTAGTGAAATTCATGATAGGACCAAAACTCCCCAAAGCTCTGACACAACATGTCAGATTTAAGAGCACACATGATTACCAATGTATAAGCAACTAAACATGCAGAATCCAGAAGAACAAATAACTATCAATGAGAAAGAACACAGAATATGAGAGGCAATATACAATTATATTCAACTCATTACAAAGGAATTTAAAATAAAGAGGTGGCACTCTTTCTTCCACTTCGTGGGCTTACAGTAAACTTCCCTCCAGAGTAATCTTCTCTCATAGGTCACAACACACAGCTAACACAAGCTGTTGTTCACCTCATTGCACATCTGTACAATCAAGTACACCACCATACTCCAAGTAGATCTCTCCATGATCCTGCTGATGTATTGCTGTCACCTTGGATCTAGCTACCTCGCTGATCTCCCTTCTGACCCTCACATCCATACACCCCTGCATATCAAACCTGATCTTACTTATACCTACATGGGGAATCCTACTTGATTCCACCATGGGAAGAACTCTCCAAGCTTCACATAGCTCTTCTCCAAATTCTCCACTTAACAATACAGCCCATGAGTCTATTATATAGACCTCATGCATACACTGACTAGAATTGCAGCTCAAGACTTCGAACAAGCCTTTAACATGAAAACTCCACGTTCACTTAACTAACTGTTCATCAACAGTAGTTCAGACCGCTACAGGTGACCGACGTCGGTCCCTGCCCTCCTAGAGGTGACTGACACCGATCGATCTCCTGCCGATGCCGGTTTCCCTTCTGCATCCCCTGATTGACGTCGGTGTGGCCTACCGACGCCGGTGACTGCAAACGCCAAAAACCCTCCTGTTTGCCTTAAGGTGTAGCTTTTAGCTCCACACCCTAATAATCTCCCACTTGGAGATAAAGAGCTGCACCTATACCCAAAACCAGTACTCTGTCCAATCTGCATCCTGGCTTGTATTCCTCTTCAAGCTCCCACTTGAAGACAACCCACCACACTCCATGTGGTGTTAATCTTGTGCCTGATTTCCTTCATTCTCATCATACCATCTTCTACCTTGCTATACTCCCACTCAAATAGCAACCCCTATGAGTAACCTGTAATCAAAAAACACTTAACAGATTTGGGACATCTGTTAGTCAAGATCGCTCTGAGAACGTCCAACCTCACTCTGATACCAATTGATAGGACCAAAACTCCCCAAAGCTCTGACACAACATGTCATATTTAAGAGCACACATGATTACCAATGTATAAGCAACTAAACATGCAGAATCCAGAAGAACAAATAACTATCAATGAGAAAGCACATAGAATATGAGAGGCAATATAAAATTATATTTAACTCATTACAAAGGAATTTACAACAAAGAGGTGGCACTCTTTATTCCACTTCGTGGGCTTACAGTAAACTTCCCTCTAGAGTAATCTTCTCTCATAGGTCACAACACATAGCTAACACAAGTTGTTGTTCACCTCATTGCACATCTGTACAATCGAGTACACCACCGTACTCCAAGTAGATCTCTCCATGATCTTGCTGATGTATTGTTGTCACCTTGGATCTAGCTACCCCACTGATCTCCCTTCTGACCCTCGCATCCATACACCCCTTCATATCAAACCTGATCTTACTTATACCTACATGGGGAATCCTACTTGATTCCACCATGGGAAGAACTCTCCAAGCTTCACATAGCTCTTCTCCAAATTCTCCACTTAACAATACAGCCCATGAGTCTATTATATAGACCTCATGCATACACTGACTAGACTTGTGGCTCAAGACTTCGAACAAGCCTTTAACATGCAAACTCTGCATTCACTTAACTGACTGTTTGTCAACAGCAGTTCAGACTGCTACAGGTGACTGACGTCGGTCCCTGCCCTCCTGGAGGTGACCGACGCCGGCCGATCTCCTGCCAATGCCGGTTTCCCTTCTGTGTCCCCTGACCGACGTCGGTGTGGCCTACCAACGTCGGCGACTGCAAACGCCAGAAACCCTCCTGTTTGCCTTAAGGTGTAGCTTTTAGCTCCACACCCTAACAATTCATTTCTAAGTTGGAACACATGTTCCTAATGTAGATCTTTGGGTCAATGCATTAAAATATGTTATCAAAGGTGTTGTTATGACATGGTGAGTTGTTAAGTGTTCTAAGAAATTACTCTGTGAAGAAGTATGCAAATGAATGCAAGCTCAGTTCCAAGTAGGGTCTGTGATATCTGATCAATGGCCATTATTCTAATAAGTTTAGTGATATTTAAGGAAAATAAACAACCTCTTCACATACAACAACAACCTCTTCAAAGGTCATAAGTCATTGTGATCTCTATTCTAAGTCCATACAACCCAAGTAGCTCTTAGATAAGTTTAAATACACATCCAAGGTCACAAGTCATTATTCAAGTATATAACTACATAAGGATTTCACCAACATATAACATTACACTAGTATTTCAAACACACCACTATAGCATTGGAGAAATACATGGAGTTTGATCCCTCTTCATAGTATTGGTATGTAGATAGTGATCAACAAAAGGAAGGTTGAGTTCAAGTACAACTTCATACCCTAACCCATTTTTCCCCATTTAATGCATTTATTCCTCCTTGTTATTGATCTATGTTTCCAAGTGAATAATAAGATACACAATATCTTCCATAGTTAATTAAAAATATTTGATCACACACACATGACCTATATGTGAAGGCATATTGATCTAAAATCACATAGAGGGAAGAAACCCTATTGGATGTTAGCATACGCTATAGATGATAGTGCAAACTGACCTAGCTAAAATAATGTGGCCTTTCCATAGATTCAAATGGAGCCATATTCCTGACTTATAATGACCTCACATAGTCTTAAATTTGATCACACAATCTCTATAGCTATCCATTAGACATGAATTCCAACTAAGCTATTTGTCTTTAGTACTTTCCATTTTAGCACATTTCTTAAAATAATAAGTTCTAAATCATTCTTGTGTGATTTATTTCATATATTATACATTATAATTTTATTCAATAGTTTGTCATAATTATATTAACACATGCTTAATCACCAATTTTGATAAAATAGTTTCAAATTGTAGAATAGAAATTCAATGTCATGAAAGAAGCTTATAAATATAGTTAGCTTTGTGATGAAATCATGACTGAGATCCATGAAAAACTTTGGTTTGTACATTGTGAGCTAATAAATAATGATACTACAAAAACATTTTTAATATTTGAAATAAAATACAAATTCCAAAAAATGATTAAGGAAGAACTATTCAGTGCATATAAATTCAATTCAAGGCTATGAATAAATTGAATGATATCCATAGTGCCCTCACCAAATGCAACATAAATATTCTTAATTTATTCAAAAGGAATGGATAAATAAATAAGATGACACTTTATTCGATAAGTAGATTATTAAATGCTATCATCCTCAAATAATAAGGAACTATCATTATGGTCTATAAATTTAGGGACTTCGGGTTGAAATCAACACAAGTTGTTTGGGATGTTATAAGGAAGAAATTTTTGAAAATAATTTGGTAGAGAGATTCAAATGGATTTATCTCACACCATGATACCAATGAAGGGATTCAAGTAGAAATTAGACCCTGAATTAGAAACTAGATTCATCATGTAAAATACAAATGACCCATAGGCAAATATCCTATATGAAGATGTTAGGATAGGTAAGTATATGGTTATTTTAGAAGACAATATATCATAATTAATTAAGAGTAATTTTAATGATGTCTAAAATTTTGAGTTCAATGGAATCTATTCTTCAACTAGTTCAGGTGTTGGGGTTGTTTTTGATTTGTAAAAAAATATATTATTTCCTTTATTTTTCAGTTATAATTTGAATTCATAAACAAAACTACATAATACGAAGCTTTGATTTTAGGTTTGTAATATATTTAAGATATGGGAATAAAAAAATTAAAAGTGTGGGGTGTTGTTGAACTTATTGTGAAGCAAGTGAGAGACCAATATCAATTTAAGAATGATCATATAAAACACTATCATAATCATGTATGGGATTATATTGAATCATTTTATACAATTTTTATAATAACAACCCTTAGGGATGATAATGCGAGAGTTGATGCGTTGATGTTTTTTGATTCCTTGATGATTCATCCTCCCAATGTTGACAAAGATTAATATATCATGGAATTGATAAACAAACCTAGTATACCTGACAATTATAAACATTGGTAGGTTTTTAAATAATGATAATAAAATAATTTCCTTTATTTAAAAGGTGGAAGCTTCAGGAATTTGTATTTCTAAGGTAATAACTTTACATACAGAGAATCCCAATGCCAAGAAGATGAAAATAAAACTAAAAATGATTCTTGAACTAAAGCTATGAAAGGATATGAAATTTAGAATGAGGGAAAACATGATAAAATCATTCAGCTAAAATGTAATAAGATTCCAAAGGGTTTAGTATATTTGGAAGATCTATATGATAAGAATGAAATATATATCAAAGAGAAAATCAGAAAAAACCATATGGATCCCCACAATATGAAAAGGTAAATATTGACACTTTTGTAGAACCTAGGTACATAAATATTGGTAAATTTTGTTGAAAATAATAAAGACATAAATTTATCAAAATTTTCAAGCTATATACAAACATGTGTTCATGGATTTATGTTGACCTTAAGTCTTTTAAGCTGAAAGATACAAAGTAAAATATCCCTTTGAAATATGATGTTGATCCATATAGACAAAAGCAAAGACATTATAATCCTAAGATTTTTGGGAAAGTTATTAATGAGATAAAAAAAATTTCTTAATGCACACATAATATATTTTATCCATAATTCCACTTGGATAGCTAGTATTTTACCTTGTTAGAAGAAAAGTGGTGAGATTAGAATTTGCGTTGATTTTAGAAATTTGAATCAAGCATCCTTGAAAGATAACTAACCTTTTCCAATCATGGATCAAATATTTCAAGTAGTTATAAATTCAATAATTTTGTTTATGTTTGATATTTTTTTAGGCTATAAATAGATCAAGATCTCTAAAGAAGATCAACATAAGACAAAATTCACAACATCTAGAGGAACTTTTGCATATAGGAATATGCCTTTTGGTCATATAAATGTTGGTGCAACTTATCAAAGAATAATGAACCTAGTTTCTCATGATTTGAATTAAAAAAAATATTTTTTTCTTGATGACTTAACTATCTTCTCAAAAATAATAAAATGTCATTATGAAAACTTAGAAAATGTATTTAATAAATGTATAGCTCATGGCATTTTGTTAAATCCTAATAAGTCTATTTTTGGATTAATTGAAGGTGAAATGATTAGTCATATAATATCAAATAAAGGTATGAAGATGGATCCAAAGAGACTTCAACCCATTCAGAAGTTGTCTCGTCCTAAAATTAAACCATGAGTTGGCTATTATACCTAATTTTGTTAAACAAAAAAAACACATTACCAATATGAAGGGTAAAAAAAATCTTATGAGTGGATTAAAGAAGGCAAAGATGATTTTGAATAAATTAAAATTTCTATTTCCTGAGTGACAAATCTTGTATTCCCAAATTTCAAAAATACTTTATCATCTATAGTCATTCTTCCAAACACACCCTTTCAACCATTCTAGTTTAGAAAAAATATCATGGGATAGAATCACCTATTGAATTCATGAGTTGTGTTCTAAAAAAATCATGAGCTCAAGTATTCCTGCATTGAAAAACATGCTTACATCATTATCAAAGCATTCAAGCAATTTAGATATTATATTTTGAATTTTAATTATATCATAATGGTGTCTGACATTGGTGAAATGTATATACTAACACAATAAGAACTAGGTTCCAAGAGAGGTGGTTAAATCCCAAAGGTGAAAGAGCATGATATGTAAATCAAGCCTACTAAGTTGGTTCAACATACAGTGTTATGTCAACTTATTGAAAAATATGTTGATGGTAAGAAATATGATATGGTAGAAGAGATACATAGTTAATAGGTTTAGGATTTGACATTGGTAGCATTTGTTGGTTCATTAATGAAAGGAATTCTGACATTGCCTTTTTTTTAACTTATGGAGAATAACCTCAACACTTGAATTAAAACAAAAGAGAATATTAAAATTTAGGGATACTAGATATGTTATTTGGGACAATATCCTCTTTAAGAAAGGTATTGATGGATTTTTCCTATAGTGTGTGGATAAATAACAACAAAGAAAGCTTCTTGAAACATTCCATAGTAAATCTTGTGATGGTCATTTATTTTCTCCTATGAGAGCTTGTAATATTTTTAGAGATCATTATTATTAGCTCATGTTGTTCATAGATTATAAATATTGGGTCATTAAGTGTGAAACATGTCAACATTTTATGGCAAATTGAAGCTTGAAGCTCTTTCACTCAAACTACTAGTAATTGAGGAACCTTGTAGAATTAGAGTTAAGATTTCACTATAAATTTATATCCACATTCATGTACATGTAATACACATTTTATTATAGTTCCATACTACAAAAAGTGGTTTGAATATATTATAGTCAAATAGACTACTTTTGAATTAGTATGCAACTTCATCAAATAAAACATCTTAGTAAGATATGGTGTACATCAAAATATTATGATTGATAATGTTTCAAACTTATCTTATAGATCATAGGTTTTTGTTATGGATATGGTATATATTTATCACACTTTTCATATTATTATCTACAAGTGAATGGTCAGGATGAGTCAAGTAACAAAAATATTATTATTATTATTATTATTATTATTATTATTATTATTATTATTATTATGCAAAAGTTAGTAGATGATGATTAGAGGAATTGGCACAAAAGGTTATATTATGCATTATGGTTTGATCACATTACTCCAAAAAGAGCCATTAGATGTCATCATTACAAATACTATATGAAATAGATGTATACATGCCTATTTCCTTAGAATTTCCTACATTGTAGCTAACCAAAATAATTGAAAATGTAAACTTCAAAATCCCTCTCAACAAGAGGATTATGTATCTGAACAAATTGGAAGATGAAAGAGATCTAATATTTGATAGATTTTTTTAACATATAATCAAGGTTAAGAAATGTAATAACTCTATTTTTTTAAAACACTGAGATAAATAGCCTACCATGCAAATATTAAAAATAGAGCTAACATAAAAAATATAATGAGATCAATAACTTTGTTATAGGAAACATAGTAACTAGACCAAGTTCATAAATCACCAACAAAATCATTACAAAGAAATTATCCACTTTGTACTCAAATAGAGGCAAGTCAGTGTATTAACAACACACTCACACACTCCTATATGTGTAATTCCTATATGGACTTCCTATTAGAGTCATTATCTCCATATAAACTCACTTGATCACCTATAAAAACCATAAAATAGTCTACACCTCATAGGGTAAACCAAAAAGAGTCTAGCAAACAAATTCAAAAATAGAAACAAACTCAATAGAAGAATTATCACACTAAGCTTGCTTAGGCAAGATCTATAAAACTTCAAATAACATCTAGTGATTGTTTTAAGGACTATATTCAAAATCAATACAATATAAGATAATTTTAACAAATGCTTCACTTAATTTGGGTGCCAGCAAGAATTGTATGAAAGTGTTATCTATATGATCATTTTAAGAATCACTGCACTTATACCCTCATACTAGTGACCTAACATTAATTTTATATTTAGCTTATATTCACAGGTTTATTCTTAGAGTTTAGTCAAGTATTATTTAATTCACAATGATGGATGTAACCACATAAGTATCCATCACATCACTAACATGATCAAATGTATGTTCATGTATGTTGCCCATTAATCATCTCTTAAGCCTTGGTTTAGAGATTAAACTCTTAATTCCAAGTCTTAAATGTCACCTTGTTAATCTGCATATAACACTAACGAACCATGCCATAATAGCATGAAATTCATTTAGTCTTAATGTTTCAACAATCATGCTCATGTTTTGCATGTGAATATTCATAAAATTCACCACAACTAATAGTACACTTGGGATTAGTTAACATTTACATTAATAAAAAGGTAACAAATAATTTGGGACCATTTTTATTTTCTTTATCAAGTAATGTGATTTACACCAAGTCCATAAGATCCTTAAGTTTGGTTAATTCAGCTTATTTATTTGAAATAGGCAAGTTGATATCATTAATCTTAATGATGATTGAAATTAATAATTGACAAACTATTTAATCAACCTATTTACAATTTATAAATTAGGACATCAAGGTTGACATAAAAATCAAGGCTTGCATCAAAACCTTCAAGAGACATTATCAATGAAATTGGTTCTAATTATTTTAACTTTCCCACTAAATCAATCTGGCTCCAAAAGAACCTCAAAACAAACTAATAAGATTCCATGTTCATGTGTTAAAATCATTAATATATCTACTTATGTTTAAACAATAATATGTTCAAATAGTTTATAAGTTACAACAACTACCAATCTTTCTAAACACCAATAGCCAACTAAGCATGTAGATCCATTTAATATTTCAACTAAAGAAATAACCACATTATGAAAAGTTACAACTTATATAAATTATGATAAGTTCAAAATACCTTTATTAAACAAATTAAACATTCCAATGTAGATGACTCAAGTTCAATGTAATGACGATATGTTATTAAGATCTTAACATAAAATCATTTACTAGAATAAGCATAACTCCAACAAATATCATCTAAAGTTTTCAACACTTAAAAACTAAATCTCTCAATAGAGATTGACCATAGTTATAAAATAACCAATTAATTATTCATTCTAATTTTTAAATAATCATTCTATTTTTATGCATGCACATTAATAATATAATATATCATTAGTGTATATCAAATAATGTTACTAAAAGTGTAAACCCATTAGTCATTAAGTTATGTTTGAACTTAATACTAGTTAATAAACCATATAACCACAATAAAATAACCTTATTATAATAAATTATAACCTAATGAAACAATTACATATTTTGAATGGATAAGAAAATACATATATCAAGATCAAAAGATTTATGTTGCATGACAACTATTCTTTCAATTGAATCTAAATAATGCAATCACAAATTTCCACTCTACTAAAAATAATAAATCAGAAATCAAATCACATAATATTGAATAGAGATAGGTCATTATAAGAATTAAGTGTAAAAGATTATTATGACATGAAATTTATCATCAAATGATCAACTAAATACATCCTTGGAGAACTCAAACATAATTTAAATCTTCTACTTGCACATTGAATCAACAAACCCCCTCTCTAGTCCTAATGAACCCAAATGGACCTAAACCACCCCAAACATCAATTGATTTTGGATCTAGATAGTAAGGAAGGTGAAAACAAAGGACAAGAATGAAACAATTCTGAGCTTAACTTGAAAAAGTCATCAAATTATATAAAACAAAGAGAAGACCTCATTCACATTCTAACTTATGAATATTAGTGACTTGGAGCCTCCTCTAAATAGTATAGATCATAACACTGAGCTCTGCATATTAAATCTCACATTTTATTCAAGGGAATACAACATGAAATTAAACTGTATACATTATATATAATTTGCATTAATTTCCATTACATTAAACTAGGTAATCTATGATAAGAACATATTTATTCATATGTCAATAAATAATAGGTGAAGAAGATCAAGGCAGAATAACCTACTATAAAATCAAAATTTTATAACAATAACCATAAAACCCTCGACTCTCAAATCATGAAATAATAACTAGAATTTGAGTTCAAACAACTAGGTGAACCACCAAAGGATTCATGAACACCTTGCCAACATTCAAGTCAACAAATATTAATTCAAAAGATAAACATGAAGTTTTTTTCCAAAATACTGTACTAAGTAACCAACATTTCAACAAAATCATTACAAATTGATAAAAAAAATAATTAGGATTTTAAGTCAAACCCTCAGGACCCATTTCATTATTTTTACACAAAATGATTACAGGCAAGTTCAAAAACATACAAGACCATGAATATCACCAAATAATAAAAAATGAAATGATGACCAAATCCCATCTAAAAACAAACCCATACAAAATCATTGCATTCGAATTGAAAATAAATCCTTATAAAAAGTCAAACTAAGGTCAACCCAAAACCATTCTATAATTTATACAAAACTCTAATATTAAAAAAAACACAATCCTCAATATTTTCCATGACTCCATAGCCAATACAAAACCCATCACACAAAACCAATGACATTTGTAGGTATAAAACCCTATTTCATAATCATGTAGGGTGTTTACAAAATAAAAACACACACAAAACCCATTTTATTTTACATGCCAAAAATAAGTTTTCAAACTAGTTAAACAGAGAAAACCAACATATATAAATGAAGCCAAACACCTACATATATAAAACAAAATGAAAAAACTTACTTGGTAGTATGAAAAACAAAAATGCAAGAGTTCCAATCACTTTCTCCTTTTCCTATCCAAAAGTTTGATCTCACTATATATTTTATAGTTTGCTTCAAGAAGAAGAAAAATCCAACAAACTCCACATAAATTTTCCCTTATGGCCAACAAATAGATCCATGACTGCACATTAATTCTCTGTGAAAACCTCTAGGCTATAATGGCCATTTTTTCCCTCTAAACTCTTAATGATGGCTACAATAAAATTTCAATAGAGTTTCCCCCTCAAAACTAGGGTTTCAAATGATGTAGAATGACCAAAATAAACATATAACCCAATTGAAGTCTCTCAATCCACTACATTAAGCTACGAACTAATGCCATAGACTATGGTCTATGCCACACAAAAATAAAACCAAAATCAAGTCCCAAGGTAATGCATGGCATCTTAACAAGTCCATGCTCTAGTCAAGATTTACTAAGACTATTTCAAAATGACATGCCTCGTAATACATTAAATCATAATGTAAGCCAATAACATAATCAAATCCATAATAGACAAGGTCAAAAGCATGCATTCAAAACTAGACATCGACTATCAATAAAGACCTAACTCCCAAAGAGTCTAATTTAATCAAGTAATACATTAACAAAACCAAGGTAATAATGACTACTTAATATGAAAGGAAATATCATCACAACAAGAAATGACTAATGATAAACACAATAAGACCAAATAATAACATATCAATACAAGCGAGAAAGACTACATGAACACTCATAAGTGAAGTAACCAAACTTAGTGAGAAAAATAGTAAAAGAAAATCTTAGATTTATTTTAAAATCTCATGAGAATATCTCTTGTCTATACACCATGTCTTGGCTATCAAGATCCAAAATCAACATAGCTCATGAGTACCTATCCCTATGTTCACCAAACAAACCATCAATAATATCTAAACAAGATAAGAATAATAAATACACCAAAATATAAATGAATCAAATAACAATTACTCTTATACTAAATCCACAAAACATAATTCATAGAATCATTTAATAATCAAATATAACTATAGAGTTCACAATATCATCAATAAAGAAATGAAACAATAATGTCTCAATAGATAACTAAACCTTGAGCATTTAGATGAATCACATAATAAACCTTAGCAATATGCCACACATGTATGCTTTGAATCAAAGTAGTATAATTAATCAACTAATCCATGAAACAATCATCACCCGAGTCATTAAACAATACAACTAAAAGTTTTAAGTGATAAGTATCTAGGGTCATGATATCCTCCCCCACTTGGGAAAAAGTCATCACAGTGACTAAAATAGCCAAGGAAGTATTGCCTAAATATAATTTTGTCTTTCCAAATAACACTCCTCTTAGATGAAGGATCCCATTAGACCAAAATTTGGGAAATCTCATGATTCTGCAATCTATTGTTGTGATGATCCAAAATCCTCATTGGTTCTAACTACATCTTTTCCTCTTCCAAAACTTGAAAGTGGGTCTAATTGAAAACATGAGATGGATTAGGTATGTATTTTTTTAATAATGCAACATGAAAAAATCATGAATCTAGGACTGAGAAGGAGGAAGGGCTAGTCGATAGGAACCAAACTAATTTTATTCAAAAATTCAAAGTGTCTAAAAAATCAAGGAGCCAATTCAGAAGATTTTACAAACTTTGTTTAATTTTTATATAGTCTAACAACATAAAAAATTTATCACTAGCTTCAAATTCTCATGGTGACCTCTTTAAATCTACATAACTTTTTTGTTTATTAGAGGCAACTTTTAGATTTTGCCTTATGATTTCTATTTGTTTATCATATTCCTGCAAAACATCAAGAACATAAATAGTTATATTTTCTAAACTTTCCTAACCAAGTGGACTTATACATTAATGTCCATATAGAGCTTTGAATAGAGCCATTTTAATCACATAATGTTATTTGTTATTGTAATAAAATTCAACTAAGTGTAAAGAATCTTCCCATTTACCTTGTTGATCTATCACATACATTCTTAACATGTCTTACATAATTTGATTAAGACTTTCCATTTGACCATCTATTTATAGGTGGTAAGAATATCTAAAATTCAATCTAATTCCAAAAGCAACATTCAAAGTTTTTCAAAGTCTTGAAGTAAAACATTTATCCCCATCAGAGATAATCAATTTCAACATGCCTTATAACCATACTATTTGTTTCACAAACCATTCATCAAACATAAATGAATCATCAGTTAAATTTTTAATAATGAAATGCCCAACTTTGGTAAATTTATGTATCCCAACCAGAATAGTATCATGTTTGCTTCGAGACTTTGAAAATAAGCTATGACATCAAGAGAAATAACATTCCACTTACCTTGTGTAATGTCATGAGGATATAAAAATCCTCCTAGATAGAAATGTTTAACTTTTGCATGTTGGCATTCTAAGAATTTAGCCATAAAGTCAGTAATTTCTCACTTCAAATGATCCAAAACTCAAAAGTTTTGATTGATAGATATTTCAAGAAAATGAAAATAACACAGTAACAATGATTTCTCTGAGAAGAAAATTTTTATTACTCAAGATTGCAATACAACCATATGCTTATCTCTGGGAAGAGATGTCTATTTTCTATTTTGGGTTACATCTTCATTTATACACATTTTGAAGGTAGGAGGAGGATGTGGAAGGTCACCAATCTTGAGGGAGATTAAATTGTTTCAAATTCCATGATTTACAACAATACAAAATTTAAGGAATTACTAATTTTAGAAACTTACTATTTTTAGATTGCACTACTAAAATTGAAATTTGGGACACTTCTATTGTTTTTAGGGGTCAAAAACCATTGACTGAATCTCAGTGCCATCTCACTACATTCTCCTCATTCTTAGCTTTCTAAAGGTTCAAATGGGGAGTCAATCAGAGCTATGGTACAAAACTTATGGTTCCCAAACGTTTCATCATCAATTGGGGTAGAACAGTCACCCAAATTGTCACCTAAATTGTTGCCTGGATCATCAAACCAAGCCAATAATACAATATTTTTCAGCTCAAGTGTCATCTTTGTGACACCTGAATGAGAAAAATAAGGTGTTGTATGCACCTATTTAAAAATAATAATTTGAAAATCACCTAATTTGAGCACATAGACTCTATTTTAATGCTTAACTAGGCCATCAGAATCAATAGAAAAATTACAAACTTTCATTTATTAGGATTATTAGCCAAACCTACACTTACCTCATGGTAGAATTGATCAGAACACTATTGTTCTAAAATTTCAATTCTAAAATTATTATGCAAAATAGATAAGGTAATGAGATACATGTGTCGACTGAGTGTATCAACAACATTATTCTCCTTACCTTTCACATATGCAATATACAATCAAAATTTCTCAAAATTTTTAGCCGTCCATACTGGCGTACATTTAGAACATCTTGGGAAAATAAGTATTCCATGTTGTGATGATCGGGTTTAACTTTAAAATATATTTCAACATAAAATGTTTCCATTGCTTAAGTGAATGTACAATGGCAACACATTCAAGGTCACGAGTAGTATAATTATTCTAATGTTATTTAAGTTTCCATGACTAATAATCCACCACTTTACTATCTTGGATTAACACACCACCCAATCCTTGCTTGGATGCATTGGCCCAGTTTTTGAAATTGTCATTTAAATATGTTACAATAAGTATAGGTGTTATTTTTAATAGATCCTTAAGCTTCTAAAAATCTTGCTCACAATCTAAAGTCCAAAATAATTTCTTATCCTTGTGCTACAAGGAAGTTATTAGATTCGATAATATAAAAAAATTCTACAAATCTTCTATACTATCTAGCCAATCCCATAAAACTATGTACTTCATATATGTTTTTAGGAGTAGGAATTTCTTATCCTTGTGCTACAAGGAAGTTATTAGATTGGATAATATAAAAAAATTATACAAGTCTTCTATAATATCTAGCCAATCCCATAAAACTATGTAATTCATATATGTTTTTAGGAGTAGGCCATTCTTACATAGCCTTAATCTTGGATGGGTTTGTAAAAATACCATCCTTAGAAATTATGTTCCCCAAATAATGAATCTCATATTGATAAAAATCACATTTAGACAACTTACCAAAAATTTTAAGCTACTTTAGCCTTTGTATAACTAAATACAAGTGTTTCTCATATTCAACTACATTCTTAGAATAGATCAATATGCCATCAAAAAAAGTTAGCACAAATTTATCTAGAAAATCTCTAAATAAATTATTCATTTGGTTCATAAATTCATCAGGCACATTATTTATATCAAATTACATTACTATAAACTCATAATGTCCATACCAAGTTCAAAAATAAGTCTTATGAATGTCCTCTTGCTTAATTCTCAATTGATGATAGCCTAAACTCAAGTCTATCTTAGAAAATATAGTTTCGTCCTTCATTTGTTCAAATAGTTCATCTATCCTTTAATGGTTTTTGATGGTAACCTTATTAATCATGTGATAGTCTTCAAATAACCATAAAATTCCATCCATGTTTTTCACAAATACCATAGGTGCACCCTAAGGAGACACACTTGGTCTAATGTTGTCATTTTATAACAACTCATGCAACTGAACCTTGAGTTCCTACAAATCAATGATATTCATGTGGTAGGGAGCCTTTAATGAAAGATTTTCCCATGGCATTATATCGATATCAAAATCAAACTCCCTCTAAGGAGGAAATCCACTTAGATTTTTAGGAAACACATCATAAAACTAATTCAGAAAGTAAAACTCTTTTTAAATAATTTCATTCTCAGGTGCAACTTTTTGCATCTACATAAAATATAATTTATAGCCCTTTTGTACATCCTTCTTCAGTTCTAAAGATAATAGAAGATTACAAATCTTAAGCTTCAGTAAACCTTAAATTTATACTATATTTTATAAGTCATCACAATAGTTATCAACTTATTACAATAGTCTAAGATGGTTTTATGCTATTATAACCACTACATTCCCCAAATTAAATCACAATATCTAAGGGGAGCTAAAAATAGATTGGTTCTAGTTTGAACACTCCCTAAATCTAAAACTACTTACTCAAGGCATTTGGATAATGATACCCTCTTACTTGTACTAAATTCAACCTTCCAACCTCTTAATGTCATAGTATTTAAAATACATTTATTTACAATCTTAGGACAAATGAAACTATTTGTTGCACTTGAATGAACCAAAATAGAAATTGAAAAATCATTTAATTTACCTCTATAGGAGTGGTTTGGTAATCCAAATTATGATTATCTAAAATGGCATATAGTCTATGTTTAGATGATTGTCCCAGTTATAGTTTTGGATAGTCCACACTATCAACACATTATAGTTATTTGAGGTGATATAATAATGGTGTTTGTCCTAGAGGTAGGTGCATTTTGACTTCCTTGGGTCTGATTTTTCTTATAGGTTCTAGCTTTAGAAAAAAATTATTCTTGAAATTCTTATTTTTCTACTAAAATTTATTATAACTAATGGTACTCCTATTAAATATATAGTTTTGATTAGTTTTCTTAAAGTTCTTGGGTGATAGGGACATATTTTGGATTCTAGACTATTATCTATTTTGCTTAAAATCTTGTCTCACCTTTTGACAAGATTTTTATTTCTATTCTACCCTATGAAAAAATTCAATGGCAACAGTCATAGTTTTAGGGTTAGTCATATTGACATCATGCATTAATATTTACTTCAATACTAACTTAAACTTGGTCACTTTGGTTTATTCATCATGCATGTAGTTTACATGATGTAACAAATTCAAAAACTTATTTTTATATTCAGTTAATGCCATATTTACTTGATTTAAAAAATTGAAAATTAGTTATGTTCTATTATTTAAAATTAGAATTGAGATATATCTTCCTAAACTACCTTTCAAAAGTAGGCCTGGTAAGATTCATTGGTTATTACCCCTCTAATGCACATAGATGATTCTACCATAGAGCTGTAGCTCTAACTAGATGATAAGTAACCACCCTTGCCTTCACATTAGAGGGAATGTTATATAGGTTAACCAACCAAGCATCAAATAAATCACTTGATTCATCACCATAAAATATTTTTGGGGGTAGATTTTTTAATTATTTTATATTGGCATCAACCATATTTATAGGGTAGTCTTGGGTCTCCTTCTCACCACCTTGCCCTTCTTCTCTAATAGGTAATTCTTCAAGTGGAATGTTGGAATCAAAATTATTGAGAGGTGGGGGGTGAAATAGTCTTTGAAACATTCATTCAATTCCACTTAACATTCATGAGCAATTCATGCAAACATATAGATCAATCAAAGCACAAGAAACCATACATATGAGCATAAAATATAAGAATAAATCACATATGTTGGAAACCCTAAAGGGGAATAAAAACCATTGATCTTTGAAAAAAAACTATTATAAGACAAAAAATAAATTTAGTGAAGCACCAACTCCACATGGAGCACCAAACCCAACTAGCCAAGCACCCACTTGACCAGGCTTTAACAAGCACCTACTTGTAAGGAGGCATCAACCCCATATATGAATCAACACCAAATCAACCACCTAATTTATTTGATAAAATTTAGAACACAATTTTTCTCAACCAATAGATGATGACCACCTCTTCATCTCTTCACACTCTTATCCGTCTCAAACTGTCTTCTAGGCCTCTTCAATCAATTAGGTCTCTTTAAGATTGACTAGGTCATATGACCTTGATATTCATACTCAAACCTCATTTTAGATATTAATGATGTTCCCTTAAATCTATTATGATGTTCTATAATACCTCCTTCCACTCAAGTATATTCTATATCATTCACTCCTCAATCCAATCCTTCTTACTTGCATAAATAGGCCTAATATGCCTTGTTCTTATACAAGCCTCTTGCTCATACACCTCTTGGTTAGACACACTCACTTAACCACTTAGCTTGGGAATTAAATAAATCTTAACACATGTTATCAACAAGAATCAATTGCACAAATCAATCGGTCACACCTTCATTTGGCCTTATCCTCCTTTAGGCCTTATGGAGACCTAATAGGCCTTCTTTAGACACACGTTACACTTTATCTTTATTATAAAACTTTAAAACTCCAAAAACTATAGAAAAATATCATATAATAGTAAAAAAGGACCCTAATAATGTCTTATAGGATATAAATATATTTTAAAACAAATCAATACTTGAAACCCCTCATTAGTACTCAGTCTTATTAGGCCTATGTACACCAAAAATTTGCCTTTCAATATTGAAGCTCAAACTCACTTAAGCCACTCAAACATGATCAATAAAACACATAAAGATAATCTATATGACCTTAGGGTCATCAACATATGATTGAAACACTTCAAATCAAGGAAAAAAGGCTTAAACCCATATCTTCAGTATTCTCACTCAAAACTATTAGAACTATCAAAACCAGTCATGAAACTTCTTGACATTCAACACCTAAAAGGACACTTTAAATGATTTTAAATACATTAAAAAGATTATATAACATATTTATAACAACCTAAATCATAAAAACCATAATATATAATAGAAAACATTGGTCTTGCATACCATTCTCTTGACCTTATCGCACATAATCTTTGCATGAACCAAACAAGCCATTTTGGATTCAACTTTTCAATCTCTTACTCTGACTTCCAAGCTTTTAAAAATAATGAAAAAGATTTTAAATTCATTAAAAAAACACCATGCACTACATTTAATCACTCTTTAATGAAATTACACTCAAATCCAACTTTTCATCACTATAACTTGCTTACTCAGAACTACCAAGAATGTCAAAAACATAGTAATGAAACATTGCCCTTCTAACACCTATATAGGGACTTTCAAAGAATTCCAATGCATGAAAATGATCCTATGACATACCCATACCATATTAAAATATAAACACTATATGGTCTAGTGGTAGCTATTGGTCTTACAGACTAATTTGTTGACCTCACTACACATAAACCTCATTAAGCCAAATAAGCCATTTTGGCTTCATAATTTTCACCACTATACCTAAATTATAAGATATATACCAAGAATTAAAATGTATTAAAAGTCATTAACAACATATTTATGCACTTTTTTTCATCATTCTATCATGAAAAAACATTCCAATTCATCTTCTCATTGTTGGCTAGGTTTTTCACTATTTACACCATTAGGCTTATTAGTGACTAGCTAACTTGGATGACCATTTTATAACACTCAAGGGATATAACCTATTGAGAAACCTTCATAGGAAATGAAACATGAGTCTCTACCTTATTAATCCATCCATTTTATTACTATGTCTAATGCAAATTTTGACTTCTACAACAATTTTAGAAACAAGCCTGTAGCTCAACATTTTCTCTCTCCTCTCTCTAACAAATACCACTTGGAGGTACCTAGGATAATACACTATAATATCCTATATCTTACCTAATAAATTAAATATATCCTGAGTAATTTTGAGAAACATATTCAACATCAGGTCTTCATTAGGGTTCTAAGAGGGTTTAAACCAATTTCCACTCTTAACAATTGTTCATAAAGCATAGCATCTCAATCCAAAAAATAATGAATGGAATTTTGATCTATGACCCTTACCCATATACCATGAAACTATTATGTTCCAATTAAAAGGTTTGATGAGCTAATGAGCATAAGAAAATCCTTTTTGGGTTGAGAACTCTTCATTTTAAGTACTCAGGAGACCTTCAAATAACTTTTAATGCCTTGTCCTTCAAATTAGAACCTAAAAAATTATACACATGCCTAAAAAAACTTAACTCACATTTTTTAATGATCACCTACTCACACTTGCCTTGGAAATTGATCCTAATACCCCATTAGGCTACACTCTCTCCACATCATAATCTTCATACCTTATTAGGCCTTGAACTGACCTTCATAACTCTTTCCATGCTCTAAACACCTCACTATCATGCTTCACATCTCAATCTCATGACATACAACCTATATCATGCTTAAACAGTGCCATGCATCCTTCACATGCCTTGAAAATAGATCATGATACCTCATTAGGCTAGTTAGGGTCCAAGTACAAACCAAGATAGAATGCCTTACCCTCAAAGATTCACCTTACAACACTTATGAAGGATTATACACCTAAATCACATGCCCATATAATTCCAAACAACTTCTTACTTTCTTGATCTCACTCACTTCACTATAACACCTACACATACCTTCTCACAAGGTCTAGGCTTGTCTTCACAAGACACCTTGACTATGATCAAACATACTGACCTTAAATATATCACACAAGATGACATGAGGACACTCATATCATTATTCTCATATAATAACACTCTTTAAATATTCTTGACACAACTCACTACTAATTGACCTTGCCACTGCCAACTGAACTTGCTCTCAACAACAGTCTTGTAGACCTACTTATCATCATACCTTCACAAGAACCTTTAATGACAATAATAATAAATTCATGCTAACCTGAACCTTGATATCAACCTTGACATCAACCAACAGAGAAGATAAAGCTCAATAAACTCACCTTGTCACATCAATCTCACAATCTCATACCTCAAAGACAACTCATCATGCATCTTCACCATATGGACCTTGACATCGATGCCATCAACCTTGACATCAATGACAACACTTCTCAATAAAATCCACCTTTGTCATTAATGGAAAATATACTAGATATTGATCATTCTCATCTCCCTCATTTTAGTCTTTCTCCCCTTTTGACATTAATGATAAAGGGTCTTCCATAAATTGTCATCTGATCATTGGACCTGAACTTCAATAAATAACATAATGAAATGATGAAAAACACTCACCTTAATATTAGATGTTGTAAAAAACTCCTAAAACACACTTTCTCCCCCTGAGTTGATGCAACCTCTCAAAGTCACTAAATAGAGAACAATTTTAAAAAATCAATCTTTTAAATAGGCTACCTCTCCATTCTAAACAATCTCCCTCATAACTTAGCTCTAGCCTTTTATCCAACTAACTCTATACATACCTCTATTTTGATATCAAAGGAAACCACTCTCTTGAAAAAGAAGTCAGATATTCTAAGATACCCCTTAGACCAAGCATATCTTTTTCAAATGAACTTAGATCATAAGACCATACACCTTGTCCTTGACATGATTGAAAAACATCAAACTCTGGATCACTCGATAGTATACCATACTCTTGACACCAACTATAGGATTAGGGAATTCCCATTTTGTATTCACATCTTTCACACCATATGAATCAATATAACTCATATAACATCCTCAACTACCTCCAAGCATCTTGATACTAAAACCAAATATTAACACAAATCAAGTTTGACTATTAATTGATAGAATCAAAATAGATGCTTGCTTACTTCTCATATACCAATTGACTACTTTTTGACCTCGAAAGCCTAATGTCAACCTTATATATCTCACCATGATGCCTAATAAATTCAAACCTTAGAGCTACCAAGCTCCCTAAACACTTAGACTACTCACAACAATGCAAAAGGAAGTCTAAAAATTAATCATGCATAAACTTTTACATTCTATACCATGGATCCTCATGAACTTGAAACACAAACAACCTAGAATCCTCTTAAGATGAATTCTTATTTGACTAAAACATCATGATTTTAAAAATATATGAGTGTCTCTATGAAGCTCAAATGGAGTCACCCATTTTCATAGGGGGCTAAAACACCATGAACTCATGAGATTCCCAGATCTCAATCCACTCTTCTCAGCCATCTTGCAATTATGATATCGACAGTCCCTCTTTAGATTCCACTTAGGCTTGACCAAAGCATTTGACTCATATACCTTATCAACCTTCCTCTTATTTTTGATTTCCTTGTCAATATGTGTAGATATCACATGTTCTTAAAGTTATTTCACATTTGATCCTTGCTTTACCTTAGAAAATAGTCTATTGTGACTAGTAGATTGATCATGACTCACCTTGAATATCTTTGGTTTCCATATAAAATTTTGATCCTTATAATGTACTCTAGGAGCACAATATACCTTGTTATATCTTAAGGGCCTTTTAAATATATTAGGATAGAATATTACAAAGTCTCCCACATTATGAAAACTATAACAAATAACATTACTATTTTTACCCCTTAACTGATCACTCCTTCTCCCATGGTCCCATGAAAACTCATCCCTTGAGGCCATTCTACAATCACTTGCTCTATGACCAAATATATGATTAAAAAAAAAACAACCATTTAAATAATTGGAATACCTCATTACATTAGGTTGCCTGATTGGTCTCTTCATGTTGAGTTTCATGTTGGTTATCTTAACTTGTTATGGATTATCACGCTCTTTCTCAAATTTGCTCATCTTGTCTATGAGATGTTCATGCTCAACCTTCAAATAATCTAGCTTTGTCTTCAAATGATCATACTCAAATTATTTTGATCTAAAATTTTTATTGACTCCTTCTAATTGATTCTTGAGATCTTTGATGATCTTCTCATCCCTTTTGGATTCTTTGACTGAGTCACTCTTCAAGGTACATATATGTTTCTTAAGACCCTTGAACATAGATCTCAATTCATGATTTATATTATTTTGGTGCTTAAAATAATCTAGGGCACTTATGAGATTAGATTCAAGATCTACTTCAACTTCTCCTTCTTCACTGTCGTAGTATACTTCTTCATCATACATGTTGTCTTCCTTGGATCAACCTGCTTATTTAGCCAATAATAGAAATCCATTTACAACTTGATCAACATAGTCATCATCATCATCATCATAAAAAGTATTATCACTTACCTCATATGAATTATTTCCTTAAAACTTATTCAAAATCTCTCTTACATACTTATCGTGTGAAATGAATTGATCTTCATTGCTATCATGATAAACACTATCATCATCACAATCCATGCTTATGCTTTTCGGATCTCCTTTAGGCTATTAGGCCTAATTCAAAGGACCATGATTTAATACCAATTTTTGGAATAAAAATTACTGATATGTGATGGGGTGAATCAATATTTTAAACATTCATTTAATTATACTTAACATTTATGAGCCATTCATGTAAACATATAGATCAATCAAATCACAAGAAACCATACATATGAACATGAAATACAAGAACATGTCACATATGTGGGAAACCCTCAAGGGGAATAAAAACCACTGATATATATAAATTTACTACATTCTTATAAGAAAAAAACAAATTTAGTGAAGCACCAACTCCACATGGAGCACCAACCCCAACTAGCCAAACACCTACTTGACTAGGCTTTAACAAGTACCTAATTGTAATTAGGCACAAAACCCATAGATGACTCAGAATAAAATTAGACACCTAATTATTGTGATCAACTTCATAATATTATGTTTCTCAGCCAATATATTATGACCACCTCTTCATCTCTTCACACTCTTATCCCTCTCAAACTGCCTTCTAGGCCTCTTCGCTCAACTAGTTCTCTTCAAGACCGATTAGGTCATATTATCTTGATATTAATACTCATACCTCCTATTATATATTCATTAAAATACCTATAATATTTTATTATGGTATATAATACCTCATTTCACTTAAGGATGTTCTATCTCATTCGCTCCTCAATCCAATCCTTTTTACTTGCATAAACATGCCTAATATGCTTTGTTCTTATACAAGCCTCTTCCTCATACACCTATTAGTCAGACACACTTACTTAAAAAATTATATTGGGAATTTAATATATATTAACACATTATATCAACAAGAATCAATAACACAAATTAGTTAGTCACACCTTCATTTGGCCTTATCCTCCTTTAGGCCTTATGGATACCTAATATGCCTTCTTTAGAGACACATTACACTTTGCCTTCCTTGGAGAACTTTAAAAATATAAAAATGGAAGGAAAATATAATATAATAATAAAATATACCCCCATTAATATATTTTAGGCTCAAAAATATATTTTACAATAAATCACTATTTGAAACCCCTCATTAGTACTTAGTCTTATTAGGCCTATGTACACCAAAAATTTGCCTTTCAATACTAAAGCACAAACTCACTTAATACACTAAAACATGATAAATAAAACAAATAAATAGAATATTCATGACATAAGGGTTGTATATATATGATTCAAACACTTAAAATCATGGAAAAACGCTTAAACTCATCTCGTCATTATACTCACTCAAAACTGCCAGAACTATTAAAAACCAATCATGAAACTAATTGACGTTCAACACATAAAAATAAACTTTAAATGATTATAAATAAATTAAAAATATTATATAACATATTAATAACAACTTAAATCACAAAAACCATAATATCTAATATCAACCATTGGTCTTGCAGACCAATCTCCTCACCTTATCTCACATAGTTTTGCTTGAACTAGACAAGCCATTTTGGATTTAACTTTTTAATATATTACAATGACTTATAATATTTTACAAATAATTAAAATGAATTTAAAGTTAAAAAACAACACCATGCACTACATTTTATTACTCTTTCATGAAATTACACTCAAATCTAACTTTTCATCACTATAACTTGCTTACTAAGAACTACCAATACTGTAAAAAACATAGTCATGAAATATTGACCTTATAGCACCTATATATGGAATTTAAAATAATTTAAATGAATTAAAATTATCCTATGACTGACATACATATATATATATATATACATATATATATACACACACACACATATATATACATATATATATATATATATATATACATATACATATATATATACATATACATATATATATACATATATATATATATATATATATATATATATATATATATATACATATATTTATATATATATGTATATATACATATACATACATATATATATATATATATATATATATATACATATATATACATATATACATATATATACATATATATATATACATATACATATACATATACATATAAATATACATATACATATATACATATATACATATATGCATATATACATATATACATATATACATATACATATATATACATATACATATATATACATATACATATATATACATATACATATATATACATATACATATATATATATATATACATATACATATACATATATATATATATATATATATATATATATATATATATATATATATATATATATATATATACATATATACATATATATACATATATATACATATACATATATATATATATATACATATACATATACATATACATATACATATACATATACATATACATATACATATACATATACATATATATATATATATATATATATATATATATATATATATATATATATATTCAATCATAAACATCATATAGTCTAGTGACAACTATTGGTCTTATAGAACAATTTGTTAACCTCACCACACATAGACCTCATTGAGCCAGACAAGCCATTTTGGATTCATTATTTTCACCACTCAACCTGACTTCCAAGATATATAATAAGAATTAAAATTTATTAAAATTCATTAAAAATATATTTATGCACTTTATTTCATCATTATATCATTAAAACACATCTAATTCATCTTCTCATTATTGCTTAGGTTTTTCATTATTTACACCATTAGGCCTGTTAATGACTAGCTAACTTGGATGACTAGTTTAGAACACTTAAGGGATAAAACCTATCTATAAACCTTCATTTACATGAAACATGATTCTCTATGTTATTCCTCCATTCATTTTCTTACTATGTCCAATGCAATTTTTGACTTCTACAATAACTTCTTTAGAAATAAGCCTGTAACTCAACATTTTCTCTCTCTTCTCTCTAACCAATACCACCTAGAGTTACTTGGGAGAGTTAAATATAATATAAAATATATTAAATTATCAATTAATTCCATCCTTAGAAAATTTTAGCAACATATTTAATATCAGGTCTTCATTAGGGTTTTAAGAGGGTTTAAACCAGCTGTCAATCTTAATGATCATTCATAAAGCATAGCTCCTCAATCTAAAAAATAATTCATAAAATTTTGAACCAAGAAATTTACCCATATACCATGAAATTATTAGTTCCCCATGCAAAGGTTTTACGAGCTGATGAGCACAATAAAATCCTTCTCATGTTGAGAACCCTTAATTCTAAGCACTTGAGAGATCTTCAAACAAATTTTCATGCCTTGTCCTTCAAAATAGAACCTCAAAATTCATAAACACGCCTAAAAAAACTTGAATCACATTTTTAAATTATCACCTACACACACTTGCCTTACAAACTAACCTTGATACCCCATTAGGCTACACTCTCTCTCTACATCATAGTCTTCATACCTTGCTAGGACCTGAAATGACCTTCATGCCTCCTTCCATGATATCAACACCTCATTTTCATGATAAAAATATCACTCTCATTCCATATAACCTCTATCATTATTAAACACTACCATACATTCTTCACATGCCTTGATAATAGATCATGATACCTCATTAGGCTAGGCAGGGTCCAAGTATAGACCAAGATAGAATGCCTTACCGTTAAAGACCCACCTTAAAATAATTTTAAATGATTATAAACCTAAACTATAAGCCCATATAATTCCAAACAACTTCTTACTTGCATGATCTCACTCCTTTCACCATGCTTCCTGCACATACCTTCTCACAAGGTCTAGACTAGGCTTTACAAGACACCTTGACTATGCTCAAACATACTAGCCTAAATGATATCTCAAAAGTTGAAATATTTATATTTATATCACTACTCTCATATATAAACACTCTTCCAAGCTTCTTGACACAACTCACTACCAACCTTTCTCTCAACAACACTCTTGTAGACCTACTTGCCATCATAACTTCACAAGAACCTTTAATGATAACACTGATAACTTCATGCTAAACTAAACCTTGATATCAACATTGACATCAACCAACAAAGAAGATAAAGCTCAATAAACTTACCTTATGACATTAAACTTACAAGCTCATACCTCAAAGACCACTCATCATTCATCTTCACCAGATGCACCTTGACATCAATGACATCAACCTTGACATCAATGACAACACTTCTCAACATGGAATACTCTCTAAACTATTTAGTCTATATTCTTAGGTTTCCAGTTTACTTTGAAGGGCATTTAAAATAGTTATAATCTCATTCAAGACCACCTCTTGGTTATAATTTAGATTGTTTTCATCATAATTAGGGGATCCAATATTACTACCAACATTATTGAGGGAGTTTATTCTCTTTCAGGAACATTCGCTCTACATCCTCTACCTCTACCTTTACCAAAGTTAAAATATGTCACATTGTTGTCTGTCATTCTATATCTTGTTCTCACCATCTTGAGGTGAAATAAACAAAAAATCAATAAGAAAACAACAAATCACATTCCCCAAAGTTCCCTAGATCAATTAAACTTTCTTTGATACCATAATGTAGTAACCCATTTTTTTTAAAAACATGGAGATAGAGTAACATGGTGCAAGGATTCCAAATAAAGTTAACATGGAAAATGTAATGAGATTCATAATTGTGTTATAACCAACACAAGATATAGACCAAGTCATAAATCACCAATGAATTCATTAGGAAATAATTATTCACTTAGTACGTAGATATAGGTGAGTTAATGTATGAAAAACACACTCACACACTACTATATGTGTACTTCCTATATGGCCTTCCTAGAAAAGCCATTACCAACTTATAAGTTCATTTGAGTACCTGTATAGACCATATAATAGTTTGCACCTCATAGGGTAAACTAAAAAGAGTCTAGCAAACAAATATGAAAAGAGAAACAAATTCAATAGAATAATCATAACACTAAGCTTACTTAGGTAAGATCTATAAGACTTCAAATAAAAACTAGTGATTATAATAAGGACTATCTTTAAAAGAAACACAATATAAGATATTTAAAAATATGCTTCACTTAGTTTGTGTGGTAGTATGGACTGTATGAAAGTGTTATCCATATGATCATTATAAGAATCACTACACTTATACCCACATACCAATGATCTAACATTTATTTAAGATTTATCTTATATTCACGTGTTCATTCTTAGAGTTTAGGTAAGTCTTAAATAATTCAAAATGATGGATGTAACCACATAAGTAGCCATCACATCACTAACATGATCAAATTCATGTTCATGTATGTTTCCCATTAACCATCTCTTAAGCCTTGGTTTAGAGACTAAACTCTTAATTTAGAGTCTTGCACATCACTTAGTTAATATGCATCCAAAACTAATGAACCATGTCATAATAGTATGAAATTCATTTAGTCTTAATGTTTCAACAATCATGCTCATGTTTCACATGTGAACATTGATAAAATTCACCATAACTAAAAATACACTTATGATTAGTTACCATTTTCATTAATGAAAAGGTACCAAATAATTTGGGACCGTTTTTATTTTCTTTAGCAAGTTATGTGATTTACACCAAGTCCATAAGACCCTTAAGTTTGATTAATTAATCTTAGTTATATGAATTAGGAATGTTATTGCCATTAATCTTAATGATCACTCACATTAAGAATTGATAATCTATTTAATCAACCTATTTGCAGGTTATAAATTAAGACATCAAGGTTGACATAAAAGTTAAGGCTCACATCAAAGCCTTCAAGAGATATTATCAATGAAACTAGCTCTAATTATTTTAACTTTCCCACTAAATCACTTTGGCTCTAAAAGAACCTAAAATTAAACTAATAACACTATATGTTCATGTGCTAATATCATTGATATATCTACTTATTATTAAATAATAATATGTTCCAATAGTTTATAAGTTACAACAACTATCAAACTTTCTAAACATTAATAACCAACTAAGAATGTGGAATCATTTAATATTTCAACTAAAGAAATAACCAAATTATGACAAGTTACAACTTATATAAAGTATGATAAGTTCAAAATACCTTTCTTAAATAACTTACACATTCCAATGTAAATGCCTCAAGTTAAATGTAATGAAGATATGCTATTAAGATCTTAACATAAAATCATTTACTTGAATAATTAGAACTCTAACAAATAACATCTAAAGTTTTCAACATTTAAAAACTGAATCTCTCACTAGAGATTGACCACAATTATAAAATAAATAATTAAGTATGCATTCTCCTTTTCCAACAATCATTCTATTTTTAAGCATGCACGTTACTAATAGAATAAATAATCAATGTATATCAAATAATGATAGCAAAAAATCTTACTAAAAGGGTAAACCCATTAGTCATTAAGTTATGTCTTAACTTAATACTATTTAATATCTTTTATAACCAAAATAAAATAATCTTGTTAAAATAATTGATAACTTATGAAATTATTACATATTCCAAATGGATAAGTAAATCACATATATCAAGACCAAAAGATTTATGTTGCGGAACAACTATTTCTCCAAATGAATCTATAGAATGTAATAAAAAACTTCCACTCTAGTAAAATAATAACCCAGAACATCAAATCAAATTATCTTTAAGAGACATAAGTCATTACAATAATTAAGCCCAAAAGATTATTATTACATGAAATTTATCATCAAATGATCAGTCAAGTATAAGCTTATAGAATATAAACATAATTTAAATCTTCTATTTACAAGTTAATTAATAAAACCATCTCTTTAGTCCTAATGAACCCAACCATAAGTGGCCCTAGACCACCTCAACCATATGTTGGTTGTGGATCTAGGTAGCAAGGAAGGTGAAAACAAAGGACAAGAGCAAAACAATTCTAAGCTTAACCTGGAAAAGACATAAACTTATATAAAACAAAGATAAGAACTCATTCACATTCAAAATTATGAAGATTAGTGCCTTGGCACCTAATCCAAATAATATAGCTCATAACATTGAGCTCCACATATTAAATCTCACATTTTTTCAAGAAAATATAACATGAAATTCAATTGCATACATTTTATAGCCTTTGCATTAATTTTCATTATATTAAAATAGGCAAGCTAGGGTAAGAATATAATTCTTCATTTGTTAATAAATAATAAGTGAAGAATATGAAGGCACAATAACCAACTATAAAATCAAAGTTTTATAATAATAACCATAAAACCCTCGACTCTCAAATCATAAAATAAAAACAAAAATTCAATTTCAAACAACCAGGTGAACCACCAAAGGATTCATCAACACCTTGACAAATTGAATTCAATAAATCACATTTCAAAAGATAAACATGAATATTTTTTCCAAAAAACCACACTAAATAACCAATAGTCAAACAAAATCATTATAAATTGACAAGAAAATAATCAATATTTTAAGTTAAACCCTCATGACCCAGTTCATTATTTTTCCATGAAATGATTGTATGCAGGTTCATAAATGTACAACCATGAATGAATAGGTTAAGGAATGATTTCACCAAATAATCAAAAATGAAATGATGACCAGATCCCCAAAAATAAACTCAGATGAAATCATTGCACTTGAATGGAAAATAAATCCTAAAAAATGTAATTCTAGGGTCAACCCAAAAGCATTCTATAATTTATGCAAAACCCTAATGTTAAATAAAAATGTAGTCCTCATTATTTTTCATGGCCACACAACCAATAAAAAACCCATCACGTAAAAGCAATAGAACTTTTAGGTATAAAACCCTATTTCATAATCATGTAGGGTGTTTATAAAAACAACACACACACAAAACCAATTTTATTTTATTTTACATGCATATATAAACCAGTCAAAAGGAAACTAACATTTATATAAATGAATCCAAATACCTATAGGTATAAAATAATATGAAAAAACATACTTGGCAGTCTGAAAAACAAAAAATCAAGAGTTCCAATCACCTTCTCCTTTTCCTCTTCATTTTTCCTCTCCAAAAGTCTAAGCTTGATGTGTATTTTTTAGCTCACCTCAAAAAGAAGAAAAACCCAACAAACTCTACATAAATCTCCCATCATGTTTGACAAATAGAGCCAGGATTGCACATGAAGTCTCCATGAAAACCTCTAGGACAAAATGGCCATTATTTTCCCACTAAACTCTCAATGGCGGCCACAAGAAAATTTTGATAAATTTTCTCCTTGAAAGCTAGGTTTTCCAAATGATGTCAAATGACCAAAAAAACATATAACCCAGCTGAAGTCTCTCGACCCACTACATTGAGGTATGAGCTAATGCCATAGACTATAGCATATACCAAACAAAAACAAAAAAAATATCAATTCCCAAGGTAATTTGATGCAAAGGTCATTTCAATCTTGTATTTGATGGATGATAACATGAACAAACATAATCTCCTACCTCTGCACATGCCTAGATTTGAACCTTGTTTGATTATTTTCAAAGTCTTTCTCTCTTTTATGAAATAATAAAACTGTCTCACTTTAATTGAGACACCAATTAAACTCTATCCTTTGAGATTATCTACACACCTCTCCTCATCATCTTCATCTCATTATTTACTTTACCACTCACCCTTTCTTACATCTCACACACTCTAATCTTCTTAAGGACATAAGCTTCTTAAAATCAAACTCTTATATCTTCTTGATTTAGACCTTCCACATTGATTTTAGTTCATTTTTCTCTCTATTAATCACTACTTAAAACCCCTTATCCTCTCTCATAACTTCTCAAAACAACTCTTGCAACTTATACGTCTTCCTTGCTTTGATTGGTTTATCTAGTAGCTTTTTTTGGACTATTGCACCTTATATGGATAGGTACAATGAAATATTGTTAAACTACTCACCTTTCCAAATACCCTCTATCTCTTTATTACATTTCACTGAGTTTATAGGTTCAAATCAATTGTTAGATCACTTTTATCAATCTTTTCTAGCCTTTGTTTAAGTCTATTCGGTCTATTTAGCCTATTCACACACACAATCATCTATATTTATATGATACCATACTCAACCAGACTAAAACCTCTAAAATCTCTTAAAATTAATTCTCCCCTATCCAACTACCAAGTTTGAGGATAATTGACTGGTTAGAATGTCTGCAAATTGCATTTGTCTCTTAAAACCCTAGAATAGGGTTAGGTCTGCCTATAACCACTAGAGAAGGGTTATTTTGAATCATAAGGCTTTATACTTTGTTTCAAACTAATTTAAATCTTGTTATAGGTTAATTTTACCTTCTTACACATTTTACATTCATTGGTTTTCCTCCACAATGGTACTATTCACCATGAATATGAGTTTAGGTTCAATTGTGCATACAAACACATGCTTGTGTTGACCTGAGGAGGGTTCTTGGAGGATTTTTTTATTTATAAGAGGTTTCAAAAAATATTTAAGGTTTAATGACCTATATAAAAACTTGACTTAACTTATATAATCATCACTTACCATTCAATACTCCTCTATTACCACCATTACAAGAACTTGATTTTAACTATATGCTTGTTTAATGTTGTCTGTAGGTTTACTACTAGTTTATTGCCAAGGCATATGAAAACAAAAAAAGGAACATAAAAATACATTTATATTAATGAAATATAAACTTAAATAAATTTTAACTAATGATACCTATGTTTACTTTACTTTCCATTAAACTTTGATTCTCAAATAAAACACATTTTATCTCCTTTCAAACACATAATACAAGGTACCAGGCAATTGGTTTTCAACTAAGAACATTATCTTGAAATAAACATACATTCCACTCCTATTTTTACCATTCTTTGACATGTTTCCATAAAATTCACATCCATAAACTATCATATTCATAAGCTTTCAATCCACATTACAAATTAGTTTCAAGAACATAAATCAGAAGATGAAAATAGGGTCTGCAAATCAATTATCAAAATCAAGAAAACTTATCTTTCATTATTTTAGGGTTTAATATTAATTACAACTTCAAATCCACCCCCAACTCTGACTCTACAAAAAAATTTCAACTTCTTTTATATCTCATAACTATCCTAACTAACTTGCAACTCCCTCATGTACATTAGGAGAATGCCAACTACCCTACGTTCTAGAGCTATCATTATAATGACTAATAATGTGGTCCATGTATACATGTAAATTACCTTGACCACTTCTTAAGCATAACTAAACAAATCAAAACATTGAAACTTCCATAGACAATATGTAAGTCCAAAAATTGACATAAGAGTTTAAAAAATCAAATCAATAATTTGGCGAGAAAATGCCTTATGAAGTATAATTCAAATTCTAATGAATTCTAAGACTCCTAACTAGGACATATTCATTATAAATGGATCCTATTCACTAAGACAACTCAAAATAGAGATATTTGAAGATGACCCTTCATCATACTACCAAGGGGATAAAATAACTTTCCCTAAAAGTTATAACCAATCTTGTTTTATGTGCTTCATAACTGATCTCCTTCTTGCTGATGTTGGTCTTATTTGCAAGCCCTCACCTCCTAGATCCCCAGGACTACTTAAGGAATGTATAAATCCATGTCTAGTTTCTACAATTACAACCAATCTCTTATGCATATGTACATGCTCTTCTGATCCACACTTATATTTCTTCCTTCTTAGTTCTATCCTCATCCAAGTTATACCAACAACTAATAACAAATCATTAACAACATCATGTTTTTATCATTATTTTGAGGCATAATCTAACTCTCCTCTTTACTCATGTGTTTTACTTATTGCCAAGCACCTTCATATGCTCTGTATGGTTCATTATTCCTCTTTACATCAACCACCAATGCATATTTCTCTTCTCCTTGTTTGGTTTGTCCTTCATTTAAAACTTGTACTTTAACCTTAATATATGAAATTTCATCATGTAACTTAACTTCTTGTGCTTGACTACTCTTTGTCTTCATAAGTGATCTTATTTTGGTCACCACTACTTATGCCATAGGTCTATGTTCTCTTTTGTTACTTATTTTACCATCTCTCTATACATTTGATGAGGATCAAAATTATCTTCTATCTTCAAAACTTCATACTTAATATTATAGTCCCCATACCTTTGCTTATGTTGTTGTCTTAATGCTTCTTTGATTTCCTTTGCATCTTCTTGAGTGAGGATCACTTCATGCTCCATGTTATTTTTATCCATAGATGGTTGACCTGCTTGTTATTCTTATATCATCATGACTCTATCTTAAACCTCTCCTTCCTCTTGGTTCATCTAGAACACTACTTAGTCAAATGCTTCCTCTTCTTATTTCTTGAGCCCATGCATTGACTCAACTATCTCATCTCCTTCTTTAATTATCAAAATTGCATTCACACATGACAAAGCATCATTAGTTTGAAATTCATGAGGCTTGATTTCCCCCTTTCCTTCTTCTTAGGCCACTTGCTCAACACTTTCAGCTATCTTTTTAGTTTACACACTTCTGCTTGCTTTGTCTTCTTCATCATTATCTCCTTGAGAGGCCATATCACTAATTTTGTAATGCCAACTAAAAGATTTGGTCTAATTTCTTCTAAATATTTCTCTAACTCTACAAATGCTACTTGTAATCAATCTCCCTCTTATCCACTTCCTCTTTCTTCACTTCCTTGTGGCTACCTTCTTATTTCAAGTGATTCATCTTTCTTGCACTCTCTTTAATTGATTTTTATTCACTCTCTCTCTAAGTCTCTCTTGACCTATCACTTATTATTGACAAGCCTAACTTCTTGCCTTATTGACCTTCACTTTATCTCTCTGTCTCTCCTTTGAGCTTTCACTAGCTCTCTTCTTTCTCTCTCCAAGCCTCTTAGCTTAAGGGCTTTAGAACAACTTTCACTTACTTTTTTGCCTCTCTCTCAAATACCTACAACTTTATTTAAAACCATTCTAAACAAACTTCACATTTATTGCATGAACTTGATCAAATACATAGAATCAAAACTAAAAACAACATGTACATTTTTTATGCAAAATCAACTCTTCTATCTTCTTGATTTAGTCTTAGGTATCAATATCTCAACATTAATGAACTTACACATTTATGTCATTTAATTTCACTCTCTATCAATCACTACTTGAAACCCTGTTCTTCTCTCACAACTTCTCAAAACAACTCTTGTAACATATACTTCTTCCTTGGTTTGACTGGTTTATCTAGTAGCCTTTTTTTTTGGGCTATTTCACTTTATACAATAGGTAGAATGGAATATTTTAAAACTAATCACATTTACAAATACCCTATATCTCTTTTTTACCTTTAACTAAGTTTCTAGGTTCAAATCAATTGTTAAATCACTTTTCTCCATCTTTTCTAGCCTATATTTAGGCCTATTAGGTCTGTTTAGCCTTTCTACACACAGTGATTTATATTTTTACATTATTGTACTCAAATAGATTAAAAAATATATAATATATTAACATGCATACTACCCTATCCAACTACCAATTTTGAGGATAATTCTCTAGTTAGAATGTCTACAAACTACATTTGTCTCTTGAAACCCTAGAATAGGGTTAGGTTTACCTATAACCACCTAAGAAGGGTTATTTTGACTCATAATGATTTATAATTTGTTTCAAACTATTTTAAATCTTGTTCTAGGTTAATTTTATCTTCTTATAGATTTTTTCATTCATTGGTTTTCCTCCATAATGCTAATATTCACCATGAATATGAGTTTAGGTTTGACTGTGCACATAAACATAGGTTTGTGTTGACCTGAGGAGGGTTCTTATAGGATTTTTAGATTTATGGGAGGTTTCATAGCATAGTGAAGGTTTAATGACCTATTTTTACACTTGAAATAACTTATCCAATCATCACTTACCATTAAAAACTCCTTTGTTATCACTATTGTAGGAACTTGATTCTAATTGTGTGATTGTTCAATGTTATCTCTAGGTTTACTATTAGTTATTTGCCAAGGCATATGAAAAAGATAAAAGGAACACAAAAGGATATTTATATTAATGAAATATAAACATAAATAATATGTACCTCATGATACCTATGTTTACTTTAATTTCCATTGAACTTTGCTTCTCAAATATAACACATTTTATCTCCTTTCAAGCATATAATACAGGGTGCCAAGCAATTGGTTTTCAACTAAGAACATCATCTTAAAATAAAAATACATTCCACTCCTATTTTTACCATTATATGACATGTTTCCATTAAATACACATGCATACACTATCATATTCACAAGCTTTCAATCCACATTACAAATAGTTTTAAGAACACAGATTGCAAGATGAAAATAGGGTCTAAAAATCAGTTATCAAAATCAAGAAAACCTATCTTTCATTATTTTGGGGTTTAATTTCATTACAAAATTTGAATTCACCCCACAATATTACTCTAAAAAATATTTTCCACTTATTTAATATCTCATAACTAACCTAACTAACTTGCAACTCCTTTATGTACATTGAGAGAATACCAACTGCCCAACATTCTAGCGCTATCATTACAATGACTAATTATGTGGTGCATGTATGATGCAAACCACCTTGACCACTTCATAATCCCAACTAAACAAAATAAAACATTAAAACTTCCCTAGGTAAGATGTAAGTCTTCAAAAATTGACATAAGAGTTTAATTATTCAAATCAAGAATTTGGTGGGAAAATGCCTTATGAACTACAATTCAAATTCTAATGACCTCTAAGACTCCTAAATAGGAAAAAAACATTATAAATGGATCCTATTTACTAAGACAACTCAAAATAGATAAATTTGAAGATGCCCCTGTATCATAACTCATGTCCCCTTCACAAGTCCATGCTCTATTCAATATTTACTAGGACTATGTCAAAATGACATGCTACCAAATACCTTAACTCACAATGCAAGCCAATAACATAATCAAATCCATAAGAGACAAGATCAAAAGTATACATTCAAAACTATATATTGACTATAAATAAAGACCTAAATCCCAAAGAGTATAATTCAATCAAGCATTACATTAATGAAACCAAATCACTAATGAATATTGATACAAAAGGAAAGATCGTCACAATAAATAATGACTAATGATGAATATAAGATGACCAAAAACAACATATCAAGACATGAACACTCACGTGTGAAGTAACTAAACTTCATGAGAAAATTTGTAATGGAGAAGTTCAGATTTTTTTTGAAACTCAAGAGAATATATTTCATCTCTACACCATGTCTCGGATGCTAAGATCCAAAATCAACCTAGCTCATGAGTACCTATCCCTGTGGTCACCAAACAAACCATGGAACATGATTCATAAAATCATTTAATAATTAAATATAACTATAGAGTTTACAATATAAATAATAACAAAATGAAACAATAATATCTCGACAACTAAACCTTAGACATCTAGCTGAATCACATAACAAACCTCAACAATATGCCACACATGCAATCTACTGAATCAAACTAGTACAAGTAGTCTAATAACCCATGAAATAATCATCAAATAAGTTATTAAACAATATAAAAATAAGTTTTAAGTGATAAGTATCTAGGGTCATGACAAGAACATGTTCAAAATGAAAATTAGGTGGAGATATTTCTAGATCAAAGACCTTGTCCTATTATGGGATAAAAGAAGATAACCAAAAATAATCCATGGAGAGTTTAATTCATTATGGATTGATCTTTTCAAGACCTGAGACTTGTAAAAGGATGACACTTGCTATTGGAATGTCAAGATAATATACATATTCCATTTCCCTATAGTGGGAAATACTTAAATAAATATATTTATTCAAAGTAAGTTATCCCTTGCATGTATATAGGTGAATTAGGAATTTGGTTTTGTTTCTTTCCCTATTGTGTATTTTCCTACCCTTTGCCTTGTTCCATGTTTGTCTTTGTGTGCATTTTTGTATTTATTTTTATCTTGTTGTCAAAAATATTAGATATAATTATTTAACTCCATGGCCCATTGGATTAAGTACTTGTCTTTGAAACCAAAAAATTCTAAAGTCCTCTATCGATCCTTACAAATCAAGTCCTTAGTTGGAGCTTGTTGTTGTCATCAAAATTTAATTTCCTAAAAACTCTCAATTATGTGTAGACACCAAAATAGTGTCCACCCCACCTTGGTCCCTTTCTAACTTCAACATGCCTAACCTATACTTTATTAATTTAAAATACTTATTTTAAATTAATAATCCCCCTAGACACCTCACCTTGGATTCCTAGCTCTTAGGCCATTTCTCACCCTATGACTAATCATAATTACCTAAGACCTAATTTTAACTCTCCCACTAATTCTCACACCTATTAAACCTACCCTTGGACTGTTTAACAATGACAACCGAACTTGGCAGATGGAAGAATAGGCAAAAGGCTAAAAATAGCCTTTTTCCCATTCTCTAGCCGTCGACATCGGTTAACAATCGACCGATGCCAACGGTATCACTGATGTCAGTTGCTTAAAACTAAATTCTGACCTCGACTGTAGACTCGAATGCGAATTCTCTTGCTCCCAGGATCTGAATTCTCTTGCTCTTTGACTCTTTGCAAGCATCAACATTCTATCATCACTCTCTAGGCTAAGAAACTCTACAGAATTCACTCCACATTGGATTATAAGATTGCACGAAGTCTCCTACATCAGCCATAATGGAAACAAGTCTTCTACACTTTTGGTTCTCCACCAAGACCTAAGTATTCTTCTAGTTTATATTTCAATATTTTTAGAGTGCATTGGTAATTAGTCCATTGGCTATTTCTTGAGTACTATTGATAGATAACCCGACTTTCTTCCTAGAAAGGCTGAAAAGCTTTCCTCTCATCCTCATTCTCCTTCCACCCCTATCCCATACCTTTGTCCTTCCTAAGACTTTGTCCACTGCCCTGCATCCCTACACAACCCTTTTGAATCTTCTAGACCCCTCTGTCGACCATAAACCCATCCAAAACCTGTCCAAGGCCATTGCCCTGACCGACATTGACCATTGCCCCTACCGACGTCGGCAGACTAACCGACGTCGGCAACCTTGACCAACCGACGCCGGCAGAACTACCAACGTCGGTGACTGTGGGATACTTACAATAGAATATAGGTATGCATTGTCTACTTTTTGTTTCTTAGTCTTTCATTATTTCTCTTTATTTGACATTCTTTTTATCAACTAGTGGACTGTCATCCCTCAAGGAAGTCTTTGCACTTCTGGGGCCGAGCTTTGCTTGGCAGTCCACCATATATCTATCTAACATTTTCTTTGTTTAAGTCTTTCTTATCTATAGGTGTCATCTTCCACAGCCAAAGAGGAGCTCCTTCAATTGTCTGGATACGGTGCACAACTTCATCTGGGTATCATCTAACCCCTGACCATTATCTTTTAGTTTCTCATTTCTTCTGAATGTAAAAAGTGAAAATGAGTAGAAACATTCTAGCACACCTGGTGGGACCCTGGAGTTTTCCTTGGGTTCATTTCTTTTTCTTCTAAAGGCAAACTTTTATATAGGTGCATTAGGAAATTTTCTCTCCTTGTATCCTTCTTCTATCTCCTTATTTTGAAAAGACACCATTAACACAAGTTAAAAAGAATTTTTTCTTCTTGTCACTTCTTTTTTGCATCTTAGAGTAGTGAAATTCATGCTCTTAACCTTTTCCTCACTTGTTTGCATCTAAACAAAACATTTCAATTTGGGTCAAAAATATATTGCATTTCATTCCTACTTGAATGCATTTTTAGCTCATCTAGTAATTAAAAATGCATTATGAATAAATCGTAGTGCACATATGTTACACAACCTGACCACATTCACAAAATCAAACATCTAAACATACCTGAGACAAGGCCCGACTAGGATTTCATCACCTAGTGGATAACTTACCCTTCCTGGTGATCCCACTTGGACTTCACTACCAAGGGGAGAACCCACTCTGTTCTCTGGCAGAGTATAAACTCTAGGGGAAGTATATATTGGCTAAGCGACCCAACTTGTCTCTGGGCTCGTGAAGTGAGGGGAGCAAGCTCCTAGCACCAGGCCACGTATGGAACCTAATACAGATTTTGAGCACCAAAACATAACCCAAAATCAACCTTAGGCTGCCTCTTTTAGGACCCGTTCTAAAAGCCCAACTTCCAAAACATATTCTTCTAAGGCATAAGCCACCACGACTCTAAAATTTATTATTAGGAATTAGCATCTAGTGGTTGCTTGCCATCATCTATTTTTTTGTTTGTATCTAATTTTTTGAGCTCGTGAGGTCGCATTCTGAGATCTAAAAACAACCTAGACTTTCTTCTTTCTTCCAAAAACTTTCAATTTTTTGAGTTTCTATAAATACACAGTAACTGACATTAGTTTTCCACTGATGTTGGCAACTATCTTCACTGACATCAGTTATTTGACCGACATCCACAATTTACTTCACCGACATCAATTTTTCTATTGACGTCAGTCACTGTCAAAAATCTTTCTTCTCAAACAGCAAGCTAAAAACCTAACCTTTTTGCTGTTAAAAACACATTCTAGTTTTCTGAGGCTGAAACATATAGTTTTTAGAACCTGAATCTATTTTGCCTTGGATGGTTTTGACATGTAGTCAAATCAAAACTCTTGTTGACCACGTAAGGCAACAACCACTCCCACCTTCGCCTTCTATATCAAGTCCCCAAATGGAGTATAATTCAAAAACTGAGCGTACTCCTATCCAACCAACCCCAACTCAACATCCAATTATTCCTAAAGGGGATCAAGACTTTGAAAGGTTCCTTGACCTCAATGTCAAGGCTCTTCAGCACTATCTTGTGAGAAGTCAAATGTGAGATCCTTCAAGCAACCTAGTTTACGGGATGCCAACTTCCTTAGTCAAAACGACAATCATATCAACAGCCTCCATGACCCAACCCATGGTCACCCAAGCCATTGCCTCAACTAACAACCTGACCATGACTAATCTTCAAAGTGTGGCCTCTCCTTCTATTTTTGGACCTACCTCCATTAGGGTTTTTGTACCCCCTCAACCACAAACCATTCAACAAAGTTCTACACCATTCCAGAACTTAATTGTCTCCATCCCACCTACTCTTGCACTCATAAATACAAGAGTGACTACCTATCCTATAACTAGTGTCACCACCACTTAACCACCTTTGGCGGCATCTAGTCGAGTTGTGCCCTCCAACTTCATAGCACAAGCCCCCTTGACCTCAACATCAGTCCCTATGATGAACTACCAATATGTTGCACCTATACAAATGCAACCTAGTACGTCATACGTGCCTCCTAATGCCTTCCAAGTACCTTACAACCTAGGGGGCACCCCACCTGCAAATCCATCAACCGATCTAATCAAGATGTTGATGGATAAGGTGTATAATCTTGAGACATCCATTTCGGGTTCAAGAAATGTTCTCTCATATGAACAAATCTATAATGAACCTATTCATTCTTCAGTCCCAATCTGACCATATCCTAGTCAGTGGGAACTTCCCAAGTTTACTCACTTTCAGAGTAAAAAGGACCCACAGCAACATCTACAAGCGTTTAGACACGCTTGTTACCTTATAGCACATGATGATGCATTATTACTTTGCACATTCTCCATGTCACTTTCTGGTGCCGCCCTTGATTGGTATAACTCTATTACTAGTCATTCTCTCTTTTCCTTCACTCAACTAGCTCAACTATTTCTTGACCACTTTTCAATCAACATCACTAAAAAGGTCTCCATCACAGACCTATATTCTATTAGACAATTCGATGACAAGTCAATAGCTGACTTCATTACCCGTTGGAGAGGTTTAATCAACCAACTCTCCTTTTCTTTACCTCAACCTAAGCTCATTGAGCTCTTTTCACAAGCATGTGCCAAACATATCTCATCTACTTTGTGGGTCCAAACATTCTGCACATTTGACAAAGCTTTCACCATGGCCAGAAAGCTCGAACTTCACGCTGTTGAAGAAGATAGAGTCACATTGCATAGTAAAAATACCAACGCAAAATCTTATGACCCTTCTTCCAAACTTTCTTCTTCCACTTCCAAATCTAAGGGATCAACAAATGCTGTGGTACTTAGACCATCATCTTCAACAACAACCAACCAGCCTCAACCTTCAACATCAGAATACTTCACAAGACAATTCCAACAATGGAATATACAATGTCAATACACTCCAATAGGAGAATCATATGCTTTCGTGTTGGATAAACTAGTCAAGCAGGGGGTCCTCAATCTCCCTCAAATTTGACCACCTCAATTTGACCCCTCAAAAGCCATCCCTGCCTGGTATAAAGAAAATGAATTTTGCAACTATCATCGTGTCAAGGGTCATGACACAAACAACTGAAAAACCTTCAAAAACATCATTCAAGACATGTTGGACAAGGGGGATCTTGTTTTGGATAACCCGAATGCACCACCTAACCAAAACATAGACATCTTTAGACAACCATTCCATAACCATCCCTCTAGCCAAAATAACATTCAGACCATAGTTGATGACCTTCAAGAGCGTAATATATGCATGGTCGACATGGTTTCTAACCAACCTCTCCCACAGTCTGAAGAGGTTAATCAACCTATTTGTCCACCACAGGTAGAAGAGCCTTCTTCACCTATTTCTCTGCCACAAGTAGAAGAGCCTTCTTCTCCTATTTGTCCACCATAGGTAGAAGAGCCTTCTTCTCTTATTTGTCCACCATGAGTAGAAGAGCATTCTTTTCCTATTCATCCTCCACCAATAGAGGATATTCCTCTGTCCAGCCCTCTTTCACACGAAGGAGAGTCAACTTTGAACTCTCCCATATTGGAGGATGTTTTGGTGACTCCAACGCCGGTAGCCTCACCTTCATCCTTCTTATCATCAATGGGGGATCATATTTACCCCACTCCTCAACCACATGAGGAAGCCCTGATCATCCCTACACTCTATCCAACTCAAGAGCCACATTCTTCAATCCTTTCTTTGCCAAGAGAAGAACTTGTCACTTCACCCACTTCGATCGAGGGAGATTTGGTGATGATTTTCTCTCACCTTTTGCCTGAGATCACTACATCTCACATGCTTCAGCTCATACCTAAACCCAAACCTTTATAGGTGTCCATCTACACATGTGGTCACACCACCAAACAAAAAGATGGTACGAAACACTCCTCTAACAACTCCTAAATAAAAGTTGTCATCTCCTACTGCAACAAAGTGCGCAGACCCATTAGTGGTTTCCTATGATTTACTATTATGCCAGTTGTTATAGTCTTATAGCATCGTTCTCCCACCAATTAAGCCATACCAAACTCTCAAACCAAAACCATCTTGGTTCGATGACACTCAAATTTGTGCGTATCATTGCACACCTAGACATGATACTGAGCGTTGCTGTGCTTTTAAGGCTATCATTCATCAACACTTGAAAATGGACACCTTTCTCATTAAGGACCCCCTTGACAAACTACTAACACCATCCCATGTCTCCCAAACCTCTTCACCTTCACACTCATAAACTCTCAGATCAAAACCATCTTGGTTCGATGACACTAAATCTTGTGCATATCATCGCACACCTGGACATGACACTGATCATTGTTGCGCTCTTAAAGTTGTCATCTACCAACACTTGAAAAAGGATATCCTCCTCATTAAGGATCCTCTTGACTACCCTTTGACCAAGCCATCGACACCATCCCATACCTCTCAAACATCTTCACCTAAATCGAAATCCCATCATCAGACTGTGGTTTCTCTACCACCTTCACCCCCTTTATTCAAAATCAACACAATCAATGTGGCCAACATGTCAAAAACCCTGAAGGATAAAGGGAAAGAGAAGGTTTCTCTCCCTCAAACATATCCATTCTTCAAGCCATCTCAACCACTAAAACCCAAGATTTCAATCCTGGGCACATCCCCCTCAACATCTTCGAAACCAATTCGTGACTCTATGGTGAAACAAATTCACCAAAACCATGTGAAGACATCTTTATATGACCTCATACAATGTTCTCCAAAACATCACCAAACCTTGATCAAGGCTTTACAAGCAGTGGTGGTCCAACCTGAAGACCCCAACCACTGGCTGCTTTAATCAAATCATTACCAACCATTGCCTCCATCACCGTCCCTAATTCTGAGATTCCAAACTCCAACCTAGAAGATCAGGATTTCACCCTCTTAAACTAAGCCTATCAGGCAAAAGCTTCATAGGATTCATCCTCACGTTTCACTCCTTGATAAAGAGGAGCTTCATCGTCTTCTCTCCATCTCATTTATCCAACTCATTAATTATCCACAATGGGTGACAAACATTATCCTTGTCACAAAAATAACTGGGGGAATTCAACTTTATACTGACTATCACGACCTCAACCAAGCATTGACCAAACATCAACCAACCAAGCATTGACCAAACATCAACCAAATAAGCATCGACCAAACATCAACCAACCAAGCATCGACCAACACGTGACCAATATGGAAAGAAGTAAATGAGGCAATTTTGATCCTAATTGGCTCGGACCTTGTATCATATCACACAAGTATGGATCAAGGACTTATCATTTGTCTTCTCTTGAAGGCCAGCTAGAACCTGAGCCCCTTAATGCCTTGCATCTATGACCATTCTAATGTTAATCAAGTAATCATTCACTTGATGTTTAGCTTGAGCTCGTCCCTTGAGCAACCCCCGTCATCATCATTCTTATTCCTTTCAACCCTTTTTCCCTATAAATATTAGTCAACCCTTTGGTAAAGTATGAATGCTTTGTCCTAATAAAAGGGAAACCCCCAAACCTCTATAGTCAAGTCCATGACCAAAAGTTCAATCAAAAACAATATATATATATATATATATATATATATATATAAATAACTGGGATGCCTATTCAAAGGTCATAAAACTATAAATGTAGACTGCTCCCTCGAAGGATAGCTACATCATTGCTGTAATTGATAGACTTCTCCCTTGAAGGATAGCTATTCAAAGACATTCAACCATACAAAGCAAAATATAGACCAATCCCTCGAAGGATGGCTATGCCCAAATCTTGCTACAAACAACACTCTCTCCGAAGCTTCTTGCATCGATCAGCTTCACATATGACCACAAAACAAAACAACATCCCCACGTAGACTTCTCACATTGATCAGTCTACTATATATATATATAAAAGAAAAAAAGAAAAAGAAATTTGACTGACAAACTATTAAGTCATGGACTTGCCTACAGTCGTTCTCAGGGTCACCTATAAAAGGGGCAAAGTTATCCTTGCTAAATAGGGTTACACTCTCCCCACATCTCACATAATCAAACCTATTACCCCAGCATACTCAAGGGATTTCGAGCTCACTTAAAATCAAGTGATTCGACTACTTCTCTAACATAAACTAATGGTCAATGACATAATGCATGAATGAGGTTTTTGTTTTTAATAACCCTATCTATGCTATCATTATGGTCCTTGTCAATGAAAGAGAAATGCGCCTTTCACTTCTTACACACTTTGGTCACATACAACCAATCCAAATCCAACCAAATCATTTTCTAAACCAAACCAAACCAACCAAACCTTTTTTAGACCACTAACATTATCATAGCCTATTTACACTAGTTTCTATGGAAACCAATACACATGGAAACTATCGACCACACAAATTATGTCAAGCATAAACCATTACTTGTTGAAGCATAAACATACTCATTTCATTTTTAGCATACATCCATCACTAATATGGAAACTTGCTAGGGTGAAAAATCACATAACCTATGTTACAGAACACACCATCACACAATATGGAAAAGGCTGTAACATCATCTTACCCTCATCATTTCAAGCATGTACCATCACACGTATGGGAAATGCTAACGACACTAACTTGACCAAAACAATCATCAACCATTTTTACTCTTCTTCTGAACTACATTGGCCTAAGGCCCTTGAAATAGGGGCTATGTAGGCAGTACTCAGTTGACACGGAGTCTTCTGGGGTTAGCTCGGCCATTTGCCCGTTCGTCTCCCTATGATGTCGGCCATTCGTTTGTCTATCTATCTGATGGACCAACCATATTACCTTTAACCATGACTTAACCTAGTCCAACCCACATCCATAACTGGCCCTCTTCCTCCCTTTTAGGGAGAACTACATTGGCCTGAGGCCCTTGAAATAGGGGCCATGTAGGCAGCACTCAGTTGACATGACATCTTCTGGTCTTAGCTCAGCCACATTCATTTGTTCATCTACCTGATGGACAAACCATTTCACCTTTAACCATGAATTAACCTTGTCCAACCTACATCCATAACTGACCCTCTTCCTCCCTTTTAGGGAGAACTACATTGGCCTGAGGCCCTTCCAACAGGGACTATGTAGGCAGCACTCAGTTGACATGATGTCTTATGGGGTTAGCTCAGCCACATTCATTTGTTCATCTATCTGATGGACCAACCATATTACCTTTAACCATGACTTAACCTCATCTAACCGACATCCATAATAGACCCTCTTCCTCCCTTTTAGGGAGAACTACATGGGCCTGAGGCCCTTCAAATAGGGGATATGTAGGCAGCACTCAGTTGACATGGGGTCTTCTGAGTTTAGCTCGGCCATTCCTTCGTCTGTCCATCTAATGGACCAACTATCTATACCAACCCAAAATCATGACCAAATAACCAGCCCTAACTCTGTAGAAGTCACCTTAGATTTCTCATGGGGCACATTAGAGATTGCATACATCTCCCTGACCACAACACACACCACTTGAGATCATACCATGACTCGACCCAACTCGACCAATAACCTTGGAGATCGCGACTATCTCCTCTAACCACAACCATTTTTGAGACAACTCTGTCTTATTTATTTTGATTGCATGTATGCTACCTCACAAATAGATAGAAAAATTATACGCAACCCATATTATGACCCTCACAAGTATTAGATCACACCCAAGTTGATCCCCACTACTTGTGACATTTTCATGTTTTCCAGGAGCACTTCCTGAGCCTAGGATACTTGGAACACGATGACCATTAGAGCTACAACTTTGATCATTTAACCCAATCAGCTATGACTAAATGCTGGGGACCAGTTATTTCAATTTTAGCACTCCTCGACCTTACCTGTGACAATTTGGCCAGACTATCACGTGAAGTGGTATACGCATAATCTCAACTTTCAAACTTCACCATACACATCCACTACCTATCAAATTGACACCCGATATCAGGTTACCTTCCCTTGACTCCCACTTTGAGGGGGAATACCTCATCCCTTACTCGAGGCAACCTACACCTCATCCCATACCTGGGGCAACTTACTCCTATTTTTGTCTTGCAGTTCATCAGAATAACCAACAAGACAAAAAGGGGCAAATATAGACACCAAAATAGTGTCAACCCCCCTTGGTCCCTTTCTAACTTCAACATGCCTAACCTATACTTTATTAATTTAAAATACTTATTTTAAATTAATAATCCCCCTAGACACCTCACCTTGGATTCCTAGCTCTTAGGCCATTTATCACCCTATGACTAATCATAATTACCTAAGACCTAATTTTAACTCTCCCACTAATTCTCATGCCTAATAAACCTGACTTTGGATCATTTAACAATGACAACCAAACTTGGTAGATGGAAGAATGGGCAAAATGCTAAAAATAACATTTTTTTCCATTCTCTAGCCACTGACGTCGGTTAATAGTTGACCGACACCGGTGGTATTGCCAATGTCAATTGCTTAAACTAAATTCTGACCTTGACTGCAGACCTGAATGCAAATTCTCTTGCTCCCAGGATCTAAATTCTCTTGCTCCTCGACTCTTTATAGGCATCAACATTCTATCATCACTCTCCAGGCTAAGAAACTCTATAGAATTCACTCCACATTGGATTAGAAGATTGCATGAAGTCTCCTACATCAGCCATAACGGAAACAAGTCTTCTACACTTTTGGTTCTCCACCAAGAGCTAAGTATTCTTCTAGTTTATATTTTAGTATTTTTAGAGTGCATTGGTAATTAGTCCATTGGCTATTTCTTGAGTACTATTGATAGACAACCCAAATTTCTTCTTGGAAAGGCTAATAATCCTTCCTCTCATCCTCATTCTCCTTCCACCCTTGTCCCGTACCTTTGTCCTTCCTAAGACTCTGTCCACTGCCTTGCATCCCTGCACAACCCTTTTGAATCTTCCAGACCCCTCTGTCAACCATAAACTGATCCAAAACCCATCCAAGGCCATTGCCCTGACTGACATCAACCATTGCCCCTACCAACATCGACAGACTAACCGACGTCGGCAACCTTGACCAACCAACGCTGGCAGAACTACCGACATCAACGACTGTGGGAGACTTACAGTAGAATATAGGTATGCATTGTCTACTTTCTGTTTCTTAGTCTTTCATTATTTCTCTTTATCCGACATTCTTTTTATCAACTAGTGGGCTGTCATCCCTCAAGGAAGTCTTTGCACTTCTGGGGCTGAGCTTTGCTTGGCAGTCCACCATATATCTATCTAACATTTTCTTTGTTTAAGTCTTTCTTATCTACAGGTGTTGTCCTCCATAGCCAAAGAGGAGCTCCTTTAATTGTCTGGATACGGTGCACAACTTCATTCGGGTATCATCTAACCCCTGACCATTATCCTTTAGTTTCTCATTTCTTCTAAATGTAAAAAGCAAAAACGAGTAGAAACATTATGACACCATTAGGTAGATCAAATTGAAATGATAAATTATCATTATTTATAATTAGTTAAATTATGAAAATTTGGTTCCTAGTACTCTAATAATTTCATAATTTTTTGAAACTTTCTAAAATATTTAAATAACCTAAAACTCTCAATTTTTTGAAGTTTTGGACATAGTCATTGTTTAACATATATTGTTTTTGAGATTTTTAGATAACTTGGGAAAATTTCTTAACTACCCAAAAAATCCAAAACTATTGAACCTTTCAAAACCATTGAAACCTTAATAAAATACAAATTAATGTTTAAGTGACTCATAACTCTCAATCTTTTGATAAATAAAATAAGCTTTTATAAGTATATAAGTTCACTAAAACTCATAAACATTCCAAAAATATGGTTAAAACATTTAAAAACATTAAAAATTGTTTATTAAAGTATTATTGGTAGTATAAAACTCTTGTTTACATTGGATGTATAGATTTTAAAAATATAGAGTTGACCAAGTATTATAAAATGAATTTCAATGTTCCACTTTCACATTCATATTTTGAACATCTTTGTGCATATGACCGATGACCCTCAAAACTTACAGCTTGTATATTTATGCTTGGATACCTTTGTTATTAGTCCTTGAAATCTTGTTCACTCTTGTCATTGACTTTTCCACTCTATCTTATACATTTCATTCAATTTCTTCTAGTTCTTTTGCCTACATTTTTTTTTCCATATTCTCTTTCATTTTATCCATATTTTTTCATTTTTCTCTCATTCCACTTTGTCACCTTTTGATTATATATACTTTGAGTGAATTATAGCCTTTTAAATTAGTTTTTAGCTCTTATTTTATGATTTTTTACACTTCAAGTTTTTGAGGAGTTATGAGTGTATAAAATCTCCAATTTAGATAATCATGGTACTCAGAGGGTTTTAGAAATAGTTTACAACACTTTTATGACCACTTTAACCTAGGATTCTTTCCAACATAAAATTTTTAAAGTCATGATATCATCATCAAATATTTTACATTGTTATCTTAAACTATATTATACATGTCCTCCTTTGCCATAATGAAATTTAATTACATGGGTTTTGAACAAATTTTCATTCTGGAGACCAAAATTTATGAAATCACTGATAGTGTGATAGGACATGTATATATTGAGAATGTTTTGGGAGAAAATGGTAGATGGAAAGATAACTATGTTAGGTCAATGTATTTTTGAAATTGGGCTTGCACATGTGGCCATTTTTCCCACTTTCGTTCAATGTGTCAATTTGGTTGTGGCTTGTGCCAAGTATTATGATTAAGAAAAGAGGTAGATCAAATATGTTGATGATGTACTAATATAAAATTTAGTCAACCAATCAATGCAATGCAATATTTTGAATCCCTACTCATGAAGAAATAATAGACATAATAGGGATATTACATTGAATTATTATAATCAAAATTATGATAAGAATTTGAATATGATAAATGAAAATTGGATGAAAAAGGACCATCAAATTTTCCTAGGAGTCCAACAAAGGGTGAATTCTAATAAGAATTATTTGATGTCATAACTCTATTAAATAGAGTTATGGGTATTTCAGATACCCAATTTTTATCTAAATAGATGTGTCTCTATATAATTATTGTCTGTACAAGAAAATAATTCATTAAATGAGGAGATGTGATTAATGACAATATCCATGGGTAGTTGATATGACTTGAATCAAACCAAAAATTCTCTATGACATCATACTTTGTATATTTTATTATTGATCTAAGATAGAGGCCAAGATTGAATGTGGAAGGACAAGGCTTCCATCAAAATTTGATATATGATAAATTCCATAACTCACACATGAGCAAGGAAAAAAATATTTCAAAAGAGTGAATTATTATATCATTATGTTGGTTGTAAGTATTTTAGAAAGAAATATGACCATAAGAATTTAAAAAAAGGTTGATTCCTTGGTAAATAAATATGGAGGTTATTTCATTCAATTTCATAGTTTCACATACATTAAAGTTGGATGTTTCTTTGGTCTTTTGTATAAGATGCTAAGATATACAAGTGATAAAATTATTCTCATTAAGTTGTGCAGGTAGGTGAACAACTTTCACAATAAATGCAATGAGAAACATGTAGTAGGAATCTATTTTCTTATAGACATAAGTTACTAAATGTGCAGATATTCTCAAGGTGATTCTAATATTGAAAAATCTATGATTGAATTTTCAATGATTTTTCACACAAAATATACTCCTTTGATAATAAGAGCTTTGTTAAGGATAATATAAAACCTGGTTTTGAGTTCCTGCATATTATAAAAATTAAATATTATTAGTAATATTGTAAAGATGAATTTAAAGTTAGAAAGAGAGACTACTCAAGTATAACCCTATATTAAATGAAATAATTTAGATTAGAATGGGTTACTAAGGGAATTATTGATGACATGTCAGACTTGATTGATACTCTTTTTGACAAAGTACATATTTTACCTCTTATAGTTATTAATTAGTTAATCAATGAGCCTTTATATTTAAATGAAAAAATCGTATTTGTTTTGGAAAGGTTGAGTAATTGGTTCAGGAAGTAATTAATTGGTTCAGGAAGTAATTGGATGAATACATAGGTATAAGAAGTTCAAAGGTTGTCATATTTTGTAAAAACTAGCAACAATCAAAAGCACCATATGTTTCTTAACAACATTGTACCAAGGTATAGGGAATTATGAAGATCCTAACATGAATAAGTTACTATAGAAAACTTGGGCTGATGTATCTAAAAAGATACATTTAAATTTTGTTATCAAGAATCATACATAGTCTTCCTCGATTCTTTAGTAGAGGATCCACTAGATCCAGCCTTATTTATTGATACTATAATGCAAAATTTTCTTGATTTTGATTTGGGGTTACCAAAATTATCCATTAAATATTTTTTTGGCCTAGTACAAACACCCCCTATGCCTTCTAAAATATCAATGCAATATTTTATTTTATGTTCTGCTATTTCAACTCAAGTACCTCATGTACAACCTATTTATTTATTGAAAGTGTCTCTAATTAGTCTATTTCACCTCTACATCATCCTCCATCTCCTCATGTTTTCATTCCATATCCACAATGTATTATTTGTCCATCCCATGTTGTACATTCTCATCCACTTAATTATTGAACTCCTTATTCACCCACTCCAAAACATAATTATACCTTAGGAGATACCACAACTGTGTCTCAACAATATCTTTCTCTATTTGGATCTTCTAAAGCCCTGTATAATCAAGTGATAGTTCCTCTAAGGAATCCATCCTTCCTATGGATTTATTAGGTGACAAGTAAAAGGAAAAAGAGTGGTGTGAAGGCTATTTATAATGATTTTTATGCAATATCCAATCTCTTACATAGTACACCACCAAAAAAGGCAAATATAACTTCAAGTCTAATAATTGAATCCTTAAGTTCACAATTTGTAGAGATTTCCAAACCCATAGTTGATAAACCTAAATAAAATATGGTTCCTTTAGACTATATCTTGAGAAAAATACACATTGGATAATTTACCCATGAAGGGAAGATTTGTAGTTTTCAAGTTAATACAACAAAACTTATAGAAATAACAATTTTATGGAAAGAAACCCAAGAACAACTTGAGGAATAGGTAAACACATTTTATACATACATAAAGACATTTTTGAGTCAGGATAGTGTTTCAATGGATTCAATTTCATAATATTATCCTATTTATGATGTTGATAAGGATGTTGTTACAATTATTTAGACATACAATAATCATAGAATAGTAATTAAAAATTAGGTAGAAATAATTATTTTTATTGGTCTCAAATTTAATAATGAAATAAGAAGAGCATATGGCCTCTTAGAATAAGATAAGAACAAAATATATAAATTAATTAAATAGTTCTAAAGTAAAGTGGAATTTTGGGAAATATAGTTATATATTTGAAAGATATGAAACATTGGGATGGGAATGTTCTTATTTATGAACACATATCCAATAAGGTAGATGATAATATGTATTTTGTATGGTTTAAAATTCTATAATGTAAACTCAATGCTATGAAAGAAACTTAAAAATATTTAGAGAAATATAGCTAGCTTTATTATATAATGGAAACTCAGTGTTGTGAAATAAACTTAAAAATATTTAGAGAAATATAGATAGCTTTGTGATGAACTCATGAATAAAATCCATGAAGACATGATCTATATATTTTGAGATAATGAAGAACAAAGATATGGAACAATTTTCAACAATTGAAATAAAATATCAATTCCAAAAAATGATCAAGGAATAACTATTCAATGAAGACAACTTCAATTTAGAAACCATGAATAAATTGAGTGATACCCATAGTGACCTCAATGAATACAAAAAAAATATTCCTAATTTATTTCATAGGAATTATTAAATAAATGATATGATAATTGATTGGGTAACTAGATTATCAAATACTATCATCACCAAACAACAAGGAATTAACACTATGGTCCATAAATTCAAGGCCTTCAAGTTGAAATCAACATAAGCTGAATACCAAAAATATATGGTTGTTTTAGGAAAATCAACATCATCTTCAAACAAGCCTTTTGTCTCTTCTCTCTCTCCTTGAATTATCTCTCCTTGTTTTATATTTCTCCATTGTACTTTCATAAAGTGAGTGTTAGTTGAAATCTATAAAATTTCACTTTATGAAATAATTTTCATAAAATGAAATGAGAAAATAAAAGTTTTTTTTAAAGGAGGTAATTATAAAAAGTTATGAGGTTGTTATTAATCCCTCAGAATATATATTTAGATATATTTATTGTAATTAGTTTTTTTTAACAATACATAAATTTGGTGAATAAAGAAAGAAAGGAAACTTTGTATTCTTTTGAAGAGATTCATACAAGAAGTTTTTAAATAATTTTGTGTCTTTTATCTTCTTAGTGAATGATTGTTTTTATTAATTTTAAATTTCATTCAATCTCTGTATCTAATTCATGCAAAATATTCAATGTTCAACTGTTCATGCTATTTTCTAGTTCTAGCCTACACAAGTGATTAAAATCTACAATTATTTAATCATGTATGCTTTTTGTCTCTATTCACATTTTCTCTAATTTATTTGTATTTATCTCATTTATTTTATTCTCTATCATACATTTTTGTTATAAAATAAACTCCCTTAAATTTTTTTGAATGTGTATAAATGTAAATATTCAATTTTATGCATTTTCCCATTATCAATAAAGGGAGCCTCCCCTGAAAATAGAGGAGGGAATTTTTGTCCCATGTTATATTGATCAAAAATAAATATTTTGTATTGCATACAAAATATTCACCAACACATCACTACCCTTCATAATTTATATTATCATATAGATATTTATGCAGTTGGGTATACATATCATTCTATAGCTTACATTTTGTATGTTTCATTAATGGATACATTGTGTTGCTTCATATGATTGGTACATCATGGTTATATTGTTTGTTTTCTTTTGAATCATATACTTGCTTGATTTCTCCCATGTGTTTGTTGGTTCTCGTGTGTGATTAATTATTATGTTGTGTTATCCATATAAGATCTTCTACTCATCTTTTCATGTTACTTTATATGATTTATTACTTGTTGGTGATATTGCTTATTTTAATAATTGCACTTTTTCTAAGTGTTTACCTAATTGTGCATGATTTAATTACCTATACTATGTGATATAATATTCTTTGTATCATGATTTATGTCATGAAAAATACTATGATTATTTCCTGCATTATCAGGGTCTCTATTATGCATCTACTAGGTATACTACTATTTTGTGTGCTTCATTGATATATATTTTCCTCTTAGGGGCACATAATTATATTGGGGAATATTACATGTATCTATTTGTAGTTATAATAGGGCATATCAATTTTCCATATTCTTATTGATTTTATCACCTATATACAATGATTAGGGACATGATGGACCCATGTGTCTATTGATCATACATCTCTTATATCAATATGTGATTTTTTCTCCAAATATCCTTCATACTCCTACTCATATTAAAATTATTATATTAAGCAATTTTATTTATATACCCTTGTCCATATTGGGGCATGTGGTTACATTGGGTCATATAATCTATCATTATTTATAGGTTACCATATGGGAATATCACTAGATCCTCCTTCTCTTTTTACACCCTTAATTGGAATATGAGTATTAGGTTACATAACACTATTGAGCCTTGCATGGTGACATATTTCTATGTGTAGATACTAAAATATGATTATTGGTAATTGATAATGATGATCTTGATACACATTTTCCATGTATGACTTGATTTCATAAACAAGTTCCTAATCCACCATTATATGATACTTGTATGCTATCTTATGAGTTTCACCTTAATTTTTTCTATTACACACCTATAGGAGCCTCCATATATATTTAAAACCTATTAAATATCCTCTAAAAACATCTATAGACTCTTCATTCAATACATAAATACACATGCTAGCTTTGTTAGTTTTGATCATTATCACCAATTGATAATGACTTGATTTGGTTAGAGCCAACCCTCTCCCACCAATAGCTACTTTTAAAAATAAAACTTCTCCTTAAGGTTGACCCATTTTTATGGTGTGTTAGTGGCATGAAAAATTACCCAATTGGACTCATATATAAACAAATCATGGTCTCATTGAAAAGGGACTTGGCACTTATTAGAAACACATATTTACACTATTACACATTGAAAAAATTAACCCTATTCTTATAAAATTAAAAACCTATCACTAGGAGAAATCACAATCCAAGTATAAAGCATGCTAAATTATAATCAAATCAATCATTATGTATGAAATTTATATAATTAGCTATATACATCTAATAAATGTGAACAATTGTAAAATCACACTAGGTGGGAGAATTACATGTGGATAGATTTCCATAAAATTATTTGATACATGGGTAATGGTCAATAATACAATAGGGAATGAATTGGGGTTAACTCGACCCATTACACTTTCTTTTTTTTGTAATTTTCTATCCCTCACAAACACACCCAAGGTTTCAAGGAAAATGAGACTAGTTTATGGAGTTGTGCACAACATCAATGTTTGGGATCATAAAGACATGCCATACAAATAAAAATGCAGGTGAATATATGGTCATAGTTACTTATTTATTAATGGGTTAGTACAAACCAACATAGCTTAGTATTAATCGACAATATTGATACAATCATGTGGAACCAAACTCGACATAAATAAAGAATTAGTTTAAAAATGAATAAACCAAAAACTTCCTTTATCCTCATTATCACTTCCAAAATATTATCATAGTTAGAAAGTCACCAACAAATTTAAATACTCATCCATTTATTGTACTTACTATATTTAGCATATGGCAGTGTCAAGTCATTGCAATGAATTTCAATATTTAACATTCAAATGTATGCTTTAATGCCATATCTAAATTATTTTAAAAATCTTCTTTATTTATTAGAATATGTAGCTCACCTTTATCCAAATTATGGTAAAACATATTGAGCCATATTATCAAGGTTTTGAGTTTTTATCCTAGGGGTTCAAGTCTCTTTTTTATTTCCATACACAAAATATTTTTCATAATTTTTTCCCTAGGGTTTTAAGATATATCTTTTTATTTCCATAAACAAATAAAATTTTCACCTTCAACCCTAGATATTCATTAGGGCTTCATTTTTAGACTTGATTTATAATTATTCCCTAATCAAACACATTAATGATGGCCATAATGAATGAATATTTTTGGTTTATTCAAGTCATGAAAGTACTCTTTTAATATTGTTCTACATGGATAGTGTATCTTATTTGGATCAATTATGTAAGAAAATGGGTCAAAATGATTACATCTAAAAACACTAGTAAGGATAAAATTACCAATAGACAATCCCAAACCTTCCTTCAATATTATTTTTACAATATCCAATATGATATTACTATTTTAGTAGTAGATATAAAAGGGAATGTAAGACCTCATTTTTTCATCCTACTATATATTATATAGCATATCCTATCTAACTTATTGATTGAATTATCATGAATGTTAAGATTGATAATATAATTAATAAAGATCAACTAGATGCCATTGATGATCAATAATTAATTAAATATCTTAACATGAATCAACAAAAAATTAATTTGATGTTATATATATCAAGAGATGAGGACAAAAGGTTGGCCCAAGTTTACACATTAGGTGTTCTGACCTTTGTTATAGGTACTATTCATAATCCTACACCTTTAGTGACCTATGTGACATCCACCCAAAGTTTGGGGAAAACATGAGGAAACCAATATATTTCCATACCTATTCCTACACATATAACTTTTACCCATCCCATGATGACTACACATGTTACATTACTAACCTCACCTACTTCACATTCCCTTGAGCATATTTTATAGATTTGAATGTTAAAGTGTTGTAACTATAGCAAGTTGCATTGAGAACTAGTCATTTCATGGATTCACACACCTTGATCCAATACCCATTATCCCCTGATATAATACCATTTTCTTTACCAAAAGTATTTTTAGCTCCCAATCTTCCATTATATAAATGTAAGGTGATTTTGACCAACAACTTAGATCATTCCATGCAACATGTTTATACTCTATATACAATAAGAAACTAATGGCCAATTTTTTTCCAAGGAGTGTCAAGGACTATGCATTGTATTGGTTATTATATCTCCCCCTCCAATCTATAAGATCATTCAACCCCTTGGTATAAAAATTCATGACAAAATTTTTATCAGCATTGGTGAAAAATTATCCTACACACAAATTACTGAAATCAAGCAAAAATCTATTGAGCTAATATTTAATTATGTAGTTTTATATAAGACTGTGATAGCTAAAAATTACCAATGTTATGGCTAAAAATGAATTATAATATATATTCCAACATTTTTTAGTAAAAATCTATGATTTAATTTCATTCAAGAGATTCAAATCATTCAATAAGTTATGCCATACACTGAGGGATAAAGAAGTAAATTTTAAATATTTGAAATAACTCAAGTATACACCCACTCCCATGACTACTTTAACAAAAAAAATCAAATCAAACCAAGTTATAAAGCTAAACCAAATGATAACAAGAATTAGGAAAAAATTATAATCAATGCAGTGCCACAACCTACTAACCATTAAAATTAACAGTGTATACAAAGGAAAATGTAGTTGACCTATTAATCAATCCTAGTTCGGAGAAGATAAATCCTACTTACACTTCTGTTTGTTGATAAAATATATATTTGAGGTCATGACTAAGATGTATCCACTATACCTAACTAATGAATCTCTTACCATAATAACATCATCAGAGAGGGTTCCAAAACCTCTAGTCAAGCAACAATAAATAATAACCCTAGCTAAGTCTTATGTTTTCATATTCACTAAGTATATGAAAATTAAATTAAAATATAATATAGTGTTCATTAAAGATTTTGGCACAAAGTGGGGGTAATAAACATAAAAATTAAACATGCATAGAAGATATATACTCAATCAATGTATATAAAATACTAATGCATGGGAGAAAAGTAAAAATGCTAACCTACCTACTTTAACAAATGAGGAATAAAGTTAGGAATACTTACCTTTGAAGGTGAACCCACTGAGCCTCAATATTTACCTTGGCCAAGGTGTTTCACAAGAGGTTATTGTGGTGTGTAAAGATAACAAGGATACATTAGCTCTAGGATACACACCTCTCTATGCATCCAAAAGACTTCTCTATGAGACAAGATCCATATCTCCAAGGAAAGTATTTAAACACTAATCAATGCTACTCAAAGTATAATAGTGGATAATTAGATGTACAATATGATATTACTCTTCTTCTCTTCCTCATAAATGATGAAAATGGATGTGTATATATAACTAGATCTAACCCTAAACCTTTTTAAAAATTTAGCAATAGGATCAGCCAAATTTGACTATTTATCATTAATTGATAAAAAAATTAATTAGGCCTCAATCTAGGTCAACCAAATTTGACCTAGACCCATAACGTACAAATATCAATTAAAATATAGGGTCAACCTAGGCTAAAATTATTCAATATATGTCAAAAATGGTTTTTGGCTTAGGTAGGGGCTAAGTAAGTTGGTGAATTACTTGTAGGAGATGGTTGTGTAGATAGAAAGTGGTGGTATATGGGAGAATAATCTTGCAAAGTACCAATGGTCTACCCACCCCTTTCCTAGTGCACCCCTTAAGGCATGCACTTAAAGAGATTGAGACTTGATAGGTTCCTGTAATAGAGAAAGCATCAATATTTGATATCATTTGAAAATATTATGTGTATACATATTCCCAACTTGAAGTTCATCATGTGTCATGTAGGTGTAACTAGGATTGTGCTTTGAGAAAATAACATAGAAACACACAACACTGAAGCTAAATAAATTAAAATAATAATTGAATAATATAAATAAAAGGAAAAAATTGAAAAATACATACCTTTACTTACCTTAGTGCTGTTGATAAATATTGTAGTGAAATAAATATGAAGGTTTCTAATGCAGAGAACATTAGGTGAACATGTAGAAATTAGGGAAAAAGAGTGAAAATTTAAAAAATTTAAATAGTGTACATGTAATATGTGAAAAGATTCTATACAATGTCAATATTATAGAACATATAATGGTTCATAAAAATAACTTGTAAAAATAAAGATATGGTCAAAAAATGAAATCTGATTGTAAATATTTGATAGGTAAATAATTTTGACTAATAAATATAAATACGTTGAAAATCAAATCATTTGTTACTTTTACTATTCAAAGAAACTTTGAGAGACATATTTTGAGACTAGAGAGCAATCATGGTAAGGAGATGACAACTATGACATGGAGGATGCATAATGGCTACAATGGCTACATCATAGGTAAGAAAGCAATAATTTTAAATTTTTAAGAAAAATTATTTTAAATTTAAGCTAAATATAGAAAATTGAATGGTAGGCAAAATATAGACACCAAAACTGACCCTAGGAAATTAGGTAGACTAGGGATAGAACAGGGTCCTGGGTAGGAAAGGACTAGACCAATAAATTCTTAAAGCATTTATGGTAAATGGTCAAAAAGTCATTACACACAAAGAATAGATTAAACCCTATTGAATCAATTCATAAGGCAAGAGATAAATAGGGGATGACTATATAGTACTGAGATGATATAGTATCCTTGAATATGGTTGACTATGTAGTAGTAGGATGATGTAGTTTGAAGCATGAAAATGTCTAACATAGTACCCTATAGTTGATGCAATTTGCATTATATGGTCGATATAGTTTGTTAAAAGAGGCTGATTGTATGCTAAAGGGCCTATGTAGTATGCTAAAGTTGGAAAAAGTTTGATTTAGTATCAAATAGGTTGATATAGTCTAAAGGAAAAGGGATGACTACATACTGGTGGGTCAATTTTGTATAACAAGACTTTGATAGGGATAATTTAGTATCAAATAGGCCAATTGTGTAGAAAAATAATAAAAATAGAAAACTAAATCATGCAAGCTAATGAAGTGTTAATTTTTAAAAAAATTTAGAATATTTAAGAATTTATTTTAATATTATGACATTGAGATCTAATACATCCTTTGTTGTTTGATATTTTGTAGAGACACCAAAGATTTTGGTGCCTAGTGGATGTGTCCTAGCTACCAAATCTATTGGAATGGTTAGTAAATGTGGATAGGGTTCGACTAGCCACCTTGGGATTCAGATGTATTATGGAGATGAGATGGATCCCTCTAAGTCTTGATCTTGTTGTCATGTTCCTAGGGGCATGGGAACATTTGACCAACACTTTTTAATGGAAGGTGGAGGGGGACACCATAGAGGTGGTTATCACATTGGAGGATGTCCATGCATTACTTGGACTTCTTATAGGTGGGACATCAGTGATTTATGAAACAATGGAGTTAGAGGATGAGAGATGAACCTTAGCTTAGTGGGCTACATGCTTAGATAGGATTACCTTAGGTTATGCATGAGCTTATTCGATGTTTATGTCATGGCCATTTTGGACATCTTAAAGGCTATGATAGGACTTATGATAACATGAGTGTTGTGTCACAAGTTAGATGGCAAGGTGTTATTATACATGATAGCCTTATGCTAGTTGATTTTATATTAGGGAGGGTTGTATGATCTCAGTTATATCATCTGGGTCTAGCTCATGTGTGATATGTATGGGATGTTGTCCTAGGGACAAAATATAATAGGACTTATTATTTTGTTGAGCACATGGATATATGAGAGGTTACCTATGTATCAGTCAAATGGGTTTCCCCATGTAGTTGATGATAGGTTACCTCGAGTCATTAAATGGAGGTAAGACCATGTAATTTAGGCCATGCCCTATGTTCTAGCATTGTAGACTATCACACAAGGATAGATAGTGTGGTAGCCATACACTCACATAATGACCATATGATTGAGTTATTCTATCATTGCTAAAATTTTGGAATATGTACAGATCATGGGACATTATACTTCATGTGTGGAGCCTCATCCCATGGCTCATGTACCTAGACAATTAGGACTTCCTCTTTTGGTGGCTATTCTAGTAGTGTCTGGTTATTGGATAGAATATTTTAGAGAACTTAGAGTTAGAGGAGGTGGAGGAGTACCTTTGGAGATACCAGTGATCAAGCTATAATAGACTAGACTATGGGTTGGTTGAGCACGATAGTATGAGGAAGTATGGCCTTGAGGAAAGGACATCATGGACATGGATACAAGGGAAGAGGGAGTGAAACAATGACCTTAACAAATGTGAAATCAACCAAAATGAGTTCATTAGAGATGGAGACACCATCAATGTGAGGAGATGTAGGTGCTAGCTATCACACATGGGGATCCTAATATAGTTATAGGACATAGTCTATAGAGAGACCACTGAGGAGAGGACCATGATAATATTGAGTGGTGACTCTTTTGTATTAGTGTAGAGGTAACCAATAGAGGAGGTGCTCGATGGATGAGTAGACAGTGAGACCGTGGTCAATGACACCAACACTAGTGAGAAATGTTTTAATTTGATTTATGTTTTTGCTATAGAACACTAGTTACATCATTGATTATGATAGATATATGATTTGATATTATATATATATATATATATATATATATATATATATATATATATATATATATATATATATATAAACCAATAGAGGAGGTTCTTGATGGATGAGTAGACAATGAGACTGTGGTCAATGATACCAACGCTAGTGAGAAATGTTTTAATTTGATTTAAGTTTTTGATATAGAACACTAGTTACATAATTGATTATGATAGATATATGATTATATATATATATATATATATATATATGATTTAATATGTATGTATATATATATATATATATATCTGTGTGTGTGATCTCATGTATATCTAGTTTTTGGTTTTGAATATCCTATGATAGAGGAGGTCAAATGGGGATCCCTAGTTATGGTTGCACATCATGACATTTTGTATGGGGTGCTATCACCATACGACCCTACCACCTTAGATGATATTGTGGTTCTATCTACCCAAGATTAGGTGAGCTAGTTTTGACTGGTGGGAGAGGCCATGAGATAGCTATAGGCATTGGGTGATGGGTTACAACCACCGATAGGGGCGGGAGCTAAAGAGGCATAGACTTGGTAGGCCTTAGTATAGGAGTGAGTTGTGTATATGGAAACTATAATCTAGCTTGAACAAGTATAGGCCCAAGTGGCTAACTTATAGGGGTAGGTTATTGGCTTGAGATCTCAGACTGCCTCTATATAGCAAACCATTCAAAGGGTTTAGTCATAGGTATCCATGGGTAACATGGCTAGGCCACATGATAAATAGGATGGAGTACAATTGTAGAGTTGTAGATATTGTATTTTTTACTTTGTATTATATAAGACACATGATATATATATATATATATATATATATATATATATATATATATATATATATATATATATATATATATATATATATATATATATATATATATATATCATCACATATTTCCCATAGCATATACAACAAAAGCTAGATCAATGAACTTTGAGCTTTACTTGGATTTGGATGTGGATGCATGGATATATTACTTTTCTAGCATATTAGGGAAATATAAGGTATGTTGTCATGAAAGAAGGAATGCAAAAATCATGATGTAGGCATCTATGAGAATACCTTAAGAAATATGAGGCATACTAAGTACAAAGGGAGGACACTAAGAGTCTAATGACCATCAAAATGCAAAGGATGCCTACTCAAAATAAGCACAAAGTTGTATAGGTAAATAGGTGAGATACTAAGATAAAATCATGTTGTTACATAAACAAGAAAATTAATATGGACCTACCTTCCCAAACCATGTTCCCTATTCTTTAGGACCTCTTATAGAGTTGTCCATCTACTGCGAAGACTAGGTACTTGTGCAAGAAAGTAGGTAGTACTAAGATATTATTTAATTCTTGTATCCCAATATACTATCCTACCACACCCCAAAGTACCTTGACTCTATCGTGAGGCTAACTATGGAGTTTTATATTTGATTGGAAATATGAGATGTGCTATGAATCATTTATGTTATTGTGATTAAACTTTTGAATTTATATGTTACCTTTTGAATCATTGACTTTTGTTAAATGATGTGGCTTTTAGATTTTTTATGGATTTTATGATTCCTCCTCCAAATGAATTTGGAATAACCAACATGAGTGATAAAATTGATACACATGAATGGACTTTAGGCTTTGGTTAAATGAAGCTAAGTATCTAAAGATATGACTGGCTAAACACTTAGGCTTACCTATGAACCAATATATAATCTCAAGTTTCAACCCTATGTATGCTTAGTATGTGAAAAGAATATAAAATAATAAAGGAATATACAAATTAGATCAGTAAATATAAGTATAATGAGACATCTTGTTTGTTAACTGATCACATGGTAAAAAAAATTACTAAGGGAATCAAGGTTTGTATAACCAAGTCACAATAATAATTATCTATTTTTTTTGAGTGAGATAAGGTAACAAATAGTCATTGTAAAAGAAAAAGAATCCATGAAATAAGTGAACTCATAAACATAAGTGTATAATCATGAAAATAATGATAAGAAGCTATAATAAAAGAGGAAATAAAATGAAATCATATAAAACACATAAATCATACTATAAAGATCCGTGTAAAATTGATAGGTGAAACCAAATTTGACACATAGTCAAGAGTATAAGATATATAAAAATAGACCAAAAATCCAATCTAAAATCATAATGAAGAATAATGTGAAATAAAACCATGCCATGTTCACAAATGATGATAAATTTACCCATAAATATTATACATGACATTTAAAACATATCAATGAAGCTATATCCTGATGGTAGCTAGAGTCTCATCAATCCTTATAGAAAGTTGTGCAAAGACTTCTTTATGAATCTCCTCAACTAAAAATGTAGGTGTAGCTAAATGATCATTGATCATGAAGGATATCATGCAAAGGATACTCAAGGAGAATCATAAGTGTCTGAACAGGAATAGTATTTATTGGGTGAGAAGGAGGTGCCATTGGTGGAGAAGGAGAAGCCTTATTACATGGGCAAATTATGGAAGGAGGAAAAGTTGATGTAGCTATCAACTAAGGGTGATCACAAAAGTGATACTAGATAATATTTCAATAATTTATATTATGGGTACCACATTGGTGCCAAGGAAAATATACCTCCCTATATTGAGGGATACACTTAGGTAATAAATTAGGAGGAGGTATAACTTTATCTTTAGGTTGAATGGTGGTGAGACACAATATGCTGATATACTACCTAAGTTTATGACAGTGAGTGTAAGAGTGGTTATCTATCCCATGGAAGAAAAATATACATTTTTTAGTAGGTTTAGCCATGTAAAATGAAAAATTAGATGACTTAATCTTGGCTAATGACACCCAATCCATAGGTCCTTCTTGCTCACACAACCCTTTTAGGCTCTTCTTTCACTTATTCCTAGTCATCTACAACCTTTCAGACTTAGATATTTTAGACCTAGGTAGCTATTTCAAGCCCAAATCCACCCCCCTATGTATCATCCCCTTATGAAAATAACACCTAACTTGGATAGGAGCATTGAAACTCAGGGTGTCCTATTTCTAGTGTTGTCTAAGTTCATTTTTGGTCCTAATAGTCATTTTATCTTGAATCATTATCCTTTTCTCTATCATATTAATGCAAATTAATTTAACACATGATCATTAATTACCCTATAAAATGCCATTCAAATTCCATTTAGAAGGGTTGGCACTCATTTATAGGAAATAAGTAGGAATACAAGCAAGTACACTCAAGCACTCTACCTTATTCTTTGTATACAACCTTCCAAGATCATTTCAAGCCTATTCAAGCATTCACACCAGTCCCTAGCCATCCAAAAGTACATCCAATTTCACATCTATTTGCATTCATCTTACATAATTTCACCAAACACTTTAATAGGAAAACTACATTAGCTTGATCCCTCTTTAGAGTATTGGTATGTAGGTAGCATGCCCACACATTAGGTGTGAAGTGCATCCAACATATCCTTTACACACTAACCCCTTCTCTTCTTTCCCAAAGTTTATATTCAATTTTAAGAAAAGAGAGATCCTAGGGCTTTGAATATTTAAAATATATGTACAATGAACTTCATAGGATTCTAGGCCTCAAAATTTCATAAATAGGGAACACAGGCATACTAAACAGAGCCCAAAAAGATCAGACCACCTAGAAAATAATGCCAAAAAGGACTATAGTGATAGATAGTAGGGTGTCTACTTTCATCACTCATATCCAATATAGAAACAAATTTCAAAAACCTATTCTCTATTGTTTCCCAATCTTGCTCCTCTAGTACTAGACCCTGTCTCAGTCTGGATCACTTAGAATAAGCTAAGTTATATTTTCTCTCACTTCCTGCTATATTTAGGAAGGTAAAAAATATATATTTATACAAATCAATAGCTTAATTTATAAATATTATTCACTAATTTATCTTGCTCAGATCTGTTTATTTAATTAGGAATAAAACTTCAATATTCTGAAAACAATAAAACATCTGGTGAATCTGAATTTAATTTTCGTATAAAAACCCTAGAAACCATAGGGGTAAGTATTTTTGATTTTTTTCCATAATTTATTGATCTTTATTACATTTAAACATAAAAAATATACAAATTAATTGCAAAATTATCACATATTTTCTTAAAACCCTAGTTTGCACATACTAGGTCCTTTTGCATACAAACACTTTTCAAACACTAGGAAGAATATATTGCTAATTTTAGAAATATTTTATTATTTTTCCTAAATTTTTCAAGAAAAATTCTAAAAATTTTATCTAAAATTTTAAAATTATTACACTAATTTTGAAAAAAAATCATTCAAATCCCTAGATTGCATCAACTAGCTTCTAGTTACTTTCGAATACTTTTCAACTCATTTTATGCATTTTAGTTTCATATCAAAATTAGAAAATCAATTTCAAAATCACAAATTCATAGTATTTTACACACATATTTTTGAAAATATTTAGTTTTATATACTAGCACCTATTTGATTTTTGAGGTATCACCTTACATGTTTGGCAACTCCATATCCTTTCTATGCACATTCTAGTTCCTTGTTTAGATTATATTAGTTTAATTTTTTTGCTATTATCCAAGTTATTTTCCATATGCCACCTGAGTTCCTTACATCTATTCCCTCAAGATGAAGTGCAAGACTTAGTGGAAATCCTCCTGAGTTCACTCAGATTCCTTTAACTCACCCATATATCATGGATAAACAATCAAATCAGATTTTGGCTATAGATTCTACACACCCAGATTCTACAAATTTTCATGAGGATAAATTTGATAATGAGCAGTATGATAATACCAATGATGATGTCTACAGTAATGCTCCTACTCCACCATATTGGACTACCAATCCACTTCCACCTATTATTGATAATGAAGTTATCCTCAACAAAGATTTGGTTTTACAAAATTTTAGAGAAAGACTTAAGGAATAGCCTAAAGATCATACACTAATTTTACAATCTATCATGGAAATCAAAAAATATAAGAAATTTGAGTCTTCCAGTCATTCAGAGTTACCAGTTGTAATTGACACTATGGGGGCAACTATGTCTCAACCACCCCTTATAATAACCCAACCTTCTTCTATACCACCACCTATAGCTAGTACATCCCTATCTCCTGAAGTGGCAACCCTTGTGCAAGAGATAAGATATCTTGAATCCAAGGTGTAACATATTGAGCAAGGTACTTTTAGACCTACACATGCATTGGATTCTTTTGATTTACTACATACACCATTGGCACATCACATTTCTTCTACACCCTTACCACTAGGTTTTGTTCAACCCAAGCTCACTCTATATGATGGTAAGGGTGATATAGAGACACATTTGAGAGCTTTTCATGTATTATTTTTGGATTATGTACCCAATGACTAGCTACTTACCAAAATATTTCCATGGAGCCTAAGGAATTATGATTTACAATGGTTTTATAGTCTAACAAATTAGTTAGTCATGGCATTCAATCCTTTAGCAGACATGTTCCTAGCACATTTTAGTATCAACATTGGTGACAAGGTTTCTTATGCATAGATTACATAGCAGAAACAAAGGATAAATGAGCCCCTCATGGATTATGTTCTTAGATACAAGACTATTTTGGCTAAGCTAACTAGCACCATGATTGATCAAGAGCTACAAGCCATCTTCAAATAAAGACTTCTTCCAACATTATATGAATCTATTATGTTTAAAATATTCTCTTCCTTCACTGAATTATGTCATACACTCAAGGGAAGAGAAGTCAATCTAATTTCAATAGGCAAACTTAAGTATTCAAGTATCTCAAATAAAACCAACAAGAGCAATATCAAAGTCTCATACAAGGTCAAAATTAGTGATAACAGGAATCAGAATCAACCAATAGTCAAGTTGGCTTTAGAGCCCCTTTAGCATGTTGTTTTATCAACACTGCCTCATCATGCATTTACCAATCTATCAGTTTCTCTAGTTAGGGTTTTATAGTAGTTATTAGAATGTAACATAATATATCTCTTTCCTAATCAAGAAGTAGATCTAGTAAAGCCTCTTACACAGGGATATGATCAACATGCATTTTATGACTTTCATAGGGTACCAAGCTACACAACAAATAGATGCATCAGTTTGAGACATAAGATATAGGACTTGATAAATGACAATCTACTTGATCTGGGCACTTCAATTGAGCCTATAAAGGCAAATCTAGCAAAACATAAGTCTTTGTAAATATTCTCAAATCCATTTCCATAGCATTCAAAATAGGAGAAAGAGGATACAATAGGTGTTCACCATACATACCATAAACATCCTCCACTAGCTACATACTAGGCACCTTCAATTGAGGCACATCCTTTGAGAGGTATGATCGGTGTGTATGAGTCTAGAGTTCTAGCTGAACATTTGATATCTTTTTCAAATTAGGTGATTATGGAGGATAATATAGGTTATAATGCACTTTTTATCAGAGCACATATTCATAATCAACTTATTTACAGTGTACTTATTGATAATGGTTCCAACCTTAACATGTGCACCTAGACACTACTACAACATTTGGGTTATTCAGAGTAGGATATCACTCTGACAAACACAATTATTAGTGGTTTTAGTGGGCATATACAAAGTTCATTGGGCGAGATAGTACTTCCACTATAGGTTGGCCCAACACATGTGGCAATACCATTCACTATAGTTCCTAGTGTAGGAGTTTTTGACATACTACTTGGTTGACCATGGATTCAAAAACTTAGGGTAGTAACTTATACATTTCATAGATGCATGAAGTTCATTCATGCTAATTAGGTTATCATAGTCAATGGATTTCTTTATGAGTCACCACTTCCTACTTTAGAACCATCTACCAGCTTACAGTCACTAGCTCTAGTTCTTTCACCTGCTTCAGTTTCTCCTCCAATTTTAGTTCCACTTCAACTTCAGATCTAGCCACATTTGCAGCATCCATTGCTAGTACTAAGGGTTCATACACCCCCATAGTTTCAATATTCTACACAACTTCCAATGATAGTGTTCACACCTAGAGAAGTTACATTGAGGTCTCATATAGCTAGACAATGAGCACCTATTTAGAGAGCTTCTTCTTCTTCTACTTCTAGATAGGTCCCTAAGAACCCTATAGTTGAATCCAATTCTTAGATTTTTAGAGGGACCCCACATTCGGTTTCCACTTTAGAGATTTTAGAGTAGTTACAATGCACACAAATTTCAACTTCACAATCTCATACATACAATCATGCCTCACGATCATGCATGATTTAGTTGTTCGATATAGGACACCATGACAGGGAGTCTTATCTGAGACTCATTGATTAGTATCCTTTCTTCCTAGTTTCTTGTACATATTTTATATCAAAATACAAAAATAATAAAAAAATATAAAATATAAAATATAAAAAAAACTTTCAAATATATCAAAAACACCAAAAATATTTTGATTGTATGCATCATCCATGCTTTACATTACTACTATCATGCTAGGACTTAAATTTTCTATTTCATGCTATTGTATGTCTATTTTCTACATTACCATGCTTCACTTGATCTTCTTTGAGTGTGTGTAGTCATATCCAACTACTTGATTGCTTCACTCTACCCATTGAGGGGGCTTTCCTAATTCTACATTCAAGACACACATTGATATACATACCCACTAGGGGCATATTCTACATGAATACAACATCCAGGTTATGTCATTCCTACACTACACACTTTGAGTTATCACGCTGATGTATATTCCTTACTAGATTACATAGATTATTATATCAACATTTCACTAGTATCTAGCACTTGTGTATTTATTAGCATACACCTAGTCTTGTACTATACATTTTTTTATATACTTTCACATTTTCTTTGATTAGTTATATGTGCTTATATCTTTCTATTTGTTACATGTTTTCTCTTCTTGCTGACCGTAGCTTGTGTGATTGCATTCCCATTTCTTGATTGTCTCATGTTTGTGCCTTAGGATATTTTCCAATGTCCTTCACTTATATTATATTCATGTGTGTGCCTTAGGACATTTTATAATGTCCTTTTCTTGTACTCTTCCATGTGCCTGTCGCCCTTGCGCCAACTTTACTTTTTTCACTTTTATGTGTATGTGGCATTTGAACATGCCTTCTACACTTGTTTTCTGGTTTGAGTGACATGTACCCATATCCCTTATTTACATGGCCCCTTAGCCATCCTTTTATGATTCTTGCTTCTTGATGGTTTTATTGATTCCTTATTTAATTTTCAATGTGTGTAATGCCATGATCCATATCATGTATTTCCCTTGCTTTCTTGGATGTCAGGATGGACATCATGCTCCATCCCTCCAAATAACAACTAAAAAATAAAAAAATAACTAATAACAACTAATATCTAACATTTCCTATTCCAATTCAGTACATTTCACATTGTTATATCTATCTAGGCATACCTGTGTTGATCTAACAATCTATCAATACAAATATTTCTATATCTAAAAATATATTGGCAAATATCAATGCTATATAATATATCTATACAATTTAACACACTTATAGGACTCTTTTCTTCTGAGGGAAATCATTACAAGTTCATCATTCCTACCCTTAGAAGAGGGGGCATAAAATATGGGTTTTGTCACAAAGATCAAAGCTCCTAATATTCAAAACAATAACATTCAGATCACTCAGTACAAAATCCAGAGGTCAAACTAGTCAGAATAGAGCAAAAAAATAGTGACAATTCTAGATTAGCAACCAATTTTTATATAGGATAATAGAACCAAAAATATATAGTAGCACTAAACATAGGGGTATCCTCATTTTGGCACTCTTGTCCAAGTATAAAAACACTCAAGTTTTCTATAAGTAGGCAATTCAATTCAAGGATAGTTTTTTTCGCTTTTAGATCAGTCGAAATCAATAGTTTTAGTACAATTTTCTCAGCTAATCCATATATAGAGGTTATCATGCACACCATGATGGTTATAATTTTTAGTTTATATTAGGTAGTTTTCATAACTTCTAGATTAGAATCCATGTTTCAAACATTAGTAATTGGGTGCAATGTGTATGACACATTTATCTTCTTTTATTTTTGAGTTCAATTTATTCTAAGCATTCTTAGCAGTTGTGTATCTTAATCCATCTGTAGGTGGATGGCATCACTTCAAATTAAAATTGTTATACAAGTTTAAATTTTTGAGTACCTGAGTTCCTAAGTTGGCTTTCACATAAGCCTACTACATCAATTTTGGAGTGGCTTTTATACAAGCCTAACCTCCATCTTTCAAAATAGACAAGAGTGGCCTAGTTTCTAGCATACATTTAGGTTATCCATGCCACACTGTCATTTTTATATAACATCCATAGAGTCCATGATCCATCTCATATGAGATCTATTCTATATCAGTATCACTTGATAGCTTCACTTCATAGGGTAAAGATGGAGCCAAAGGGCTAGTATTTTTATTCTTGAGCCACATATTCAAAGGGATTGGACACATAGTCCAGACATTGATTAACACATGCATGATTTGTTAACTTCACTTAGTTGGTGATGATAGAACCAAAGGGCCAAAATTTACATTCTTGAGCCACCTTCTAGGTAATTGAGCACTCAACTCTGTTCACAATACTAAACTTGATTCAACACACACTCAACATCATCCATCACAATAGGGTTTGTATTGGCTCGCATACCTAATAAGGTGTATTCATTACTTTTTATTCTTCTTACTCAACTTTTTTATTTTCTTATTTTAGATATAACATATCTAGTAAGAAATAATCTACTTTTTGTTTTCCTTTGTAGATTCAAACTTCACAGTGTGCTCTCTTTATGCACATCCAACATCACATAACTTCATGAGCTTCTCCCTTATAGGTATGTTTAGGTATGATTTCTATTTTATTTTATCCTATTATTTCACTTTGATTCATCACTAGAATAAAGGGGAGGGGGTGCAAATGTAGTCATGTAAAATGCAAAATTGGATGACTTAAGCTTGGCTAATGACACACAATCCATAGATATTTCTTGCTCACACAACCCTTCTAGGTTCTTCTTTCACTAATTCCAAATCATCTAAAACCTTCTAAACATAGCTCTTTTAGACCTAGGTATCCATTTCATGCCTATATCTATCCCCCCAAGTCTCATCCCCTTAGGAAAATAACACCTAACTTGTATAAGATCACTAAAACTTAGGGTGTCCTATTTCTAGTGCTGTTGTCCAAGTTTATTTTTATCCTAACAATCATTTTCTCCTGAATCATTATCCTTTTCTTTGTTAGCCTAATGAAAATTAATTTAACCCATAATCATTAATTACCCTATAAAATTCCATTCAAATTACATTTACAAGGGTTGACACTCATTTATAGGAAATAAGAAGGAATACAATCAAGTATACTCAAGCACTCTTCTTATTCTCTGCATACAAACTTCTAAGATTATTTCAAACCTATTCAAGAATTCACACTAGTCCCTAGAAATCTAAAATTACATCCGATTTCACATCTATTTGTATTCAAATTACACAATTGCACCAAGTACTTCAATGGGAGAACTACATTAGTTTGATCCTTATTCAAAGTATTGATATGTAGGCAACGTGCCTACACATAGGGTGTGAAGTACATCTAGCATATCTTTTACGCACCAACCCCTTCTCCTCTTTCCCAAATTTTATATTCAATTTCAAGAATAGAGAGGCCCTAGGGATTTGAAGCTTTAAAAAAGATGCACAATGAGATTTGTATGCTTCTAGGCCTCAAAATTTCATAGACAAGGTAACACAAGCATACCAAATAGAACCTAGAAAGCTCAGACCACCTGGACAATAACACTAGAAAATGACTAAAATACCAAAAAATATGTGTCCACTTTTGTGCTCTTATCCAATCTAGAAATGAAGTTTGGGAACCTGTTCCTGACTATTTCCCAGTCTTGCTCCCCTAATACCAAACCCTGTCTCAGTCTGGATCATTCAGAATAAGCTAAGTTCTATTTTCTCTCACTTCCTACTATATTTAGAAAAGGAAAAATACAAATCTATTTATACAAATTAGTAGCTTAATTCCTACATATTATTCACTAATTTATATTGCTCAGACCTATTTATTTAATTAGGAATAAAACTCCAATATTCCAAAAATAATAGGCTTTAGGGGCCTACTAAAGGAAGAAGTAGAAGGAGAAGTTAGGGGTGTCTTATATAACTAGAAGTCTTTGGTCCAATGATTGATAAATTTATCAATATCAAAATAAGGTTGATAAACCCATTGGGTGGTTATGGGATCAAGTTGAAGCAAAGGAAGATGGACATCACCAAGAAAAGGCAGGGCTGGAATAGAAATCAAACTAGGCTCATCTAAAGGTAAAGTAGGAGCATAAAATAGACTAGGTTCAACTGAAGGGGAGGATAATTATATATAAGGCTTAATAATAGTATCTAGCATCTCTATGGGAAGTAAACTATAAATATCCTAGTATCTATAAAAGTGGTAAGGACCTATCATAGAGTGATCCATGAGCATGCTTCTGAGAGGTTAAATAGAAACTAAAGGTGTGCCATGTGAGTGCTCCATGTATACCCTATAGAAAAGGAATAATACTATAATTAGGTACTATAAAGGAAGGAATGTTAAAATATGAATGAAATACTAAAATAAATAAGTATGATATCAAATAATTTTGACATTTCTAGATTGGACATGCCCAGCTAAAAATGGGTTGTCTAAAACATAACCATCATCATAGTTAGGTGTATTCAAGTTGATGGTACATGTAGGTATGACCTTATCATCAAAAGACACGTGATGTATAAAATGTCTAGTCTTGTTTAAAATAATAGGTATATCATTGATAGGTGGTTGAGAAGATCAAGGTTGTAAATATGGAGGAAGTTGGGTGATGATATGAGGGGATAGATTAGAAGTTTTGATCTTGAGGCTAATCTCATTTAGCTCATCATCATCAAAACTTAGGAGGTTAAATGGAGTGTTTTTGATTAATCTGGGTTGACCATTATAACCTTGAGTAGAACTGATAGGGTAATTAAAGATTTGGGATTCCTTAAATAATATATTATGCAAAGGTTCAAGGGTAGGAATTTTAAATACACCATGTCCTTAGAATTGTTCAAAATTCTAAGGGTTCATGTCTCCTTGAATCTTGTAAATAGATCCATTATTGGGGAATTTGATGCATTAAAATGCAAATGAGGTGATGAATCTCATATGATGAGTCCAAGGTCTACCAAGAAAGATGTTATTAGAGATGGGAAATTTAAATATCATAACTTTCATGCAAATGGTGATAAGAGGGATGATAATGGTAACCCACATGTAACCTAGAGGAGGCATTTACCTTCTATCATATCCTTGACATGTGCTACATGTGGACTTAAGGTTGCATTAAAAATATCCAAGCATGTTAATGAAATCAATGGAGGCAATGCAATTACCTGAACCTTCATTAATTAAGGCACACTTAACTTGGATATCTCCAGTTTGGATGATAATGAATAGAGGAGGATCATCCACATGAAGCAAAAATTTTCTATTGTTTCATCAAAATTTATGGACATCTCTTCACATTATTAAAGGATACTATCTTTGGGACTAGAAAAGGTAACTTCCTATCCTACTAGAGGAGGATGAGGGATGTTCATTTCAAACAACAATTGCATTAAATGATTTTAATGATGGGGTGAGTTTTACATTAATTTGAGGAAAGGTATTTGAGATGGAAGATGATAAAGTTACGCAATGGGATCTAATGCATCATAACCCATGCGATATTCTCTAGATATAGGCACATAATGCTATAAGATATCCTATGAAGGAGGGTTGGAATTGTAATCAAACTTTTGTTGATGGGGGTGTAGTTAGTTTGGGTTGAGTAAAAATAGGTTCATTAACTTGAGGTGGTTTAATAGTTAGTTGATGTATTTCTTGTGTTTGGGTTGAAGAAATACTAGTGGAAGTTTAGGGAATGTTGTTTTGGTGTGTGGATGTTGGGGGAAGAGTAGAGATAGTGTGAGAGGTATAATCAAGTTGACTTGTTGAGAGTTGTGCTTGGAAATTTATAAGGTCCTCTTACCCTAATTACATTAGATGGGATGGGGAATTATCATGAATGACAAAGAATGGTGGAGAGGTTTGATGCATAGGTGTTGGATTGGAATAAATAAAATCAACTAATCTTCACACGTTAGTTATTTTAACCACATTTTCTTTAGTAGTAGTGAGGTTTATAAGAATTTAAACATTGTTTGTAGAAGGAGTAGGCTTGTCAATGTTATATTGATGGTTGGGAGGAGGATATTTGTATATAATGAGATGAGAATTATCTTGATTTAAAGCTTGGTTTTTGTTTTATGTTTCATGTTATTCAAAATTTATGTCATATGCTTGTTGATGCTTGAAAACAAGTGTTTCATGATAAAAGTTTTGGCCAAGAATAAGATCCATAACTAGGTTGTGTAATTGTCTACAAGTCTCATGAGAGTGGCAACAACTTGCATGAAACCAACAAAATTTATTTGGATCATATTATGATTTCATTAGATGAGTGGGGTCAAGATCTTGGAAGACACTTTTGAATCTTGACTAAGGATAATGGTTTACGGACATTAGTGTTGTTCATTTGAGAAAATGTAGGAGTGTTGTTTAGAGGGGGAACATGCTCCATAGCATTGTTTGGAGTGATTGTTTGAATGTTGTGAATAGTTTAATATGTATCATTAATGCCATAATTGGTTGCATGATGGTTTTTATTTTTAATGAGCACATGGGTGACCATTTCAAATTGACACATGAGGAAGTCTTGTTGCTTAGCTTGGTCAAGGGATTCTTTTAAAGTTATTGGAGTGAGATTCCTAACTCGATATTATAATTTAGGGTAGATGGAATTAGTGAATAGGTGGAAGAGGCTATCATCTACCATATTATGCTCACATTTCTTAGATAAGTTCTTCCATCATTTGATAAAGGTACATGTTATTTTAGTTTCAAGTTGTTTATAATTTATAAAGTCAGCTAAGTTTTTCTTGGGAAGATTACTAGTTTGAAATTATTGGACTAATGAATTAACCAAGTCTTTAAGGATAGTAATAGAATGGGTTTTTAATTGATTGTACCAATCTAAAGCATCTCCTGAGAGTGTTTTAGCTAATAGTTTGGTAGTGGCAAAGGTGTTAAGTTTGACCTAATATTTATAAAGGTTACCAAATGTCTTTAAGTGCAATGTGGGATTGGTAAACCCATTATAGGTGATGGTGAGTGTGATACATCCTATGTCAATATTAGCAATTTGAGGTATAATAGGTTCATTTTGTATATGTTTGATTATTTTATTAATGAGGGGTGGTTGAGGGATAAGGTTACCATTGGAATCCCTAATAGGGGGTGGGGGTAGTTCAAATTTTATGCTCCCCATGAAACTTGTTGAGGTTGGTTTTGAAGATTAATGAGATGGTTTTGCATTTGCATCATTTAATTTGCATTATTAGCTTGAAAGACATGCATTTAATTATGTTTTTGTAATAATATTTGGTTAGTTTGATTAGTATTTTGACTAGTGTGTACAACATGTGATGCATTAGTATTAATATTAATGGCTTGAGTTTCACTATGAGTATTAGCATGCATCAAACTAGTCGTGTGAGAAGCATTGGTATCAAAATAAGAACTATTAGTATGGTTAGAATTGGTATAAAAATATGCACTACTAACATGATTAACATTGGTAGCAAAAGATGCACTAGTAGCATGATTAAGGAGAAGGGTCTCTTGAAGAGGCCCACTAAAATTTGAACCTACCATATTAGTAGAGATACTTGGAATAGAGGTTGAATAAGTCATACAAGAAGATGTCATGGTGTGTGAAGGAGACATAATAGAAGGAAAAGGTTGAGAGGAAAATAAAGTGTTCCCCCAAATTCATTAGAGAAGGTAGGTGAGGGTCAAAGAGGTTATTCTACTTGAGGACCTATTATAAGATTATAAATGGTTGAAGGGTTTTTTCCTCTATGTTGAGGAAATTAATTGATGAAGAAGAAAAACATTTCAGTTGTGTACTCTAAGTCATGCTCATATTCTAGGGAGAACAAAGGATTACAAACTAAGGATGAATGGGGAGGAGTGCCATAATTAGTTGTGTGAGTAGAAACATGGACATTAATTTTATCCAAGGTGGGATACACAAGTTGTGTCTTGGGAAACCTATTAGGATTGGTAAAATTCATCATGTTTGTCTGATTCAACTCTGTATTATCCTAAAACATGAAATTCATGATGAAGGAAAGAGGCTAAATAGTGGGCAAAAAGAAGAATCAAATAATAAGATACAAAATTGAATCGATCGACAATGTTTTGTAATATAGGAAATAAAACAAGGAATAATGGGACACAGTCATATAGGTTAACTGTGTACTACTAGACAAGAAATAGAACATGATGAAAATAGGACACATTTGAACAAATAAACTATGTACTACAATATATGAAACATAACACACTAATAAGATACGTAGTTAGATAGGTCAACTATGTACTCTAGAGGCAAAAACTGAACATGCTAATAAATATACATAGTCGAACATGGTGACTATGTATTGAAGGGAAGTAAGATGAATATTCTATAAGAGACTATGTCGATAGGGATGATAATTTTATAAAAATAGGGAAATATTTTTCAAGATAATATCTAAGTAAATAAAGTGAAGCACACACTAAATCAGATCAATGTGATTGAGCTAATTAGAACACATAACAAACCTTACACTAATACTAGCTAATGCAAGTTTTGAAATACAAAATACAATGATCAAAGAGCAAGAAAAAAACTTGAATGCAAATGATAAATAATTGGTCATTCCTAAATGTTGTTAATTTATAATAAATTTTGAAATTAATGTGATGGGGAGTTGGTTGTAAGAAATAACTAAAAATAAATATATGGATAGTTTTAAGTAGTATAGGCTAAAAGGGATCCATATCAGTGATGTTACTAGTTTGGTATTGAGGCCTACTCCCTCACTTCATAATCCCATAGTGATTAGGGTGTCAGGTGATTTTCCAATATATACTGATCCAAAACTTGAAAGCTTTGGTTGAAAGATAATTCAAAAAATAATAACAACACAATTCAAATAATGTTATCTCTGAAAAGAGATGTTTTATTTATCAAAACTGTAGACTCAAACATATGCTTATCTTTGAGAAGAGATGTCTAATTTCCATTTTGGGTTACATCTTCATTTATACATGTTTTGAAGGTGTGGGGAGGATATGGAAGGTCACCAATCTTGAGGGAGATGAATTGGTTTGACTTCCATGATTTACAACAATACAGAATTTGAGGAATTACTATTTTTAGAAACTTACTATTTTTAGACTAGACTAGTAAAATTGAAATTTGGGACACTTACATTGGGTTTTAGGTGGTCAAAATTCATTGACCAAACCTCCATGCCATCTCAAGATGTTCCCCTCATTATTATCTTTCCAACAGTTCAAACGGTGAGTCAATTAGAGCTACGGTGCAAAAGTTATGGGTCCCAAAAGTTCCACCATCAAATGGGGTGGACCCATTTCAGAAAATAAGAACAACACAATTCAAATAATGCTATATCTGAAAAGAGATGTTTTATTTATCAAAATTGCAGAATCAAACATATGCTTATCTCTGAGAAGAGATGTCTGATTTCCATTTCAGGTTACATCTTAATTTATACATGTTTTGAAGGTGTGGGGAGGATGTGGAAGGTCACCAATATCGAGGGAGATGAATTGGTTTGACTTCCATGATTTACAAAAATACAAAATTTGAGGAATTACTATTTTTAGAAACTTACTATTTTTAAACTAGACTACTAAAATTGAAATTTGGGACACTTCTGTTGGGTTTTAGGGGGTCAAACTTCATTGAGCAAAGATCCATGCCATCTCACGGTGTTTCCCTCATTATTAGCTTTCGAACAGTTCAAACGGCGAGTCAATTGGAGCTACGGTGCAAAAGTTATGGCTCCCAGAAGTTCCGCCATCAAATGGGGTGGACCCATCACCCAAATTGTTATCTGAATTGTTGTCTAGATCATATACCATCAAATACATGTTTATACTTGGTTGAAAAACCAATTCAGCTTCCCCCTTAGTGATGAAATCCAAGTAAGTAGACATTGGAAAGAAAAATGTTTAATGTTTTTTTATGTAAAGTGATTTGGAAGTGTTTAAAAAAGATAAAAATAATGTGACTAAATTGATAAATTAAAAACCCACCTAATTAGTTTATGTTTATTTCTCTAAGCATGTAAGCAACTGTAATGAAAAGTGAACTAATTATTAGCAAAATAGGTTAATTTATTTGAATGTGAAGAGTACTAAGTTTGTTTAGGAAATATTGTATGTAAAAAATATATAATAGAGTTGATATGGTTACTAATATTCTATATAAACAAGATAGATAAGAACAAATTTAAATAGGTTGACTATGTATTCTAGAGAGAAGATAATCTATAGAACTGTGTCGATTTAGTCGACCTAGTTTGTTATAAGGTTGTAGTTTTATAAACTACAAACTTATGAAAAATAATATGTAAATAAAAAATTGAAATTATAGAGAAGAATTAACCTTGGTGGTTTTTAAGATGCTTAGTTTGTAAATTTTATGTTTTGTTGTTAAAGTGCTGATTTTAAATATTTTGTGAGTAGGGTTGATGAAGTATACAAAACCTATGTGCTAAAAAAGAATATATGAATAGATTTCACTAGCTTGACTATGTCTACAAACCCATATGCTAAAAAAATAAAAATTTCAAACAGATTCTATTAGGTTGATGAAGTCTGAAATCCTATGACTGAAGAAGAATACTATGTCGAGTTGATTGATCTAGTAACCTGTATTTGTAGAAGACCTAAACAAAAATAACATTGTAATTTTGGAGTGATTGTGTGTTAAATATGTGCATAGACTTTTATAACTGTATTGATAATTTCAATAAAATAATAAAAAAATAAAAATATATAATATGATGATAAATTGAAAGAATGAAAGAAAACCTATAAGGGTTTGATTCATGTTGGGTTCACCAAAATGTATACAAAGGCAAATACAATTGACCTATTAATAAATATTAACTCAGAGAAGATAAATCCTACTTACACTTCTATTTTTTGATACATTAGATATTTGGGATCATGACCAAGATGGATCCACTAGACCTAACCAAGGGATCTCTTACCACAATAAAATCACTAGAGAAGGTTCCAAAGACTCTAATCAAGCAACACTATGCAATAACCCTACTTAGGTCCTATGTTTTCATATTCACTAAGTGATCTACACTATAGGGCCTAAGACTAAGACCATGAGGAACAACTGAGTTGGGTTGTGTAGAGTGAATGAGTGAAGCTAATTTAGATAGAAGTAACAAAACACATTCAATGGAATGGAAGTCTTATTTTCAAGAAATGCAACTTCTATTCATTAATGGGGAATAGGGAAAACTAGTACAAAGTGTTACAGTGCATATATTATAAAGTAGATACATAGAGCATGTTATTTGTGTTATGACTATGTAAAAATCATTGACCTTTTCCTAGATATGTATGTTACATATTTATATAGTTAGAATACAAGAGTAGTTACAACTACTATCAGTTACCAAGAATATGGTTATGATGCTTCATCTTTCAGGATAGATTATGGTTGAGGAACCTCCTAGAGCACATGGACAAAGTGAGATGACATATGGAATTTAAGAAGTCAAAGATTTTTGAGATTGTAGTGTGCATGATAGTAAAGAACATGGATCTAAGATATACAAATGGTGTAAGAGTCAATAATTAGGAGTAGGAGTCAACATAAAGCTATAAGGTGTGTGAGGGTACAAAAATCAATGAGCAAACACAAGAATTGGAATGGTTCTACAAGTTATGGAAAGGTGAGGTACATAACTATGATTGAAGGCAATCATTGAAAAAAAGTCTACAAGATGGCATGATACTTGTGTGAAAGGTTATCAACCAAATTCATGTAAGATTAGGTGAGACATGTGTGTATTATTTAGAAGATCAAATAGGGAGTGAACTCGATAGTGCAAAAGCTTTGCACAGATCATTCACCCTTTCTTAGTGAGTAATGGTCTCCATTATGTCAGTTCAAAGTTATGGAAACTTCACCTAAATTTGCCATGAGGTATACCACTTAGATTAATCAGTGAATTATCCAACCTTGAACACTCAAAAAATTTGATGTGTTCCATGGTGGGTGGGTGTGTCAGTCACTTCAATGATTTAGGTCATCTCTATAGGGCACACAAGTGCAAGATCCAAATCAGAAGGATGTTGTGTCATTGTTAGCTTAAGAAGTGGTGGAATGTAAGGATTGAGAATCTCCACATTTAATATTAGGTGCATTCCCAAGTACTGAGGTAGGTCAAGAATGAAAACATTTTTACCATCTATGTTTAAAATGGTATATGGACCATATCATAGAGGCTTGATATTTTGATGTGGACCTTTAAAACACTCTTTTCAAAGTTGCAACTAGACTTTATGACTAACTCAAAATGCATGAGGTGTGTGATGTGAATCATGACACTCCTTATATTTATCTTGGGTGAAAGATAGAATCTACTAAACTTATTGGTGAATAGACTAAATGTGATGCAAAAACTTCTTGGCTTTGTCTACTTCCTATTCTTATGCACCAACCCAATTCTTTTAGGTGTGTAGTAGGAGATGTTGAGAGGTTTCAAAGGTTGAAACTCAAGACACACCTGGAATGGACTATGGCTAGTAAAGATGTGAAGGGCCTTGTTATAGGCATGTTGAATGTATAGGAGATTGTCATCCCAAGTACAAGTATACACACGATTGTACATGCATAGAAGATGAATAAGTGTGTGATTGACCACCTTGGTTTTTCCATTTTTCTAAGGATGAAAAGTTGTTAACTGATCCATCTACATACCCATAAAATTCCAAAATACTTACCAAAAATGACTCACAAAGCATGGATCATGGTCAGAGACAATAGAGGTTGGTAGCCTAAAATGAAATAAAACATGGTTGAAATAACTTGCATAGTGCCAACTATATCAATGTCTTTTAAATGAGCGACCATGATGGCCATGTTGGAAAACCAATCCATGATAATGAACATAGTGTCATGTTGTAATCTCATCTAGGAAATCCACTCATGAAATCCACACTAATGGATTCCCATAGTTTGGATGGAACTGACATAGGTGTGTATAGTCCTAGCTTCTTATTTTCAAGCTTGGTAATATAATAAGGAATGCAAGACTTGGCATGGTGCTCAATGTTGGCATGCATGTACAAATAGAATAAATGTGACTACAATGTAGCTAGAGTCTTTTTCATGCCAAAGTATCCCCAGGTCTTGGCATAGTGCACCTCCCAAATGATCTTTTGGTTAGGTGTGTTAGTGGGAACATAGAGATGTCCAATATTATAAATAAGCTAGTCAGACAAGTAGAAATCCAACACTTGTTTACCTTGTGTGAGGCTAGTGTAAGTTAGTACAAAGTCCTAGTCAACTTGAGTAAAGAGGTACTTAGTTTATGAAGTTATGGCCACATGTATCCAACATCATGATGAGTGAATAAACTAGAGGTCAACTAAGGCAGTCAGTGGCCTTGTTATACTTCCCTTTCTTATTCTTGATTATGAGATGGAATTACTATAGGTAAGTCATCCATTTTAAATGGTGCATGTTTTCTATCTTGTTTTGCATTTGTAGGAATTGAAGTGGTTGATGGTCTAAATGAATAATTGTCTCCTTCTCAAGAATGTAGTGGCACCATTGATTTATGGCTTGCACAATAGCATAAAGTTCTTTCTCATAGGTGGATTACCTATACATCTATCTCTAAATGTCTCTGAGTGGTATGTGATTAGATGTCTTGCTACATGAGCTTTGTATTAAGTTCATAGTCAAATGCATCATTGTGGATTTTAAAGGAGTACATAATATTAGCCATTAAAAGAATAGGCACTATGAAGAGGCATTGTTTGACTACCTCAAAAGCACGTTGTTGCATAGGATTCTAGTCAAACTTGGCTTTGGCATGGGTGAATTGTCTAAGAGCCCAATAAATGTGCAAGAAACTAAGGATGAACCTATGATAGAAGTTAACAAGTCTAATAAAACTCCTCAATTTAGTGAGATTGCATGGAGTGAGCCAATCTTGGATCACTCTAATTTTTTTTGGATCTATACTGATGCTAGTGTGATCAATGATGTAGCCTAGGTATTGAATTTACATGGCATTAAATATATACTTCTCTAAGTTAGATTGCAACTTGTGTTGGCACAAAGTGTCTAAGATGCATGAGATGTGCTCCATATGTTCATCCCAAGTCTTGTTGAAGAGAATATGTCATCCAAGTAGATAATGATGGAGTTTAGGAAGCACCTGAGTAGATCATCCATCAAGTGCACGAAGGTGGTTAGCATATTGGTAAGGTTTAAAGGCATGACCAACCATTCATATAATCCATCTCATGTCTTGAATGCTATCTTTTATACATCTTCAGGATGGATTAGAACTTGATGATAACCTAACTTCAAGTTGATCTTGGTGAAGTATTATGCACCTTAGAACTAGTCCAAGAGGTCATCAATGCATGGTAGTGGATACTAATTATTCACCATGATTTTGTTGAGCATGCAATAGTCAATGCAAAGTTACCAAGACCCATCCTCCTTTGGTGCAAGGACTATCAGACTCCCACAAGGTGAAGAGATAGGAATGAACATACGATGATCAAGGATCTCTTGTATCTGGTTTTGGACTTCATCATTCTCCTAAATTGATATGAGATACAGGGGGATATTGGGAAAAGGGGATCTAGGAACCAAATTGATACATTGTTTTATTATGTGGTGCATTGGATGACTTTCAAGTTTTATGAAGACTTCACTTTACTACACCTGTAACTTGTTAAGCTATTGTTGTTGCAATGGTGTGTGAGTGTTTCATGTTATAAGGTTACACTTTATCATTTGGTGTTATGCAAGTGTGTTAGGGTGGACCATGAGTAAAAAAACCTTTTATGCATGTGATACAAGATTTTAACATTGCTTGGTAGATACCAAGGTGACTTTGGTCATGGGCATTGACTGAATCATCTTGGGTGGATGAGTGATGGCGATGGCACCACTTATCACTAGACTTCTTCTTCTTGCCTTTATCTCAAACAAAAGATGTTGGGGCCTTTTATTTTTGAGAAATATTTTTGTGTTGTTATTCTTTGTGAGAAATGTGTTTTTGTTGATTCTATGTAGAAGGATGTGATGTGGAGTTGTGCATAGGTGAGGAATTATGCATTACATTAGATGAAGAGGTGGCACACTACTTCATCCTTGCCTTGGCTTTGATTTTGGAAGCATTATGATATTCTTGCCCCAACGTGTTAGAAATAAAGAACTCCATATTTGCATAGATGTAAGGTGAGAGTCCACTAATGTACTTTAACACCTTATGTGACTCATCACGGTTATCACATATGCACTTAGATTAATCATGGAATATGTTTGGGTAGTCTTCCACATACTGATATTTGTGTTTATGTAATTACTAGAAATTCATATATTCATCCTCAAGGTGGTATAGAGGGTATTATTCCTCCTTCAATGTGTTAATAAAAGTCTTCTAAGATGTGATTGGAATGCACTCTTGTGCACTCAAATCCTCCCACTAGTGAACCACTAGAATAGACATCTTCAACACTAAAAAGGTGATCTTCTCAGTGTCAGTGAAGTGATTTATTGAGATGTATGACTCGAGATGTTGAATCTAGGCATCTAATGCTTTAAAATCAATCTTGACTTTGAATAGAGGGATGTAGAGATTGACTTTCCATTTGAAGGGGGTTTATTGTTGAAACTACTCTTGAGAAAACTATGGAGGTGGTCCAGAAGACATCAAGTTGAATTGTACCAACAAGTCATGGAATTGGCCAACAAGTGCAGTGTGTTATGCCTCCAAAGCATCAACAATGAGATTTAAAACTTATGGTGCTACCTTAGGTTGCTTTTGGGTGTTAGCCATCTTAATTTTTCTATGATTTTATTTTGGTTATTCTAAAATATAATGATTGACAAACCTTTCTTCTCTAGTTGTGTTTGTATGTTTATAGGCATATAAATAAGATAGAACTTTATGCTTTGATACCAATGATCCATGTCATGGGGCCCAGGATCAAGTGCATGGGGGAAAATCAAGTTGGATTGTGTAAAGTGAATGAGTAAATCTAATTCAGACAAAAGTAACCAAACATATTCAATGGAGCAAAAGTCTTATTTATAGGAAGTGTAACTTCTATTCATTAATGGTGAATAGGGAAAACTAGTTTAAAGTGATACAATGCATATATTATAGAGTATATACATGGATCATTCTATCTATGTTATGACTATGTGAAAATATTTGACCTTTTTCTAGATGCATATGTTACATATTTATAGAGGTAGAATATAAGAGCAATGACAACTATTATTAGTTACTAAGAAGATGGTTACGACACTTCATCTTCTAGGATAGATGATGGTTGAGAAGCTTCATATATTACATGGATAGAGTGAATCAACACATGGATGTGTTGTGGAATCCAAGAATTTAAAGATTATTGAGACTGTAGGGTGCACAAAATCAAGGTGCATGGATCTATGAGCTATGAAGGGAACGTGAGTGAATAAGTAGGAGTAGGAGTTAGTACAAAGCCATAAGGTATACAAGGGTACATAAGTTAGTGATTAGGCATATGACTTGGTACAATGATATGATATATGGAAAGGTTAGGAATATAACTACACTCAGAGGCAACTGCTACATGATATTCTATAAGTTGGAGTGGGACTTGCGCAAAAGGTTTTCAGCCATCTACATGCAAAGGAGCATGCAAGATTAGGTGAGACATGCACACATTATGCAAAAGAGAAAATAAGGAGTGAATTAAATGGTGAAAAATCTATACATGGATCATTAAGTATATGAAAAGAAAAGTAAAATCTAATATAGTGCTCACTAAAGCTTGTGGCACAAGGTGGGGGTAATAAACATAAAAATTAAACATGCATAAAATATTTATACTCAAGTCAATATATAGGAAATATTAATGCATGTGAGAGAAGTACAAATGATTATCTATATACTTTAACAAATGAATAACAAAAGTATGAATATTTAACTTTGAATATGAACCCATCAAGCCTTAATCTCTCCCTTGGCCAAGGTGTGTCATAAGAGGTTATTATGGTATGTAAGGATAAGAAGGATAAGTCAAATCTAGGATATACCACTTCTCTATACATCCAAAAGACTTATCCACAAGACAAGATTTGTATCTCCAAAGAAAGTATTAAAACTATAACTAATGCTCCTTAAGTATAATTGTAGATAAGTAGATATGCAATATGATATTTCTCTTCTTCTCTTCCTCATAAGTGATATAAATTGATGTGTATATATATTTGGATATAACCCTAAACCTTTCCTAAAGTTTAGTCGATAGGGTCAGTCTCATTCGACTCTATATTGTTAATTGACAAAAAATAAGTTAGGTTTTTATCTAGTTTGGCCAAAGCTAACCTAGACCTATAACGTGCAAATATCAATTAAAATATAGTGTCGGCCAAGGATGACATCCTTTGGTAAATGTCAAAAGGGGTTCTAGGCTTAGGTAGGGGCTAAGTAAGGTGGTGAATTGCTTGGAGGAGTATAGAGGAGATGCTTGTGTAGATAACAAGTGGTGGTATAGTGGAAAAAAATCCCATGAAGCACTAATGATCTATCCACCCCTTTCTCAATCCACCCTTTAAGGTGTGCACTCATATATATTGAGACTTGATGGGTTCTTACAAGAGAGAAAACATTAGTAATTGATAAAGATTGAAAATATTATGTGTATATAGATATGTCCATTGAAGAGGTATTTTTTTATGATTAACATCACCTCCTCATGTACTACTAAATAAGTTTAGTGAAAATTTATCACACTTATTAGTCCATAAGATCTCGATCCAAACAAGATTACATCAAGGAAATATGATGGTAACACATATTTTGATTATCATTAAATTGAGGGACATTCAACAAACAAATACATTAAATTGAGAAATAAGATATAAGATCTTGTTGATGATAAAATTATAAATTTAGGAACCTCAATAAAGGAATCTAGGATACAAAATAATGGAAATCCAAATGTGATGGGTTTTAATGATCCATTTCTTAAACATGATACAATATAAACTAGGGACACTCAAAAGATAGATTATGCATATAACATGCATCCTTCACATGTGATGAATGATCATATAATTGATTATATTATTGGTAAATATAATGATACTTAAAATTAGTTTCCTATTATCACATTGAATGATAGTGAGATACTTGGTGATGATTCATATTTTCATGCACTTTTAAAACTAGCCTATATCGATAACTAAACCATACATAGTGTTAAGATCAATAATGGTTCAAGTGAGAACATTGGCATAATGAAACTTATACACTCCCTTGGGTAATATTTTTAAAATTTTGGATACCATTAGAGAGTTTTAAAAATAACTTTCTATTCTTCTCATTTTAACTTTGTTGATAGCTATCCTGGTCTTGCAATGATCTTCAAATGGTCACTAGAAACCTTGTTTAGCATTGTTTAAGGTTTTAACTTCCTCATGTGATTATAGAGCCATGAAGGTGAGTTTAGAGGGTCATAATATTGTGTCATGATGTGTCAAGATGGTGTATTTCTTCTCAAGTCTTCCCATTACCTTGTTACCTTGTTAAAGAGTCTTAAGCCTTGTTTGGAGAAGTTAAGGTAATTTAACATTTGTTAAGGTTTTTGATAAAGTTAAGGTTTCCATTGTGGTCAATCTAAGCCTTCCCAAGGATTATTTATTGTATTATTCATTAATGAAAATGGTGAAGAGGTAAATTAAATTAAAATATGGTCCCATAAATATCTATGTTTACTTCATGAGGCCATCAAACATGTTTTAGTCTCTTTTATACTTGTCAATGCATTTCAAGGCATTTCAAGCCATTTGTTTAACTAATATAAGGTCTTATATGTAAATTTTTAATTATAAAGAATATAAAGAAAATATATAATGTGAATTGATGTTAGTAATGTCATTAAAATTTAGATCATAGTCAGTTTGTATAGTTTCAATGCACAAGACAAAGTAAATCACTCTTTTGTGGGTAGTTTTAGGTTTTATATGGATCAAGAAGGCTTATTTACAGGTGAAAATGGTTTAAGATATGTATTTTAATTTTAAATAAGTCAAATATAGGTTTTTATTGTAGGTATAGGTCCACATAAGGCATAAAATACTTCCTTTCATACATCGGCTCCTTGGCAAACTTGTAAAGCTTAGTTTTAGATGTTCATTCTATATAAAGGAGAGAGAGTGGTGGCCTAAGATCTTGGTAAAAGGAAGGGGTCATAATCTAATTCAAATACATGGCCATATTTCATATATTTTTATCCCCTCCTTTACTACCAATCAATAATACTATGGGGTGGTCTAAAACCCTACATAAATCCCATATGCTGAGTTTTTCTCCTTGAGATGTTAGTTTGAAGCTAGTTAGAAGCATGATGTAATTTTGGAGGGTTAAGAGGATATGTAAAACCATTTCACATGATTATAAAATAATTACTTGGCATGTTTTATATCAAGAAGATAAGAAATCTCCACTTTTGCATAGTTGGTAGGTTGAAGATCATGGTCTTTTTATGTTTTAAGGTTTTCAACAAAACATAGTGTGAATATAAAGATATTCCATAATATTTACACTCATTATAATGATATAAATTTACATTAATGGTTTTTAATTCAAATTCTACACCCACAAGCTTCTCAACATGATGGTAACCTATAGATTCTCATTAGTGCTCATCATTCATCAATATGCAAACTAAGTCTTAATGTTTTGAGAGTCCTATTTTACATGCAAGTAAGGATATATGGATGTTGTTGTGTCTTTGAGTTCTTTTAAGTCTATTTAATATCTTCAATACATCATTATAATTCAAAAAGGCAAAATAAGTCATGTTCTCATGACTCACCAAAGGACTAGTAGCTTACAAGTGTGAGAGCAACAAGGTCTTGGTTATGAATATCATGAAACTAGTGAGGTGAAGTGGTTTCATATGAAATGAAATGACATATCCGATATTTAAATAACCCTCCAACATGAATTATCACTTCAAAACAAGTTTATCCATGTAACATATAATGGTTTTAGGCTAAATATTGTGTATATGTCACCAAGCATAGAGGTGAATTGAAAGGTTTATATGTGCATTATCAAGGATGTATGAGGTTCATAACCTCATGAAAGATGTTTTGAGGTAGTGGATAAGTTTTATTAGGGTTTAGATGATCAATATAGGTATCATGAAAGGCTTTAAGCAATGAAAATGTAGACCTACATATTTATAGACCTGTAGGTCTCTTTTTTATGTGAAATGCAATGAATTGTGAAATGAGGTTTGAAGACCTAAGTGGTGAGGGTCCAAGAGAGATGAAAAGTTTTGAGTCAATTTGTGTGGATGATGAGATGGACTTGTTTTATAGTTGATCAAATCATATCAACCCATTGATATAGGAGTACTGAAGACCTATTTAAGACTAGAGAAGGCAGTACGAACTTATTCTCTAGTTGAGAGAAACCAATATTATATTGGTTTAAAATTTATATAATAGCCTAGATGTGCCTATCCAATCAAAAATATCTTTCCATTGAATAATTACTTGAGAAAATAGGAAGGTGATGAGAGTCATGAGTAGGTAGTCATGATAAGGATGAACATTGAAGATGGACTATGTACATCAAGACAATGACCAAATAGGTTGATCAAGACCATTGACATGGATCAGGGAATTTAAAACAAATCATAAAACAAGAAGGCACATTGCTTACACTATGAATGTGAATCAAATGGACTCATAGGGGAAGAACATCATGCAAAGAATGGAACCTTGACTAAACTACTACCTACAAGTATGTGTATGAGAATTGTTGAAACTTGCATGTTTTTTAAGCATATTTATGATTGAGGGGTATTAATAGGGTAAATTAAGTTATTAAATGTGATTATTTAAGGTTTAGAACCATTGAGAAGGAAAAGAATGTAATGAAAACCATACTAGGGTCACTTGTATTGGTTTGCTAGTGAACTCTAAACATGAGCTAATGGATTTTACAATAGGTATATGGAGAGAAATGGTAAATAATACCATTAATATATATAATTGTGGATGACACAAAACTCACTGAGGTATCCAAATCTCAAAATAAACATTGTTTCCTCTTTTATGCAAACTTCTCTCTTTTAAGTCCATAGTTACAGACCTAGTCACCCGAGAGACATTTTAATCACATGTGAGTGTCAAGGAGTAGATGGATGGGATACCTAAATTATTGGGATATATTAATAAGGTTATCTATTTAATATTTGTGGCATTAGTTTAGTCATCAAGGCATACAACTCTATGAGAAATCGTTAAGAGTTAAGGTGCCTCAAACCATATGTAAACCCTCTCAAATGACTTGATATAAGAGATTGGTGTATATTATCCTCTTAAACACCTGAATAATCCAATGGTTGGCATGTGTGATGGTAAAACCTTATGAAAGTGACCTATAAAGCATGGTTGTAGGCCTATTTATGAGTATATGAGGTAAGGATAGGTCTTCAAATCAGGTGTCAAGGATTTTTAATCCTAGTCATAGGTTTCATATTCATCTAAAAACTTTTTCAAGACTCATAAGAGGGTATATGAGCCATTCAAGCCACCAATTTGGGCCAAAATAGTGAATACAGTACTTTAATTGTTCAAGAATCCTACATGGAGATCTATGGAGGACTCTTGGAGAGATTATTTTAAGTATATTGAGTTATCATATGATGGTACATGAATTAAAATACCATTATCAATCATTGGGAACTATGGATTTCTCAATAAACCACTCTAATTCCTTCTCAGGGTTGAACATGCATCTAAGCTAGGGTTTTGGCCATTTCTTGGTTCACCCATCCGTACAAGGTTTCAGGTCCTAAAATTTGGCATGGAGCATGAATATGGAGTATGGAAAGTTAATTATACATTTATTTGAAGTTTCACATGTGTGATCATTGATTAGATCAAAATATTAGTTTCTAGGCGTAGAGACCTAATTGAGGGTTAATTGAGAAGACAAATACATGAAGTAAGTACACTTTAACTTAGTGTTTGGTCATGAATTTATTTAAAAATTAATAATATCTTAATGGGTACTAAAAAATATTCTTGGTTTTCCAAGAGTATTTGTATAATGTTCTACATAAGGAACTTTATATGTTTTGAGAAATACAAGGAATTAAAGACAAGTATGGGCTTAGGTGTGAAATGAAGTGCTAGAGAGTGTTTAAGGCATTAAAGAGTATTGATATATGTTTATTAAGTTAGGTAAAGGTATATCATGGAGAGAGGTTACATTCATGAGGATAAAATCAAGATTTGAGGCTTTTGAGCAAAGAAAGGTGTATTGAGACTAATAGGTTTCAAGACACCTAAGAAGATATGATCACCACTATGATTTTAGTATAATAAGGTTCTCAAACAGATGAAAGTTGTTAATAAAAAGGGAAGAGGGAAACTCAAATTTAACTTGATGATCAAGTATGCCACTTTTCACTCTTAGCAAGCAAGAGGGTGGTTTCAATGAAGGTTGATGAGTTATTGAAGAAATGAAATTTCCTATGCCAACCACTAGAAGATCATGATAACACCAATAAAAACATGTTTAAGGAATTCACAACTCTCCAATTAAATACATTGTTACATATAACTTACTCTTTCTTGAAGGGACACTTGTCAACTACTCTCTTCTATGCAATTTCTCTCTCTCCTTCTCTCTTTCTCTATATATACAACCTTGTTTGGCTTTGTAAACATCCTTTGGCTGAGTTTGGTGAAGCCATGCTCAATTAAAAACTTTTACTATGATTGTGAATAATGAATTGAGCTTATTATTACCTCCTCATATTCTTACAACTAGTGTACTTGTGTGATTATTGATGAATGCTAGTAGTAGTGATTACTCTCTCTCTCATTTATTGTCTCCTACATATTTGCAAATGGAGTGTCTTCTTATAGGTAACATAGTGAGTTTTATATAGTTATGAATGGTTTTAAAGTGGTTTTATTTCATTTTTTTTCTTATTTAGACCTATTTACCAACATTCTAGTCAATGCATTGTCTATGACCACTATGTTGAACCACTCATGTTTAAAGGTCCTTATTTGAGAAGTGTAACCAAATTCAGGCCTAATCCATGTTCTTAGTGCATGATAGTCAATTGGAGGGATTTGATGTGGTATATCACCTCCCATATTTTGTTTTCATGTTATCCTTCTCCCTTTTCCTTTGCAATTTAGTAGTGTAATGGAGCCTAATCGATACATCAAAGGGAGCTAGCCTTATAACCTAGAGGTTTGGTTTACTTAAAGGACACCCACAACCTAAGACCAATCCCATTATATAGATAAAGTTGAGAGGGATTGAAACACCCTCTCAAGAGCATAAATTTGAGATATAATAGATACACAAGACATAATTTACAAGATACAACAAAAGAAATTAAGGGATTTTATGGGTAGAAAAGATCACCATCGAAACATAATATTACTTCTCTAGGTGGGATCCACCATATTATCCATACCATTCCTAGTTATACATAGTAATGGGGTCTTTAACATTTTTTTTATATTCCATTGGATGTAAAAAATATTTGCAATAATACCTAAAGTACATACACTGTAATATCATAGTCATAATTACATATGTATGGTATAAGTACCCTCTACATCCAATGGGATCTTCTCCTCTATCCCCACCACCCCTACAACTAGTTGTTTCACCTAGATATGCCCATTAAATAAATATGGTTGATAAACCTATTCAAGATCATCATAAATATATGGTTGGTACACCTATTGAAGATCATATAGAGATTTAATTGTTACACATATATAATGTTTATCTATACACCTGATTCATAGGAATATATTTGATCCCTTATCCATCCACCTATTCAATATTAGTCACATCAAAGAGTTACTCAAGGCTCAAATAGAATTCCATCTCTTATAGTAAATACTAAATTATCACTTCATACATTTAAACATGTTCCAAAACGAACATGGGAAATGATACATACTCTTACTATACAATGATCCCTATATAATCCTTAACCATCTAGAGGTAGACATTATAAACTAAGTTCTATGAGTAGTGATAATGACATATATGATACACAACATGACTTGCTATTAAATATTGACACACTTATAATTGGTACCTCACATCCACATTAGATCACCCTTACACTATTTGATACATGCACTTCCCATGATCATTCCATTAATAAAGAAATGCTTTAGAGTTTTCAAATACCAAATATTCAAAAATTACAAAAAAAACTAATCAAGAAAATATAGAAACATTAAAAAATATTCATAAAATCTAAAATTAGGACTTGAGATTGACAAGATTATTAGATTACACTATTTATATATTTTATTTATCACACTTTTCGTAAATGGATTTTTTTTTTCATATACACAATTTCATGGCATATGAGCATGGTGCAGGGCATACAAGTTACACATTGATAGACTGATGTTGGTCATTCCTTTACACAATGGCCACACCAATATTGGGAGCATCTTGTTCCATATATTTCACTATTATAGGATCCCAATATTGGTGTTATTAAATAATTAAACACACATAATATGTAATAGTGACTTTCACCTAGGACCTTATTTGATCAAGCATGTGGATCTATGTGTGATGTTGAGTAAATATGTAGAATGTTGAGTAATACTATTGATTAATTTTCATGTAATTATGTTCCAAATTAGTAATTTTTAGATGTAGAATGCCTTGTGAATCTCTTTATATATAAGAAACATTATTTTGAATGTGATACACTTATTTGCACAATAAAAAGGTAAAAACATAAATAGAATCATAAGAGGAGACCCAAAGGAGGGTAAAGACCCAAAATAAGTTAAAAACATAATCAGTAGATAATAACACTGAGGTCGACAATAGCACTAGGCACTACTATCAAGGACCATGCTATTTTCATGTGTGCATAAAATTGGGTTATAATGAGACAAGTAGGTCAGGGGCCCCTAGACTAGAAAAGGAATGACATGAGACTACTGAGGGTGTAAAATAAGGAAATAAGTCCATATAATGACCATATTGACATAAAAATACCCCAATGACACATGTGAACAAGACTCTTATTTAGCATTAGGAACTTTCTATGAAAGAGCTATAAATGGCATAGTACTTATGTTTGTTTGACCAAATTAAGGTGTGTATATTTTCCCCCTTTTAATCCAATAATACAATAGAATTAAAGTAATAGATTAAAATAAAAATAAAATAAGTACCTGAACTTACCTATGTAATCAACCCATGCAAAGAATATATGTGCTTTGACCTAGCCCATTTCTTGGCCAGAGAAGTGGACAAGAGTCAAAATGATGTCTATGAAGAGAAAAAACCACAATGTGGGTGTCTTATATACTAAATCTAAGTAATCAACTGAATTGTGAGAAAAATCCCTATTTACTCCCACTCTAATATGTGAAATGAGTCTAAGAAGTAATCTATAAATGTGGAGAAACAATACATGCTTACCCCTAATATGATATGTAAGTGATTCTAGGAAGGGAGGTGCTTGGAGGTTAAAACTATTGTTTGACCTATATCCTACACAAACTGGTGTAATCTAGGTCTAGTGATAACTATATATCAACTACTTCATATGGATATATGACTCAATCTAGTGAAACCTTAATGACATCTTGAGTGTAATCTATTGATCAGAACATAGAGAATGGTATAATTTATCATTCAATATGTTGTAACTTGGTGAAATCTTATGGGATCAATGACATGTGCCCTATATCATGCCCCCAAACATGATATATGAATAATGCACTTGTGTAACATATGTATTAAATCTAGAGTCTGATTCAATAAACCACATGTGACAACACATATTGCCATGTCTCACATGAAAACTTGGAAGACCAAGAACATGTTCCTTACATTATGCCTAAAATCTGAATCTAATTAATGTAGTTATGTAATCTATGCAAAGAACTATATTTATATGGATTCTATACTATGTACATGTCCCCATAGTCATAATCTGAGTCTAAAAATATATCGAAATCCTATGTAAAATCTAAGAATTTAAAAAAATATTTGACAAAAATAATGGAACGCTAGAACTCTAAGTCAAATTGTATCTACTTATATGAATATTTGAGTATATGAATAAATAAATTGTTTATTTGTATATCTAAGCCTAAGTATTTGAGTAAAAACCTATGTATCCATATATTTGATCTTGAGTATCTGAGTAAATTTATGTATGTATATGTGTATATATACATACATGCAAATATATACATAAACACATACATATACATATATGTATGTATGTGTATATGTACACACACACACACACACACACACACACACACACACACACACACACACACACACACACACACACACACACACACACACACACACACACATCACACATCACACACACACACACACACACACACACACACACACACACACACACACACACACACACACACACACACACACACACACACACACACACACACACACACACACACACATCACACACACACACACACACACACACACACACACACACACACACACACACACACACACACACACACACACACACACACACACACATACTGTGTGTGTGTGTGTGTGTGTGTGTGTGTGTGTGTGTGTGTGTGTGTGTGTGTGTGTGTGTGTGTGTGTGTGTGTGTGTGTGTGTGTGTGTGTGTGTGTGTGTGTGTGTGTGTGTGTGTGTGTGTGTGTGTGTGTGTGTGTGTGTGTGTGTGTGTGTGTGTGTGTGTGTGTGTGTGTGTGTGTGTGTGTGTGTGTGTGTGTGTGAGCTTGAATATCTAAGTAAATTTTTGTACCTATATATCTAAGCCTAAGTATCTAAGTAAATATGTTTATCTATATATCTGATCCTGAGTATCTAAGTCAATTTATGTCGATGTGAATAGTGTATGTATGCCCCCATTTTGGTGAGAGAGATAAAATTAAGGTAAGGATATCAAACCAAAAGTGATACCATAATGTATGTTAGTGAGTAGCCAGTGTTTATAATATGATTACATGATTGAGGGTATTGATAATCATAGAAGACTTGTTTATAGATTGAGACTAAGATAAACCTATGGTTTATATAGCCTTGCTAAGGAAATATGAGTTTTGGCCTCTATGAAGGTAATTTTACTCTAATATAAGTGCAATTAGTATGGTGTGGGGTATATCATCATCTAACTCAACATGCAATAAATGGATTAAAAATTAGAGATACAAAGCACAAAATAACATGATTGGAATTTTTTGGTAATAGTTGGTGAAATGTGCGCGTGGATCTAACTTTAGGTAGGTGGCATTTACAAAAGCATGGTTTAAAAAGGTCAGATTGATTGAGTTTAAAGTCATTTGAATTTATATATTTTGAGATAATTATTGCTCTAAGATAATAAAACATGCCAAGGAGATGAGGTGCTAATGTGACCCATTACGAGGAGGTGAAGGTGTTGATTCAGGCTAGTGAGGAGGTTAGACTGGTAAAGATTCTATCATTTTCCATGTATTTGAACATTTTAGTTAATTTATCATCATTTTTCATGTAAAATTTGATAGATTAGGTATTTTTAGGGACCATGCTATCATCTAAAGGATAACACTAGTGTCATATGGATTCCACTCTACTATCTATGGACCATAGTATTCTCCAGCGCTATAGTCTTGTTAGTGGTGTTATCATCTTATAGGTTAGGGAAGTGAAATTTTCAAATTGAAATTGTATTTAATTATTATTTAAGTATTTTGATTTGAAATTTTGAGATGTTAATGTCATATTTTGGGAATTTTATATTCAAATGTATGCATGAAAGAGGTTTAGAGGGGTGATATGATAGAGTGTGTACATGGGTTTCCCCTAATAGATAATGAGAGAGTAGTAGTATTTATGGATGATTTAGGGTATGTGGCATCACTAGAACTAATTCCATGGAGTTTTTGTATGATGGAAAAACTATGTGAGTGGTGGGATGCTGACACATGGAGCTTTTGACTACCCACTCGAGAGATGATGATTACTTTGGAGGATGTGTGTAGGATATTGAGGATACCTATTACTGGTTAGTGAGTGGTATTTCAAGAGGCAATTGGATAGAGATCCATAGATTGGGCCTCAAGATATTTTGTGGCCATTCCTATAAAGACACATCATTAGGGGAGTAGTAGTGATGTACTATTATCTATTATTGTTAGAGCTAATGTTTTATAGTTGTAGAATTTTATGGTAGTGTTATTGGATTCATTTGTTATGGTTGATGATAGTGGTGTGTCCATTGCATATAGGATGCATAATATTATTTAGGATATAGAGGAGCACAACATCATATACTTATGGGGGTTTACCATGTTGGCCTTACTATATCAATATTTATATCAGTTCACTTAGGAGTTGAGAAATGGTGGAATTGGATCATTGACATTAGTACATTATTGGGATTATGAACACATTATAGTGTCTATATTAGAGGGTTTTCCATGTTCAAATTGGGCACACCCCCAAGTATTTTTAGAGAGATGGATAGGCACAAATACCATGTGATCGAGGATCATGATTCATTATCGATATATGTTGGATCAAGTCATATATGGGGATATTATTTAGAGACCATATAGGGAATTTTAGGGATGACCTGAGGATAGGGTTGAATTGAGGTAAATTCAGGTGGGCTATTGGCTTCATGATCAATGAACCAATTTTTTTGAGAGATTATAGTATGAACAGGTTACATAATAGTTTGGTGTGATGTAGGATGTGCCACATATATCATGGGTGTGGGTGAGGAGTACTCAGGCCTCAATGAATCCAAGTAGTAGAGTGAGACCTATGGTCGCTGAGTTGGCCCTGAATCTAGTGATAAAGAGAGATGCAGAGATAAAGGTACTAGACATGGATGATGTGGTGGCCACAAATGCCTACATATTATGGTGGGGAAATATATATGGGCACTACTATTTATAGGATAAGGGGATATTATAGAGGATGTGATAGATCTAGATCCCATCAGATCAGTTGCATGTATGTTATTATTTTAGATTGGTATATATAATTTACTTAGTATTGGGTTATCAAGTAGATGTCTAATGTATTATGTTAGTGTGCATAGGTGAAAGAGATGATGATTACTAGGATATTATCATTAAGGTGGAATTATGAGAGCTTAAACAACATAATCTTGAGGATGCCATATATGATGGGCTAGTTAAGTAAAATACAAAGGTTTCAGGTATCCATGCACATTTATTTGATCAAGTGGGAATTGCCACAACAACATATAGGTAGGAAAAATCAAATAGAGATGAGCCATGTGTAAAGTTGAAAGGTGAGCTATGTCCCCACCCAATAGTCTAGGTGGGGTAGGTAGTAAGATAGTGGATGATTATATTCATCTTCAACATGAGCATGCAGAGGTGATGGATGAACTAGCTGTGCTGAAAGATAAAGAACATAAACATAATTCTCGATCTAGGCCTATAGGATATGCAATAACATTGAGATCTAGTGTGTATATAGATGAGAGTGAGGGTGATGAGGTTGTTTGTGTTGACCAAACTCTTATTATTGAGTAATTATGCAACATTATATGAAAAACATTTTTGAGTTATACATGGACTTTTTGATATATAGGCATCATGTTTTGTGATATTTTTATTGTGTCATTGTTTATTTGAGTAGATGTTTTGATTATATTCAATACTTATGTGTTGACATGGAAATGTGCTCTTTGAATGGGAATGTATATAATTGATTAAATAATGATAATCAATTTTATTTATATATAGATGTCGAGTAGATATTGATACTGAATTGGAAAGTTAGTTTTTATAATTTATGACATGAAATTATCATATTATGTGTTAGTATTGATCCTATGATTATGGCATGCACTATCTAAATCCTGATGGAAGAGTAAACAAGTGACCATACTGCTCATGTTGTGTAGGTGTAGAAATATCCTTGGGAATTGATATTAATCATGGTGCACTGGTGATATCTAGATTTGTAGACTCTATAGCAAATAACTTGATCAATTATCATACTAAAACTATACTCTACTATGTATTATCTCTTAAAAATATCTTAATTAGTTGTCATACTGATATTATGCTCTGATCTTTTTAATTTTATCAAATATCTTATTCAATTATCGTACTGAATCTAGTGGTTGAGTTTTTCTCCCTTTTATCACCATGATGCTATAAGTAGGTTGATGTCTTTGAACTAGTTTCCATCTTTGCTAACTATGTGGTGAATGAGATCTCACATAATTAGGTGTCTTATAAACTACATGTCTCATGCAATGAGTAACCAATGTATATTTGAAAGGAACATCATAGAATAAATTAGTTGTAGAAGAATGTGATCTAGGGGAATGAGGATAAGGAGATATCGATGCCACCTATGTGAATGATATAATGCTTCCTTTAAAATACTAGTCAATACAAAATCTGAGTGCACAATAGTTATTATCCCAATGTCTATTGATTCATTGATAATTTTAATTTGGTTTATTTCTTGTTTTATGTAAACAATGTGCTAGACAAAAATGATTAGGAGGAAGTGTGATCATCTTCCTATCTAATAATGTAAATAAGAGTCATGAGGCCTATCTCTATCTAAATCAAACTATATAATCCCTTTGTTGGTGTCTTGTGTTGTACTCATTGTGGGATATGTTCTATGAAGTAGATCTTTACCTTTGTTGAGTACCTTGATTGGTAGTTTTAAGTCCACTTATTTCTTAGGAATGAGTGGATTGGCTTCTTAAATCATATCAAATTACTATGACTATGAGAGATCAAAATCAAAATCTACCTTTGAATGTATCTCAAAAAGTCCCAAATTATTATATAATTATAGATTTATGGAATATATGCTAAAATGATTTGGATGTATCATATAAAAATTTATCCTTTAGAGGGAGAATGAGGCCTTTAGAAAATATTTATTGTACCTCTAAATCTATTGGCTGGTAGATCAACTATCACACACATGTTTTAAATTGTAAAATGCAATCACTTACTAGTTCTGACATACCTTGGTGTAGTGAGGTCAACCTCTCATATGTGACTCAAGATCCATTATTATATATATAATGAATGAAAAAGACTTATTCTAAGTCATCATATGTATGTAGTGAACCAATATGGATTGAATGATGGAAGCAATTTAATGCCTCATCCTCTAGACTCCTGGGAAATAATTGTAGGAGAATCTAACTACCATTGGTATGTTCCATAACCTTTCTATAGGCTTTGAGATGAAATTATGGATCTTCATTTCCATTGAACTTATGTAAAGCTGGTTTCTAAAACTTATTTGGTAGTGTTACATTGATTATTGCATGTGGGATAGGATTGGCATGGATAGTGTTAGAATCAACCCAATTTAGTATGATTTAATTTCCAAGGTGAGTTGATGTACTTTTGATTGTAAATTACCCATGGCATGCATAAAAAAACATTACCTCTTGAGAATTTATACTAACATTATTAATAGGTTCATTTAAACATTGAATCTTATTGATAATTTTAGCCATTGGTACATTATTTTGTCAAAAATTGTTAGAGATATTGGGTTGGCTCATCGTAACCTTTGGATGGGTGATAGCTTGGACCTGATGAGATGGAAATTGGATATCACCATCATAGAGGTTAGGATGAGAAATGGGTTATAATATAGTAAGTAGAGATGGAGGAAATTCATTGGTATATATGATGTTGTTAATTGTGTTAAATAAGTATCACATGCTAAAGGAATATAAGACATATCATTATCATGAAAATGTACACTAGGAACATGAGTATAAGTTTGCACCTTTTTATTTGAAGACATATTATTATTTGAATGAGAATTTGATAAGCAATAAATTTTGATACAAGATATAGGTGAAGTAAAAATAGGACTAGATGGACTAGACTCAATTTATTCCTCATTAAAATCATAGTAATCATTATTATTGCAAGTTTCATCAAAATGAAAACTAACTTCACATGTAGAGTTAAGAGAAGAAGAACTATAATTCACATGCTTAGTAAGAGAAGGAATAGAACAATATTTTAAATTTTTAATATTATGAAACATATCATCATGCGTAGGTGGAATGAAATGTGTATCTTCACTAGATATGAGTGGAATGCATGTGTCATCATGATTTTTAATAATGGTGTCAAGGGTAGAAGAAATAACAATCATGTTTTTATTTAGCACATTATGATATGTAGGATAAGGGATAGAAATATTTGAATTATCTATATTTTGTATGGAATCAATATTTTAAGCTTGAAAGGTAAAAGAAGGTGATAACATAATATCATCTACTTTAGTTTTTGAATATGTAAAAGGTATAATATTAGTTTTACATGCTTTTTTTAATTGAATTGAGAAAGGCAAAAATGTACATTTTTCATTTTTTATGTTAGGAACACCATATGAAGGAATAATATTAATTGAATCATGTAAAATTCTATTAATTTTATTGAACTTATTAATTGAATCATGCAAAATTCTATTGATTTTATTTAACTTATATTATTTTAATTTGAATAAGGATGTAGCAAAAGTGGTTGATAAGCTAGCATTGTGTGAATACATAACATTACCTATAAGGGGCTCTTTTGGCTTTATGTTGTTAATTTGATTTTGAGAAGTGGGGGAGGAGAGAGGAATAGAAGAAAAATATGCATCGAATCTATCCTCATTATCACCTTCATTGTCATGCTCATAGTAATCATCATATCCATCATTACAAAAATATTCATCATCATCATCATTATAAATTAAATCATGTGCTAGTGTATAATTCTAAAAATTTGTCTATTAATTTTTATAATTATGAGAAAATTATAAAAATTGATCAATAGGGTGAGGCATAGGAGGTGACTTAGAGGTCATCTTAAACTTATCATAAAAGAGAAGGTAAAGAATGAAAAATAAAAAAATAATGGGTAGGAGACAATCCAACATAAATGAATTTGAAAATATGCTAATTATTCAGCCCAATGTATAGAAAATTAAAAGTTAATTTGAAACCCTAAGGTCTAATATTTGGATGTGTGAGGACCTAATATGCAAATCTAGGGTTCAAAGGGTTTTAGAAAAAAATTAAAATATTAAATAAATGAAAACCCTAATATAAGAATGATATGGATCGGTTAGGATGTGAAAAAATTATGAAAAAACTAGAATTTAATAGACCTTAATTAAATACACAAAAATACGGCAAACCCTAAGAGGGAATTAGGATTATGAATCAATATTCAAAGTAATTTGGGTTCACCAAATGTTTTATCTATTTAGGAATTAATAGATAAAATTATGAGGTTGATAAAGAGTTGAGTAAAGGGGGTAAATATAGATAAATATTGTAAATGACTAATTTAATTGATTTACCCTAAATACCAAGTGTAAAGGAGAAAATTCACTTATCTAAAATGAAATGCATGTCATTGGGTGATGGTAATGCTAGAATAGATCAGAGGAATAGTTAGAATCACCTTTGTTTTAAAACTATAATTTCACTTATCTTAGGTAAATAGCATTATCAAGTTGACTATAACTTAGTACACTAATGACAAAGGGCACTGCACTATTGTCTTTTTTGGATGGGAGCCCTAAAAATTCTAGGGAGGTTGTGGGAGGTCTTATAGGTCCTGCATGTGTCCTTAAGAACTTTTGATCAACTTTAAATGTCACTTTTTGGTTGTTCCTTCCTCAAAACCCTAATAATGATTACCTTCACACATGAAAACACCAACTTAATCAAATGTAAAAGGAAGGAGAAAAGTTGGGTTATGGGATGTTATGAACGAATAACACAAAACTCCTACTATTTTAGTTACTAACTACATTAAACCCAATGAAAGGGGTCTTAGATTGAATGTAGTTCTCCCTTAGGGAATGTGCATAATCAACATGAATAGTATGCAAGAATGTCTTTTTCTTAAGCCTTTTTGATCAAGTGTGTAGATCTATATGTGATGCTGAGTAAATATCTATAATGTTAATCTATATTATTAATTTATTTTCATGTACTTATGTGCTAAATTAGTATGTAATAGACATAAAATACCTTGTGAAGCTCTCTATATAGAAAAACATTATTCTGAATGTGAAACATTTATTCCCAGGATGACAAGGTAAATAAATAAATAGAATCATAAAAGGAGACCTAAAATAGGGTAAGGACATGAAATAAGTTGAAAACATGATCATTGGACAATAATATCAAGGTGAAAAATAGTTTTGGGTGTTCTTGTCTAGGATCAGGTTATTGTCTTATGTGCACAAAACTAGGTTGTAATTGAGACAAATAGGCAAAGGGTCCATGTGACTCAAAAAAGGGATGACATGAGAATACTGAGGGTGTAAAATAAGTAAAATAAGTCAATATAAGGACAATTTTGACATCAGAAAGACCTCAGTGACACATGCAAACAAGATTCTTATTTATCATTAATAACTTCTTGTGAAAGAGCTACAAAAGATAGTACTTGTGTTTGCTTGACCAAATTAGAGTGTGTACAACTATCATGATGTGGGATTGAACATTTTTCATTCCTTTTTGATCATGCATTTTATTCTACATTGAGTGAATCTATAAAATTATATATGCATTCATGATGGTGGCATGAACATTGTTCATTCCCTTTTAATCATGTATTTTGTTTTCGTGGAGTTAATTTGAGTGAAACTATATAATTAAATCTATAAACCATCTACACTAGTTTATTTAGTTTCTTTGAGCAAACTTAGCCTAATGGTTCTACTTTTTACTTGTGTAATTATTCGGGTTAGTACATTTCATATTGTTTTCCCACATTCATGAGAGTTTGGACATATTTCCTTACCAATCTAAGAGCCTGCATAGTTACACAAATTTGGGGAAAAAACACCCCAACTCTCTATGTGATTCAACAATAAATCAAAATTTTATTCAATTCTTCAACAAGGAAACACCATCTCCAAAAATTTATAAGGGTAACACATAATTGAACTCTTACCTTTTCTCTATAAAAATTTAAAAAACCAATTATATATTAAAATTGTCAATCTATGGACATTGACTACATATGATTATATGTTTTGTTATTAATTAACTTGTATAATTAGAACTTCATAACAAAGACAAAGTGTGTTGTACATAGTTACATTTTATCCTTTTACTCTATCAATTTATTTATTAGAATAAAGGGGTGCATTTTTCAATAATAAAATTTGATACTCAGTACCTAAAAAATGACAAGATTGACACACATTTAGCACATGTGACTTGAGCACGTAAACAAGGTCCTAATATGCCATTGTATTACACTTGCATGTTATCTTATGAGTTGAACATTTTGTTCTAATATTACACACCTATAATAAACCCACTAATTTTTTCATAAATATCCTACACAAACATCTCTATATTCTCAACATATTCTACTTATACATAGGTTAGTTCCATCGGTATCAATTTTTATCGCTAATCAATAATGATCAAATCTAGTCTAAATCAACACTTCCCCTACAATGACTAATTTTAAAAATTAAATATCTCCTTAGTTTCAATCCATTTATCTAGCGTATTAATGACATGATAATTTACCCAATTGAACTCATATATAAACAAATCAAAGTCTCATTCGAAAGGGACTTGGCACTTATGCAGACCATATATATACACTATTGTAAATAAACATGCTCTATTATTCCCAAATTATAAACATATCACTAGGATTAGTCAAAATACAAGTTTGAGGCATGATAAATTTAAGTCAAAAAAGCACTGTAAAGTATCAATGCCAAATCATTAGATGCATACATATAGAGAAGGAACACAATTTCACAATTACACTAGGTGGGAGAATTACATGTGGCTTGATTTCCATCCTTGAGTATCAGATACATAGGCAACAATCAATCATCAAACTAAGGTGATTGGGTTTAGCTCAAAAAATTACACTTTCCTTATTTTTGCAAGTTTATAGGCCTCATAAGCACACCTATGGTTTCAAGGCAAAGGAGACTGATTTCTAGAGTTACACACATCATTCAAGTTCATTATCACAATTATAGATCATACAAAGATAAGAACATGTGACTGTATGGTCATAAATCATCATTTTTGAATAGGTTAATATCTAACAACACGTGTTAGTATTGACTAATGATATTAAGCCAATCTGGTAGAATTGACCCTATGTAGACAAATAATTAGTTCTAAAATTGCATGAACCACTGACCTATTTTATCCTTATTTTCACTTACAGAATACAATCATAGTCAGTCACCTAGAAAATTCAAGTACTTATCCCTTTCTTTAATTCCTATATTTAGCATATATCACTTATTGAATCATTAAAATTAATTTCAATATTTTACATTCAAATGTATGCTTAAATTCCATATATTAATATTTTTGAATTATTATACAAATTTTTTGTCTTAGTTAGATTAAGTAATTCACTTTAATCTAAATTAGGGTAAAATTCCATGGTTAATATTTTACCAAATTGGTGACATTATGGATAAATGATACTAATGAAATGATAAAAATAAGAGTACAAATCGATCTAGCATGATACAATCTTAAACAATAAATAATAACCTTGATTTTCTAAAATTTTTAAGTGAAAGTAAAGTTGGATGATTAAAAAAGAATATAAATGATGAAATACAAATGGAGATACAAACTTGGGCATAATTTTATTATTTTATAATTAGAATAAGGTTGTAAAAGCTAACTAGACAATATATTAAAATTGATTGTTCACTAGGATAGAATTGATAGTTCATCGATTGTGTACCATATAAATTCGATATGAAAAAATTATGTGCCTCTCTTGCTTATGACTATGTAATTGGGTGTTGATTATGTACTTAGCTACTTTTTCACTTCTGTAATTTTTTGGGCAAGTTGTAGGTTGATGGAAAGTATGAATGGGTGTTTGATTTATAGAATTAGTGGGTAAAATGTGATTAATATCTTATCTTTCACTCCACTCCTAACCATAAAATGTAGAAAAAAAATAGTGTGCACAAGTTAGCTAACTTGAGAAACCTCTTGAGGGGTTTCAACTACATATACCAAATTCTTGTAATTAGAGTCAATGTAATTATGTTGTGCCTATGAGTGAAATCCCAACCCAAGTCAAAGAAATGGCTTCACCTCCCCTCCTAGACAATCAAATGAAACTATATACTCCCACTATAAACTTATTTTATAAAAATTTGATGAAGGAAAAAGACTCGATATTGATGTATAGGAAATGAAGGATCAATGTGTAGGCTCATTGAGAAGTGTAGCAATAAATAGAATTAATATGCAACTTAAAATTAAGGAGATTGATACTTGATGATACCTTGTACTTGACTCCTAAATGCTTTATAATATATTTATATACACAGTGATATATAATACATGATGCATATATACCAACCATAAGATAGTGTGATAGTAAAAATTTAATACACGTGAAATTAGGCCAAGGTGAGGACACAAAAAAGTAAAAGGTAAAAAATTGATAGGCCACCAATTATATAATGGTAAGAAAAAAGGTTAAGAATGGAGATAATATTACTTATAAAATGGATGAATAGGGTCCTAAAGTTAAATTAAAAAATATATATATGAATTTGATGATATCAAGATATACCATAATGATACAGACTCTAATTTGGGCTAAAAGGTGTGTAAAAATAGGCAAGCATACATAAGTGGATTAAGTATGGAAATTCATGATAAATATATAATGGAAAAGGGTCTAAGACATAAATATGGTGTCTACATAATGACCCACTTTGATGTATATATGTGAATGCATGTGTGTATCAAATTAAAATAATAATTACAGCTAGTATTTGCACTTACATATGAGAAGAGATGATAAATTCCTGACTTATTGGGCTAGGCTCCACCCACATGCATTGGTAAATATTTATGAGTTTGGTGGATATGGATTATATTTGTAAAATAATCATGAATGTATGAAAGTATTAAATGTCTATGTAAATCATTGTAAATATATAAAAATGGAATATAAATTTAAAATATGAGCATAGGAATAAATATACCTAATGATACATGACAAGAGTCACACACAAGAACAAGAACTCATATGCAGGTAATTTATGAATCATATGAACACAAGAGATCAAAAAATAAAAATAGATGTAACAATAGTATGTAGTTACACAATGATGTAATCACATAACACACAAGATGCAGAAAATAAAAAGTTATGTCTAGTCAATATCAATAGATTTATATGATAAATGTAAATTAGGAAGGATATTTCATAAGGTCACTATGAAAATATACCCCCAATATAAGTATACCCTAAATGTGGTAATGCCCCTAGGTGAGGGTATTATTGTAGCTACATAACATCTATAAGTCCATACACATATGTAACTTGTACATCATGCATCTCACCATTCAGATAATACCACAATGATCATCTACATGAGATACATATACAAACCTATATCATAGGTGTATAATCATAATATGTATACATCAAAAAATATAAAGTTAAATTTTATTTTTATGTTTTTCCCATTTTTTGCATTTTTATGATTTCCAAGAAGAAGATCACACAATGAGGAAACCAATGGGGATACATAAGAAGAAACATATTAAGCTCAATAGAGAGAAAATAATCTAAGGGGTGAATTCAAGATAGTCCAATGAATTAAATCGATAAATATAAGGGGATAAAATATGAAATAAAGAAGAAGAGGAGGATTCCAAATAACCTACAACTTCCTTCAAAACTTAGTGAGTGTTATGCTGAAGGGTCTCAATATATATGTTTTCACCATAAATAAGTCTTCACAAGTATTATAAATGATAAAAATAATAAAAGGGAAAGGAACAATACAACATAAATAAATGGGATAGAATACAATCAATGCAAGAAAGGCAAATACCAAGATCTCGAATCTAGAATAAATATGAGTCCTAAAACAAACTCAAGGAAGGAAGTAACATAAAAATAATGATAAATATAAGAATGATTCAAGGAAACTATAATATGTTAAAATGGATAGATGAAGATAAAGAAAAATGATAACGTGTCCAACCAATGATATTGTTTATAATATCATGTACCTTACAAGTTAGATATATTTTTAGAAATATTAGAGAGATGGTAATAAGTTTTTTAGTGACTTGATTAAGCATCCCAAAGATAAATATTGTGGCAATGGATTTGAGTATTTGCATGAACCTCTTATAAAGCACACATGTTAGTTCAAATATGTCATGGTAAATTTAAAATTTTAGTAAATGCTCTATAATGAATCGATACAAGAGGTTGTAGATCAATCATGGTATATGAATGATTAGGCATTATATGTATCAATAGTGTAATTATGAGAGTATTAACTCTAGGATATGCAAATTTAGATGTCAAAGATTTATATGAAAGGATAGAAGGAATCATAGCTAAAGGTGATGAAATTGTAGCAGATGTCACATGAGGTTGAATTATTATCCTTTTAGGAAACACTTTAGGTAACATATCATGTTTTATTTGAGGTTGGATATGTAACTCAAAATATGTGTAATAAATTGTATGTACTTTATCAATATGAAAAAAATAATGTGATGATGTAGCGTGGATGGTATTACTCTCATTTCATTTAGCCATAAGTGTTTATGTAATAGATTTTATGCACCATTATTTGACACTATGTAAAACTAAACTAATAATATCTTAGGAAAAACTATAATAAGTAATGTGTAATATGACCAAGGGGTGTCCACTTAATATTTCCATAAATACTAAGAATAATATTTATATTAAATAAATCACATTGAGTATAGCCTCTAAAATCTATAAATTACATTGTAATTAGAGTTTGAATTGAACTATTATTGACCAAAATTCCATGTGTAATCAAAAATTGTGGATTTATAAAATCCATATATATAGAGTGGACCATTATTTAAACCATCATGTGGAATAATATGGTCATCATGTAATAGATGATGTTTTATTTTGAGAGCTATTAACCATCCTATAATGTTATCAATGATATAATAATTGGAAAACATTGATTCATGTATAGATGTATTCATGTGAACATCATCTTGTTTCTTGGTATCATGATTTGGAAATGGTTTATAGAAAATTTTGAAGTGTTGATTCGACACTATGATAAAATCATTAAATGTATTATTATATCCTTTAACTTGAATAATTTTACTATTGATGAGATCTTGTATCTTATATTTTAGTATATAACATCAATCAATAAAATGTCCAAAATACCTATTGATTGACATTATATCCTTTAGGAAAAGTTTAATAAGGTTATAATTGATATGGAGTAGGTATAGACACAAGGTTATCCTCAAGTAATCATTTAAGCACTTTATGGAGGTTTTGTTAATCTTATGAAATTTTTAAGGTTCATACAAGGTGGAATGACCAACCTATCAAGTGGTTGTGATATTGCATTTATAGTTTTAGTTTCACTATTAGATTGAAAAGCTAGAGCATCATTAGTTTTATCTTTGAATGTTTATTTTCCTTAATATTTAAAGATGGTAGAGCTAGACGTGTTAGTTGTATACTTGAGCATATTGGCTTTTAAAAGTTTGATCACATAGTTTTGAAAGACATGGAAAATTTTGTCAAAATATTCATAAGTATTTATATACAACTAAGTTTGGTCATGAATACTTGATTATGTCAATTTTAACCCTTTTCCACTTTCATTAAAATTTCCACTTAATTCAGACCTATTTTAACACATTGGCCTATCCTAAGAACATGTGAGGATGTTTTATTTTATAATTTGTCATACATCACCTCCATAAATGTTCAAACAACTAAAAATACCTCTAAGCATCTATTTGGATGGACCTAGACCTAAAAATTGGTAGGATTCTTTAAGGGTCAAAACTATCCAGTTTGGGTCATGAGACCCCTATATGACATATTTTGACCCTTGTTTTCTAATGGTCATATTTTAAAATTTAAACCTCCCTTTATTCTTCTTCCATGTTTTTAGGAATTTAATTATGCAATTTGCCCTTTTCAATCACTATAAAATAATATTCAAGCCACTCATTATTCCACTTGGAAATTTAAATAAAGAGGCACATTCATTGTTTCACATTGAGAAAAGCTTACCTATTCTTCCTAATTTTTATTATAAGCATTTAAATAAGTCCTCAACCAAGTCAAAAGTCTATTTCACTCAACCCAAAGCAAATCATAATTAAGTATTTGATCCATATTTAGATGCCTTCATATAATCAAAGAATAAAAAATGCACAAAGAATTCTAGGTGGGATAACTACATGGTCTTAAGTTCCCTCTTCAGAGTATTGGATATGCAGGTAGTGTTTAGTCATCATTAGGGTGATTGGAGTGAGCTTGACATAATTACACTTCACCTTTTTATATTTTTAAGTTTCCAATCATTACAATCCTTATTAGGGTTTCTACCTTAGAAAAACCATTTTTCAAAGATTCTTCACATCCTTGAATGTCAAATTTGCACACACAAACCTAATTATAGTCATTGCACATGATTGTGCCCTATTTTTTATATTTTCTACAAAGAGCCAAAAATATCAAGATTAGGTCAAGAGTGGAAAATTATTTTGACCCTAGTTGGAGAGCCCTGACCTTCCTCATTTATGAGCTTTTATTTCTAGGTTTTAAATAATTTGTTCTTATTTTCCTATTTTCTCTCTCTATTAGTCAACACAGTCAATAATCAAACATAAACAACTAAGTTTTACATTCATTTTCATAGTTAGCATTGTTTGAAATAATTTTTAACTTATTTAATTCCATTATTTTCCTTCATTCTACTTGTTGAAAATACATTTTCAACATTCTATTATACTCTAATCATTTTATTATAATTAGGGTTAATTACCACATTAATTCAAATTTTGGTCAAAAATATTGGTGAAACTAAGTTAGTTACACATTTTAATTGTTTCCAATTTTTCCCCTATGGTTTAGATAATTTTATAAAAATATGATATTAAAAGAATGTACTTTTGACTTTAGATCTAAATATGACACTAAAATAAATTGATTTTGACCATAGACATAATCACTTGCACTAAAAACATTTTATTTCAACATTAGATTTAATATCTAACACTAAAAGTATCTTCTTTTGATATTGTATTTCATAAGAGTTTACTAATCTCCATACACAAATTTTTTTCTAGTATTTTTAGCATCCTAATTTCATTTATTGTTTTGAAATTTCATTTCATAGATAATATAAATATTTTTGATAACTATGATAAGATAATTATCCAATGTTATGCACAAACTTATTTTATGTAATTTTTATTCAAGTTAAGTATGACATGTGAACAAGAGTAGCTATTTATTCAATATGCTATAAGGCCTATTGTGCAACTTCAATTATTACATGTCCTTACTCAACCCCTTTCACCTCTCACACATCATATTCATGGTGCTTGTATCCATGTTCAATTGGAAGTACATAAGATTTGTTCTTGTGAATCCATTAAACATAAATCATCACTATGAGAAAGTTAATTTTACAAAATAAAAAATAGTGATAAATATCATATCATGGGAAAATAATAACTCAATGAATGTTACTATTAATCATGTATCTACATTTTCATCTAGCTATCTTGTGCCTTAAAATAAATATACATCTACAATTAGTGATACAAAAATCATAAAAAATAATATCAAGAGTTCAAGTGAGATTCTAAGAGAAATGCTTTTAAACATGTTGATTACATTACCTTCTATGCTCCCTCTAAAAAGATTAAAATACTATTATGCATATCATAAAATGCATGGGCATCATATAGATAGTTGTTTGGATTTAAAGAATAAAATACAAAATATAATTGATAGTGATGAATTTGTAATAGATACATCACTTAGGAAACACGCTCACACTATGATTGCATATTCAAAAGAACAAGTGCAAAAAGAAAAAAAAAATCAAGTATGAATAGAAAATGATAATGTAGAGAAAGAAAATATTCAAATGGAAAAATTAGAACATGAAAAATTACAATAGAAACAAGATAAACAATCAAGGATACAAAAAAAATACAAAAGGAAAAGTTTGAAAAGCAAAGGTTACAAAGAGAATAATTGGAAAATGAGAAACGATAAAATCAAATTCAAGATAAACAAGAAAACATTCTTAAGAAAGGGTTTATAATAAAATATATTCAAAAGGAAGATTTATCTAAAAAAATAATGTTAAAAATGAGGTTTTAAAGGAATCAATAAAAAAAATTCATCATATGTAGAGCATTTTTTTCTTAACCCCATCGTAGATGGTAAAAACTTTCCTAGTGTTGAGATTGCATCCTTTTATGAAGGTAATATAAGTAACAAGACACTTATACAATAGCTTGGGTATGATATCTAACACTTGGGTAATATTACAAGGCCTCAATGTTGCATTGGATACATGGAGCTACTAGTCACACTTGAATAAAAACATGTTCAGTCATATTTCATATTCACCCTACCTTGGGTAAATGAAATACAAGCTAGAAATATCATGAATGAGAGAAATGGGGAAAACATTGGGTAAAGATCATAACTATGCCAAATTTGAGAATGAAAGTGCAATGGTTAAAAATTCAAGAGAAGATAAATATGTAGATAAATAATAGTCAAATGATAATATATCTCAAGAAAACACAAATAAAATAATCACAACAAAGGCACAAGATATATCACATATGTCAAAAAAAAGAACATCAAAAATTTCAATACCATAGTATGGAGTAGTTGGTTTTACATATAAAAATACAAAAGAAGATGAGTGGCATAAAATACTTTCAATATCAAAAGGATGATGATGATTAAGTATAATATCATAGGAATGACATAAATAGTATGTAGGATGAATATGGAAATATAATTTATGGTTATAACACACATGATACTTGACCTATATAGAGTCATCCACTTGATGAGATATTTGAATTTTACTAACATCATTTCTTGTACATAGCTTCTTAACTAATTGCATAACATTATTATATTTTTTTAAACATGTGATTGATTCAATAAATTATTCTAAGCTCATGGTTTATATTTAATTTTTGGCCTATTGGCTCTTCTTTTTCAATTTTTAGATCTGAATAGTTTAAAATAGTGGCTAATCTTTCTATTTTTCCGTGTATTTCTCAATTTTAATAGTCTACACTAATAAATATTTATTTTATACCAAGTGTTTAACCCTAAATTATATAAGAGGATATCTTAACTTGGTGGTATAATAGGGTCAATAATATAGAAATGAAAATTCAGAAGGGTGATAATAAGATCTACAATAGGTAAATTAAGTGTTAAAATTAGATATAAGCATACATTAAATTTATTATGTTGAGTATAAACTAAATATATAAAGTAAAATTAAGGTATGTATGTAAATGACAAACAATTAAAATAATTATTAGGTTATGATGATAACACAATGATGAATCTAGAATAGGCAAAAAGTAGGCTAGAAGATGTTTTTGGAATAGTCATCAAATTTTAGATCTAATGTTTTTGGAGCTCTAGACAATAACATCATTTTGGGGTAGTTAGATATTTTCTGGGTTTAATGCAAGTGTTTTGTATGTAATACCTAATGAAAATGGATGTGACCACCTAGATGATTCTAGGTTTGTCTTCTCCTTTGCTTTAGTGCATTCAGATTTGGGTCATGGATTATCACTCCTCATGAATTTGTAAAACCCTAATTATTCATATTCATTATGACCTTGGAAAAAAATGGGTTAGTGGGCACATGGTGTTGATATGACCCCAAATATCCATATATCAATGATTACTACCTACATATCCAATACTTTGAAGAAGGCCTTAGACTGATTTAGTTATCCCCTACATGTTGGCTTGTGTGTGAATCCTGTAATATGTGTAAAGTAAGTATAATTATGACTTAACTTATAACTTGTAAAATAGATCTATTATTATACTCCTTTATTAATTTAAACTACCTATGAATTGTATGAAAATTGTGAAATTTTGTTCAACTGAATGCTTGATAAAGTGTTTTTGATAAGTTGCCTTAGTATCTTTTGGTATTGTCTAGGTGAGAAATGAATGAGGGTTGATATTGTATTTATGTTAATCCCTTTAGATAAGTAAATTTAATAAAATCACTTAGGTTGAAAAATAGGATAAGTTTCATTTGTAAAATATATGTCTTTAAGGTACTAGACACTTGCATCAGGTCAAGACACTAACATTAATGCTAGTGTTTGTCCTAGATATTACTGTCCAAGAAGTAAGAAAGTAGGTACAGGTTCATAACTTATAGATATGGAAGATAAGTACATTTTAATAATTCTAGGTAAGATAAAATTATTGGGTCTTCAACATAGTATTGGTCATACTAAGAGCTAAGGGGCATAAGATAGAGCATGTGTGAAAGCGAAAAAGGTCTAAAACTGAGAGGAATAATCAAGGTCTGATTTTTACAAGTGTAAATGACTAAGGTGATATATAATAAATAAATATAATCTACATTCCCCCCTTAATATAGTAATGAAATTTCTAATTTAAAGGAAATGAATGCATTCCTAGGTGTGTATAACACACCTTGTATTTGTGTGTGCCCAACTTGAATGTTTTACTAGTGACTGACTTGTAACCAAGAACATGTTATAGTATATAATCAGTGCATATCATATGGAATTGAAATTACTTGAAATAAATACAAATTGAAAGAGAAAGGTTTAGGATTACACCTATATGTTGATATAACCACCTTGCCTATAATAAAGTTGATTTAAAAATGATGTATTATTGTAAGGATTTTAAATTGAGATGAAGATAAATGTAGATAAATCTTGAAAGTGCATATATCCAAAGGTATACATATACATACATACATGTATACATGTGTGTGTGTGTGTGTGTGTGTGGAGAGAGAGAGAGAGAGAGAGAGAGAGAGAGGAGAGAGAGAGAGAGAGAGAGAGAGAGAGAGAGAGAGAGAGAGAGAGAGAGAGAGAGAGAGAGAGAGAGAGAGAGAGAGAGAGAGAGAGGCCCATGCCCCAAAACTTGGAGCAAAGATGAGTTGACACCTAGTATTTGAGATTAAATCAATCTTGAAACCCAATGATACTTATAACCTGGTGAGGTTGGATGATACAATCAAGTCTAACTTGAAAATTTAGAAATATTGAGTGATTTAATCATCTCAACCATACCAAAAGGTGAACCAACTATTGTAGTAGATTGTCTCAATAATTTTCTTAAAACTTTGATTAGGGTATCAGTATGTAGAAGTCTGTGATGTGGTAATAGTCCATAATAGATTTTTAGAATTTGAAACTAATTTGGATTTTGTAATATTAAGCATAAATTATATAACATATGCACCTTAAATATGTCTCATGCTAAAACTGTATATAATAATGGTATCAATGTATAGAATTCTACCATAACTATGATTTTGAATTGTATAATTATGTGTTTTAGCCAATTTGGAAAACTTTGTAAGTGTGGAAAACATGCTTCCAAATCATGCCACCAATATATATGAAGAAATCTAAAAACTAATATAAGTACCAATGTGGATAAAATGTTTTCAAAACATGCCACCACTGTAATATGGAGATGTTGAATACTGAATAGGTGTGGAGAACATGCTTCCAAAGCATTCCCCCACTAAATATGAGAATTATGAATGTGTGGAAGCCATGCCCATATGACATGCCCCCACTGAATCTGAAAACTATGCCAAGTGTGGAGAACATGCCTCTATGATATACCCCCATTAATATGCCCCCCATTTGAGGTGAGGTAATGATAAGAGAACTATATAATATGTGAATGTAAACATGTAACATATATAAGGGACATGTCTAGGTTGATATTGCATTGAAGCACATAGAACCAATGTGATCACATAAAGGCCTAAGATACATGATAATGATCATGAAAATGACTAGATAGTAATAATACAAGTTAAAAAAGTTAATTAATCACACACACAAGATCACTCAAAATAAATTCAAAGTTCAATGGTTCAAGAAGACAAAAATAAAGAGGCATGTTCAAATGCCTCATAATCAAAGGGACATGACTTAGTCAAATGCCCACAAAATCAAAGATGATATATTCACATATCCATATAATAAATAATAACATATGCAAATGTCAATGAAAGAATAAATAGGCATGGGGTATGAAATTAAAGGAGCATATTAATATTCTCTAACAAGGAATAAAATATCAAGGAAAGACACTTGAAGAAAATAAAGTATAAGCAACCAACATAAACATGTCATAATAGCCCATAGATCAAATGTGTTAGGAATAAATAATGTCAAGTGTATAACATATCAAGTATCCTATGTAAAATATAATCATGTATAAAGGCATGTGTAAGTACATATGTAAGATTAAACATGATAATGAAACATGATCATTGAACCATATAACTTATGTGTATCAAGATTAAAGAAGCAAATGCCCCCAATATCTGCATGACATAAGTAGAGGGAAGGCCCAACATCCAAAATATGAATAGATCATGTTTTTGTGTATACAAGTATCATACTCAAATAGAAGTGTGACACACATGTGTATGTATGAGTAAGTAACTGATTATGTTGTCAATTAACATGGAACTAACACATAGATACCAAGGAGCTGATAGGACATGTAAGTGTCAAAAGTGTTTTTGGATTTTTGAATTTTTTTGATATTTATGGTATTTTCAAAAAATTTAAAGATAAAATATCATCCTATGATGCCATCCAATGGATGGTCATAGATATCTCCCCAATAAAAACCCAATGCAAGGAATTTGTGGTGTCACCAAAGAGTATGTGTAGGTGTAATATTTGTCAATGTAGTGTTTGTGATGTTGTGTGTATGTATCATAGAAATATATGGTCATAAAAGGAAAATATGAGTAATATGGGTTCATGGGACCCATATTTTTGTGATTTATGGTTTTTTTATGAATAAAAATAGTAAAAACATGTGTAGGTGCTTTGGATGTCTAAATATGGTGTGCAATAGAAGATGGGGATTTTGTGGAATCCATTGTATATCTATGATGTAATGGTATCTTAAGTAATAACCACTTATTAAAGGGGATTGATTGTTTCTTACCCTTTTATGGTGAATTATCCTTATTAGGATTAGCAATTAACTGTCTGGGTATAAGTTTCTCTTGTCCAAGAAGATACTCGTATAGAATTATAAAAACTGGTAACTACTTGATTGGCATGAATGTATTTAACACACCAATACAATATAGAAGGTACCAATCAAAGTGTATGGTTCTAATTTATTCCCAAAAACATATCAAAGATTCATTTGGAAGATATGACTAAAAATGTAGTAACCACATGGGTGGGACCTATCTAGAAAGATAGGTCAATCTCTCAAAGAACCTTTTTAGGGGTCCCATCGAATGATCTAAATAATCTAGTAGAAGTATGTAAATAATTATGAGTATAACCCAAGTGCATAAGTAATTTCATGGTGAAAACATTATTGATTGTACCATTATCAACCATAACACTGTGTATAGGGTGTTTATCAAGGTATGCTTAAATGAATAAAGAATAAATATTAGATTCATCATCTTTAATCTCACTATCATCAGAAGTAATAGAAGGTATCTACAATATAGGAGGTATATGTCATGTGTAAGCAATAATGATTCCATCCAGTGGGCGTCCATAATGTGGTGGGGGAGGATGTGCATTATTTCACTTCTAGTTTCTTCTTAGAATGGTGTTTCAAAGGATTGTTAAATATTTTCTATTTAGGGTGATTAGAAGGTTGTGCTCTTGATTCCCTAAATAGATACTAAAATGTAAGTGTTAACTATTCTAGTCACCATTTAGTTTCATCATGGGTTGCAATGGTTTTCTATATATATTTGTGATCTCACATTATTTGGAGTGAACACTATTAATAGATTACTATTCACTAAACACTATCTACAAAACATTATTCATGTGACTATGAATGGTGATGTGGTATAGTGGTGAGGAAGCCTAGACCATAATGAATATTACATGTTATGTGAGTCACATAGACAAGATATGGGTTGAAGTTCTAAGGAGGCCCATGATTTTCATGTCTAGACAAAGTCAAAAAGGCTATTTTGGACTTTAGAGGAAAGGTGGGAGAAAAAGATAAAGAAGTGGAGCATCTTTTGACCTTGTGGGGAAAAAAAATAACTATTGATTACTATTCATCCTATGTGATAGTGGGAGACAAAATATTAAATTACATTCAAGTGATTGATCATGTCCAAATCAGATCCACCTTTTGACCATGGATAAGCACCTTCACTTGTGGACACTATTCATGAATAGTGAATGTGGTCCATTTTTTGCCTCCATTTCAATTTTATCTCTTAGATATATCTTTAATTATGTATTTATATATAGGTATGCCTCCTCTCTTGTAAATTTATAATTGAAATCTTTGGCTTTCATGCTTCATACTTGTTTAATGCCTTGGAATGAAGAAAAAGGATAACTTTTTCTTCTCAAGTTTGCATCGTGTGTATGATCTAATGGATTGTTTGATGAATGTTTATGATGGTGTCTTAATATTCATCTCATTTTAATATTCATTATTACCTCTTTAAAAATTTGGTAGTCTTCTTGCATGTCATATGGTGTGTGCCAAGTAGTTTTGCAAAACTCTACATGTGAAAAACCTTTATCTATGTCTTCTTTCAGACCTCTCTTGATTTATGCATTAAATAAAACCTCCATATTGAAATAACTATATGAGGAGAGATAATTTTTTTATTTATGTAATCATATTTTAGTTTTAATCCATTTCAGTGTGTAATCGTGGCAAGTTGAGGAAACTAGTATTTTGGTGCATCACCTTCTTTCATTTTTTTTGGTTCCTCTCTCTCCCTTTTCCTTGAAACATTTGGAATAGTTTTACTATTTAGTTTTAGGTTATTCATCAAGGGAACCATCACTCTCTATAGATTCACTCCTCACATAGGGTCACCCAAAACTTGAGGAGTGTTTTTATTGTGTCAGTTGAAAGGAGAAGTCTTGAAACCACTTCTCCAAAAGGTGCAACTTCAAGTGACAATAGTTTTTAGCACACTCAATAGAACAATATTGACATCCTTTGAAGGAATTTTTGGTGATATCCTTCAATGCATCATCATTTTGAGGAAACAAATCAATCATCAATGGAAACTGCAATCATTCTGATTTTAGATCAATTGCAAATTTGAAGACATTTTGCAAGCACATAATGACTCCAAACTTTCTAGTTTCAGATCAATCTTATGTTTTCATGGACCCTAAAGAAGATCTTGATGAAGAATGGAAGAAATATTTTGATATAATTGAAGAATTTTAATCAATATTTATATATGTTAAGGATATTCCACCACATGTTGTGCTCAATCTAGAGCACAACATTGAGCAACAAGAGGAACAAAATCAACTTACCCATTCACTCCAAGACAACTACATTTTCAATCAAGACAATCGGGTAAGTGATTTTATTTACATTATTGGATATGTATATCACTATCAAATTAAACATCTAATCTTTTGCCACCTTTTTTTGGCTTCTCTTAATCATGAATAACATATTAAGTTGATTAGGAAGGGTAGCTATTTTGTACAACCAATCAATGGCTTTGTGTAGATGGCCTTTTGATTGGTTAATTTAGACTAGGTAGTTTTTTTTATTACAAGTTTTTATTTCATATTATAATATTAGGTCAGTTTTATTTCATTTCCTCCAAGTTCTTACATGCACATTGTTATTATAGTTTAGTTATGTTTTTTATTTCCTTTAAGTGCTTGTGTGCACATATAGTTGTTCTTTGTTCCTCGCTTGTCGAGAAGGTAATTTTAATTTTTTTATAAGTTATTTAAAGGAATTAAATGTATGATTGAAATTTAAAATCATATTATGATGGAACACATATGACTCCATGCCCACTAGATTGCATAAGGCTACTGGATTTATGAGTAGTAGGCAATCATCTCACAAAGGTCATCAGAATGTTAATTGTTCCAATCACTATTTGGTTGCATCATGGGTTTCAATGGTTTTCCATATATATATATATATATATATATATATATATATATATATCACATTTATTGGAGTGAACACTATTCATATATTACTATTCTCTAAACACTATTTATAAAACATTATTCACATAGACACTATTCATAGTGATTATGCATGATGATGTGGCATAGTGGTGAGGTGGATTTTGGGTAATGTGGTATGGAAAACAAGGAATATTACATGTTATGTTAGTCACATGGACAAGATATGAGTCAAATTTCTAAGGAGACACATGATTTTCTTGTCTAAACAAAGTCAAAAAGCTATTTTGGACATTAGAGGAAAGGTGGGAGAAAAAGACAAAGAAGTGGAGAATATTTTGACCTTGTGGAGAAAAAAAATTCACTATTGATTAATATTCATCCCATGTGAGAGTGGGGGAAAAATATGAAATAACATGCAGGTCATTGATCATGTCCAAATCAAAGATCCACCTTTTGACCATGGACAAACACCTTCACATGTGGACACTATTAATGAATAGTGAATGGTGAATTTTTCTCCTCTACTTTGAATTTATCTATTATATTTATCTTTAATTATGCATTTATATAAAGGGATGTCTCATCTCTTGTAAATTTATAATGAAAAACTTTGGCTTTGAAGCCTCATACTTGTTCAATGCCTTGGAATGAATAAAAAAGCTGATTTTTCCCTTCTCAAGTTTGCATCTTGTGTATGTTCTAATGGATTGTTTGATGAATGTTTGTGATGGTGTCTTAAGATTAATATAATTTTTCATCTTCATTATTACATATTTACAAATATGGTAGTATTATTTCAGGTCATATGGTGTGTGCCAAGTAGTTTTGCAAAACTCTAGGTGTAGAAAACCTTCATCTGTGTCTTCTTTCAGACCTCTTGATTATCCCTCTTGATTTATGCATTAAGAACAACCTCCATATTGAAATAATTATGTGAGGAGATATATATATTTTTATTTATGTAGTCATATTTTAGTTTTAATCCATTTTAGTGTGCAACCATGACAAGTTGAGGAAACTAGTGTTTTGGTGCATCACCTTCTTTCATTTTCTTTGTTTCCTCTCTCTCCTTTTTCCTTGTAGTAGTTGGAGTAGTTGTAGTGTTTAGTTTTATATGATTCATCAAGGGACCCAACCCTCTCTTTATATTCACTTCTCATATAAGGTCACCCATAATCTGAGGAGTGTTTCCATTGTGTTAGTTGAATGGAGAAGACTTGAAACCACTTATCCAAAGGGTGCAACTTCTAGTGACAACTGTAAGATTTTGATCATTGATAAGATATTTGATCTTGTGATTCAAGGTAAATCATATACTTGTATAATACCTTGGTCTCTGATGATAATCATAATAATCATTCACATCATATCCTTTTGGTAGAGGTCAACTCATATCAACCTCAATAAGATGAGGGGGAGATGTAAGATAACACTCTAGTAACCATGGGACTAACATAAACATGTGAATTGTCTCCATAGAGAATTGGATAAGATAATTTTATTGGGTTGTTGTGAAAGGATGTTAACTATGGTGGTTATTTCCTTTTTAGGCTCATGAGGTTTTACCTTATAACTTGGTTTGATTGTAAATTTGGTAGTAGATGTAGACACAACTAGTATGTTTACTACATACTTGAGCTTATTTAATGAAATAAGTTTCATTCATGGTCCCATAAAACATGTCACAAGTCATCAACATATTTTAACTTAGTAAAAATAATGGACTCATGTAAAAGAGTAATAAAACTTTACTTGAATATGTCTTGTAAATCCTTATCTTCCATAAGATTAGTGAGTTTAGCTAGCATTGTCCTATATCTCAAGACATATTCATTAATATGTTCATTGGCTCCTTTTTTGATTTTAGAAAATTGATCATAGGAAACATTTTCAGAAACATTAATGGAAAAGTGTGTTAATAATTAGTTTGCAAGAGGTTTATTATAATGATTTTATGGATTGGAGAGGTAAATCCTACAACCACCTAAAAGCATAGTCATTCGGGCTTCTTAGAAATAATTTGGTCAAAATTTTATCATTGGATGCATATTCAAGGCATGCCACATAAAAAGAGTGAAGATTTTGTTCAGGATCACCCTTGCCATCATAAAATGCGAATTTAGGTGAAACAAAACTAGTTAGCAAAGGGTGCAAACATATCTCAAGTGCAAGATGGTTATACAAAACATATTTCAAATCAATAACATGATGAGACTTTAAATAATTTTGTTTAAAATTTGTAACCTTGTCCTCCAAGGTATTTATAAATTGAAGTAATTGAACTATAGGCCCAGTGGGATTTAGATTAGTAAGTTGAGTAGTCACCAAAGAGGATGTAAACATGTTTTGAGTAGTTATAGGTATTGAAACTAGTATTTGTGTTCAAATAATTGGTAATTATATGATGTATTAATAGTAATATCAAGAAATAAAGGTTTAAACACATAACCCATGCCCACACTAGATGTAGATGGATTGATGGGTGTGGGCTTAGTTATAGTGCATTCTAAGGATTCACCATCACTAGGTGAGGTAACATTCATTTTATCTTATTTAATTATTTCATCTCTTACAACATACAAAAATGCATCCATTAAGCTCTTTTTATTGTTTAGATGAGTAATCAATGCTTATTTATCTACCATTTGGAATTGTGTTTTTCCTCTAAATTTTACATTGCTTCACAAATAAAAAATCTAAGTTTTTCAACAAAGTACGACAATCAGGAGAAATAAAAAAAATTTAATTGACCTAGGGTTTGATGTTCACATCGGGTTCACCAAATATTTAACCCTAAATTGGATAAGAGGTTATCCTACCTTAGAGTTGTAATAGGGTTAATAATATAGAAATAACAATATACAAGGGTGATAATAGAATCTATAGCAGGCCAATTAAGTCTAAACTCAGATACAAACATACACTAAATTTATTATGATAACTATAGGTTATACATAGAAAGTACAACTAAGATATGTATGGAAATGACATAGAAGTAATATACTTAGTTGGTTCTAATGATAACACAGTGCTAGATTTGGAATAGGTAGAAAGTAGGTTGGAAGATGATTTTAGAATAGTCATCAAATTTTTTATCCGATGCTTCTAGAACTCTAGACACTAATTTCATTTTGGGATGGTTATATCAACATTACTATTTGGGTTAGACATGAGTGTCATATATAGAATACCTACTTAAAAGGGATGTGACCACCTAGATGATTATGGGTTTGTCTTTACCTTCACTCTAGTGCATTTAGATTTGGGAAATGGAATATTGTTCCTCATGAATTTATAAAAACCTAGTTATTAATCTTCATTGTGGCCTTGGGTGAAAATGGGTTTGTGGGAACATAGTGTCGAGATGACCTTAAAGACCTCTCTATCAGTGAGTGTTGCCTATGTAGCCAATAATTTGAAGAGGTGTTCAAAGTGATGTAGTTCTCCCCTATGTATTGGCTTGTGTGTGAATCATGTAATATGTGAAAATTAAGTAAAACATTGATTTAGCTCGTAACTTTTCAATACCTTTAGTTTCCCCTTTACTACTTCAAACTTGTACATATTTTTTTACCTATGACTATTATGAAGATAGGGAAGTTTTATTGACTTTAATTCTTGATAGAGTGATTTTGATAAGTTACCTTGGTCTCTTTTGGTATTTTCTAGGTGAGTAATTAATTAGGGTTTATATTTTATATATATATCAATCCATTTATATTAGTAACTCACATTAAAGCACTTAGGTCAACCATTAGGATATGCTTCATTTGTAAAATAGATAAATTTAAGGAATTGGACATTTGTTTTAGGTCAAGACATTAATGTTGGAAGTAGATACTAAGGGGGGGGGTAAATTAGTAAATAAAAATGCACATTCAATTCCAAAAACATTCCATTATACATCAATTTGATCTAGGAACATAAACATGAAAGCACATACATCTAAAGCATGAACAAGATTATACATCACATGAACACATCATCTATGTAGGAAACCCTCATGGGGGATAAAACTAACTAAATCCTAAAATATGGACTACATTCCTATAAAGACAAGATTTAACATTTAGACTAGTACCAACTGATCAAGGAGCACCTACCCCTCAATTTAGTCAAGCACCCACTTGACCTTTAGTTAGCTCTAACTAGCAAGGATGCTACAACCCCCTAGGCAACCAAACACCAACTCAGTTACCTCTATTCTAATATCCACCTCTGATTTTATGTAAAACACATCTGATGATTGACTCCTCTTGCTTTCACTCTTCACCCCTCAATCTTTCTCAAACAACCTTTAGGGCTTACTTGCTCAATCTGCCTCTTTTAGGCTTATTAGGTCTAATGACCTATGTGTTCACATTTATCATCTTGATCAGATAATTATGTGTTATATTCTTGAATCTATAATGGTCCTTAATGACCTGTACCTTCTCTTTCAAATATTCTCTCCTTCACTTGGATCTCCACACACACAACTCGCACAAATATGCTAATTAGGCCTTGTACTTATACCAATCCTATTGGTCTAACCCATATTGGTCAACCAAGATGATTCAAACACTTGTCTTAAACTTGGAAGAGGTATCCACACATGTTACCTAGGTAAGACACACACTTAATAGGTTGGCCATTACCTTATTATCCCCAAACCACCATTAGGCCTTAGAGAGACCTAAAGCAATTAGGCCTACTCACCCACACGTTACAACTTGGACTCATTGGTCCACCTTCATCCTCTACCAATTCTTAAAACACATAAAACATATCACCAATATGCCCTTTTTAATTCCCACAAAGGTCCATGCCACTTGTAAATCAAAATCACACCTTGAACCTAGCAATTAGGTCTCCTCGCTCTTTTAGGCTTTATACATAAAAAACATAGTATTAGACTTTTGAAGTATACTATTACTTTTATCACATAACCACATGAAAAAATCATATGTATGGAACCTAAAATACCTCCATGTTCCTTACACACTCCAACATAGGCCAACAAACCTCAAACTACATTTCTCAAGATGACCACTCAGACTAGTCATATATATTCAAAATATAGTCAAACCATTTTGAATATTCATATTTGATCAGGGACATACCATGAAATAAAGTACCTTATAATTATTATTTTGGACTTATATAACAAAATAAAACTCAATGGATGCTTTAACTCTACACAAACAACTTCTAACTCATTCCTTTAAAATGACCACTCAAACTGTATGTGGCTTCCATAAACCCAGTCATATAGATGTTATTGTCTAGTACATGAAATGACACTTTAAAAACATATAATACATATTTATAGATTATATGTGATACACACACACACACACACACACACACACACACACACACACACACACACACACACACACACACACACACACACACACACACACACACACACACACACGCACGCACATGCACACGCACACGCACACGCACATGCGCACGCGCACGCGCGCGCGCACACACACACACACACACACACACACACACACACACACACACACACACACACACACACACACACACACACACACACACACACACACACATGATTAGGGATGAATAAAATGACTTGGATTTTTTTTAATACATATTACCTATGTTACATTTATTTTAAAGTGGTTATGTTTTTCCTACATAGGTGAAATAGTGCTTTCAAAGTGGCTTGTCTAAATAATGAAAATTATGAGATAGTGATCTAAGGAGTTGGTCTATTAGACCAATATATGCTACTAAAAGTTGGTCTATAAGGGTAAATGCCTTCACCTTCTTCCCAACCTTCCATTCCCACTTACCAATATGTAATATCTTATCAACCTTCCATTTCAACTTACCAATATGTGTCATCCTCCCAACCCTCTACTAACTACTCATATGTGGCATCTTCAAAACCCCAACATAATATACCTTACAATTATGGGGGTGCACAACCAAAAAATGATCTTATCAAGATGTTGATGGATAATATGACCAATCTAGATTCATTTGTTTCTGGTTCCCACAACATCTTGTCATATGATCAAATTTACAATGAGCCAATTCACCCATCCATCCTAATCTGACCATACCCTCCACAATGGGAACTTCTAAAATTTTCCAAATTTCAAAGCAAAGAAGACCCCCAACAACATCTTAAAGTGTTTAGGCATTCATGTTGTTTGATTACAATGATTTTCTTCTTCTTCATACCTTCCCCATGTCCTTAGGTGGTCCTACATTAGATTGGTATAGTGATATTACCAAGCACTCTCTCTTCTCTTTTTCCCAACTAGCCCAAACTTTCTTAGACCATTTATTTATAAATATTTATATTAATCTATCAACAATCTCTATTCCATTAGGCAATTCAAGGATGAGACAATTGCTGACTTTATGGCCCATTGGAGAGCTTTGATTAACCAAATCTCTTTATCTTTACCCCAACCTGGGTTGATTGGGATTTTCTCTCAAGCTTGTGTTAAGTATATCTCATCAACCTTATAGGTTCAGACTTTTTAATCCTTTGATGAGGCATTCACCATGGCTCAGAATTGGATATTAGAGATATTGATGAGTGAAATCTTAAATCAAAGGAAAAAAATCTATTTTCAAATCAAATGAAGCTTACTCCTCCAAAACCACCAACTATACCAACACCAACACCAAAGCTAAAGGAACCACAAATGTAGTTGTGCTTAAAATGACTCCTCCTTTGGCTGTCAACCAACCAAATTATTCTACCTCCTCCAACCAAATTGCAGAAACTCAAAACCACTATGTCCAAAAATAGTATACTTTGCTAAGGAAGTCATACGCTTCAGTTTTGGAAAAGTTATTGAAGGCATCTATCATACAACTTCCTCCCATTAAACTGCCCCAAAATTTTGATTCTTCTCATCCTATACCTAGTTGGTATAATGAAAATGAATTATGTGACTTCTACCATGTCATTGGACATGATGTTAGTAAATGTAATACATTCAAAAACATTGTCCAATATTTGATTGATAAGGGATAACTTGTGATGGATAATCTGAATGTACCCCTAAATCCATAACTTGAAATTTTTAGACATCCATTCCCCAACCATTCACCTTACACAAATGATGAAAATAATGATGCAGAATCTTCTAAAAAGCATGAGGTCCACACAATTAATGTTTTTCTTAGTGAACTAATTGTTAACAAACCTATGTCCCAAACTACCACCTCTTCTCCACTTATTGAGGTAGTGGAGTCACCTTCCCTTTCTTTGGAAAATGAAATAAAGGAAGCAACTATCACCTCTTCTCCACTTATTGAGGTAGTGGAGTCACCTTCCATTTCTTTAGAAAATGGAAAAAAAGGAAGAAAATATCATTCCTTATCCACTTATTGAGGTAGTGGAGTTACCAACCTCTCTTTTGGAGGGCATAGCAAATGAGGAAACCATTATTTCCATCCCTCTTTCTTCGATGATAGATCCATCCACCCTTCCTTTAGAAAGCATTCCTAAGGAAAAGATTTCTTCTCCTACCCCTTATATGGATGAATCATGTAGCGAGGCTTTGAAACCTTTGATAAATGAAAAGGAGAATATGGAACTAAACCCATCTATAAGCCCTTTTCTAGGGTGGTCCAAAAATTAGAGTTTTATTATCCCAACCAAACTTTGATCGAGGAAAATTTTGGTATCACCTTGGATTCCCTTACCCAAATAAGTATTATTCATCAACCTCACCCTTGTCTACCCAACCTTCCACTAGTGAGACAACCATCACCCCAACCAAACCAACAAAAGCCTCTATCTCCTAAAAATTAGATAAGCCATCAAACTCAACTCCCTCCAAAGAAACCAAGGTATCTCCCATTATCCCCATAAATCCCATAAATAACCTAGGTGTGATCCCCACTTAGAATTTTACCCATCTTCCATTGAAGTTAGATTTGACATCCCTGAACCCACCTACGAATCCACAAGTCAAATCAACAAAGAAAGTGGAACCATATAGGAGTCTAAAATCCAAAAACTTGTTGTCCATTTCCACGTTTCCTTTAATTTTAGGACCAAATCCATAGTCCATCTTAGTACCTCATCCTTCCATCTTTATTAAGAAACCAAGTCTCCCAAATAAATCCCAAACCCAACCTCCACTTCTAGCTACACCTCTACCTATTCTTGCCATGCCTTCTACCTCCAAACCTTCTACTTTCAAACCATCCACTACCAAACCTTCTATTTCCAAAAATTCTAATTCCAAACCATCTCCTTCTAAGCCTTTAACTTCTAAATCATCTACCCCAACTATCAAAGCCAAAGCCTCCACTCCCTTTCCACCTTTACTAGAGTCATATTATACCATATTACAAAGGTTTCTCCAAGCCTCCTACTTGGTCTTGCCTCCTATCAAACTATTTGATCCCCTTAGTCCTATGCCATCTTGGTTTAATAACAATCTAGTTTACTCATACCATAGGATTCCTGGGCATGATATAGAGAACTACAAATCTTTCCAAGTCAAAATAAAAAAACTATGTGATGAGGATGGATTATTGATAGAATAACCTCCCATGATCCCACCACTAGTCTAAGAGCCAAAGGAAACTACCCCACACCTACCTACTCCCAAAATCTCATCAAAGAGTGAGGAGGAACCGAAACATTCCACTAGTCCAACTCCTTTTCAAATCCATAAAATCCATGTGGTCACCCGATAATAGGCCCAACAAAAGGATAAAGGGAAATCAAAGGTGTCCATCCCATGGACATACAATTCTTCTACCACCATAACACCCAACTAAGCCCAAACACCTTCACCCAAGCCCAAGATTTCTATCTTGGGAACACCCCAATTTAACCCCTCTAAGTTAATACAAAGGGTAGTTCTAAAACAACTTCACCATAAATTGGTGAAGATGAAATTATATGACCTAATCAACAATTCACCCCATTACCGTTAGGCCATGATAGAGGCTTTGTAGTCCACATAGGTTCATCTTGAAGATCCATAACCTCTAGTAGCCTTCATTAGATCCCTTTATCTTTCCACCCTCATCACCTTTAAAGATTTGAAGATACCCCTTATTCATCTAGATGATCTAGATCCTTCCCTTTTCATTACTACCTACATCAACCAAACCCATGTTAAGAGGGTTATGATTGATGAGGGAGCCAACATTAACATTATTTTTTCCCATGTGTATGACCAACTAAAATTTCCAAAGAATATCATGTTAGAAACTATAGCAGTGCTCTGATATTTCAATGATACCATGGATACAACCTTAGGGATAGTCATCCTTAATATTCATTTAGTAACTCACACTCTTCTTGAGCTCTTATACATGGTAGAAGGTTAGTTCTAATATAACATTTTTCTTGGATGCCATTGGATCCATTCCATCCACCTTACATCAGTGTATCAAGTTTGAGTATGAGGTTCAAGTCCACACCATACTAGTTGACCCTAGTCCTGTCAAGTCATGTAATATGACTTACCAACCTAATGATTTTCTCCTCCTCCCATCAACTAAGCTTCCACCAACCAAGGATGAATCATCTTCTTCTACCATCAACCAAGCTTCTACCATCTCATTCATACCTTCCACCCAAATCCCCTTGAAGGACCCTTTGGATTCAACATTCCAATGTCTATCAATTGGGGAGTATCACCTTTTGACCTTAGATGCATTCCCTACCCCCTAAGAGTATGGGAACCTTAACCAAAAACCTATCTATGATTCTAATATTAGAACCATTATTCCCTTTGGACCTCCTAATTACCAAACTAATCTTGTTTATGGGGGATTTAATCAACCACTTTTTGCCTTCACTACATCTTCTTTTCCTAAACTATTTACCTCTAATTTTTCCTACTTGGATAAACCAGAGTTTGCCAAGACATACCTCCATAGGTGTGCTTGGAAGCGATTCAGTCTAAGACACTATGATCATGGATCACATGAGTTGATACCATGCAAAAACCAAAAATATTCTGAATGATTTGGTCTCACATTCATTCCACTAAAGGAGCCAACCAACTGACCCCCCATCACTATCATTGAGGAAGAAATCCCATCCTTTTTAACCCATTTCCCTTTGAAATCTGAAGATCTCATTATCATTCCCTCTAATTTTTTTTAATCAAAATGATCACTTTGGGACCCCTAACTTATCATAAGGATAGGGAAACCATGACCATTCCTCTAACTCATCTTGAGATGATAGAAGATGATTCTCTTACCATTCATATTATTCAGTATCAAGATGACAATTCCCTTCTTACCTATCTTGGTATATAAGATTTTTCTATTCATAAATATCTCCCTCCTAAGATTTCAACCATGTTGAATGAATCCATTGTGTATTTAAACTTGGGTACTCAAGATAGCCCTCACATCATTAAAATTAGATAATACCTATATCCCTAAAAGTGTCAAGAATTTTATTCCTTTCTACAAGACTGTAGCATAACATTCATTTGGTCTTATAGTGACATGCTAAGAATCAACCCTACCATCATCATCCATAATATCATTACTACCCTTGATGTTAAGCCTGTTAGGCAAAAGCTTCATAATATAGACCCTCGTATAGTCCTTATCAAAGAATAACTCTAGTGCCTTGTATCCATCAATTTCATCCAACCCATTGACTATCCCCAATGGGTCTCAAATATCATTCTAATCACCAAAGCAATAGGGGGACTTTACATTTTCATGGACTTTTATGATCTTAACCTTGCTTTCCCAAAGGATGATTTTATGGCTAATGATGAAATGTTATCTCTTATAGATGGGTTCTCAAGCTATAATCAGATCTTGATTACCCCTGAAGATCAACATAAAATTGCTTTTATCACCCTATAAGAACATTTTTGCTAAAGGGTCATGCCTTTTAGTCTAAAAAATGATGATGAAACCTAACAATGTGATATGAACTATATATTTCATGGCATTATTCATAAAACCATAGAGGACCACATCGATGACCTCCTTGGAAAGTTTAAATATCATAAGGATCATTTGGTCATTCTTAAGTTTATCTTCGAGCATCTTATCCACTTTAATGTCTACCTTAACCCTAATAAGTGCATATTTGGGGTCTTATTAGGAAATATTCTTAGCTTTATTGTCTCTCTTCATGGAATTGAAGTCGATCCTATTAAATTCAAGGAAATCCTTGACATGCCTCCATCAATCAACCTCAAAGAACTTTGTAGCCTGTAGGGGAAGATCCAATCCATTCACCATTTCATCTCTTGACTATCTAATAGATGTCAACCTTTCCATCACCTTCTTAAGAAGGATATATACTTTAAGTGGAACAAAGACTATCAAAAGGCATTTGACTTAATTAAAGAGTATTTTCTTTCCTCACCTATTCTTGTTCCTCCAAAAAAGGACCAACCATTTTACGTCTATATTTCCACCACCACTCATTATTTAAGGGCCATACTTGTACATCCAGATGATCAACATAAAGATAAATCAATCTACTATATAAGTTGAAAACTTATAGAGTACAAAAATTGATATAACCATACCAAGAAACTATGCCTCACTTTGGTCTTTATGGCCTCTAAACTCCATCATTACCTTTTTAACCACAAAACCTATGTTATAACTAATACTAACCCACTCAAGTATATTCATTCTAAGCCATATCAAAATCAACGTATGACTAAATGGCTCATGATTTTAGCTAAGTTTGATCTTGAGTTTCTCTAGTAAAATTCAATTAAAGGGAAAGTCATTGCTGACCAATTGATCGAGGCACCCTTAGCAAACAACCAACCTTCTCCTCTTGAGTTTTCCAATGAGTCCATCATAACTCTTTCTCAAGTGGCCATCACTTATCAAATGACCATGTTATTTGATGGATAAAAGTGTCAACATGGTGGGGGTGCCAGTATCATTCTTATTCACCTTAATAGGAAGCTTCTTCCTTTATCCTTTAAGCTTGATTTCAATCATACCAATAACATGGCTAAGTACAAGGCCCTAGTTATAGGTCTCTAAACTGCTTTAGCCTTAGGAGTCAAAATAATCAGTATGTTTAGTGAATTCACTTGGTGGTCAATCAAATCAATGGATCTTACCAATGTAAAAATGACATTTTACTACAATACAAATAATTGGTAGATGCACTCTTAGCATCATTTGATCATTACCTTATCCAACCCACTCCACAATCTAATAACAAGTTCACCAATACCATGGCCTCTCTTTTCTCCCAAATCCCATCTACACCTCCTAAATCTAAGATCTTTGTCACTATACACCACCTTAACAATCCCTCTTATACCAAATCAAACCTTCCTTCCATTTGTCACATGGCAGAGGCCCAATCTGACATTTGGTATAAGCAAACATTTGACTATCTAAACCTAGCCGTTGTTCCTTCTGATCTTTCTATAAATGGTCAAAGAGAATTTATACAAAGTACCTCTCATTACACCATACTAGGGGGAATTATTTATAAATGAGGCTTTCATGGTCTCCTCTTTAGATACCTACATAGTCATGAAATATCTCACTCTATCAAGGAAACACATGATAGAATTTTTGAGGAAAACTTTAGTGGATAGCTATCACTAAACGTATCCTTTTCCTTGGATATTATTGGCCTACCCTTAATCAAGGTTGTTGTGATTACGTAAATAAATGTTTCAAGTGTCAGCAACACGCTAATTTACATCATGTACCTAGTCATGGTCTTCAAGTCTCTAAGGATGTTTGGCCCTTCTCACAATGGGGATTGGATCTCATTGGTGAAATTAACCCCCATTCTTTGTAATGACATCATTTTACCATCACTATGACATAATATTTCACCAAATGGGTAGAGGCTTTTCCCCTCATTTTAACCAAAGCCAAAAATATTGTTGACTTTATTAACCATAACATTATATGTCGCTTCAGTGTCCATCATAAAATTATCACCAATAATGTAAAATCTTCTAAAAATAAAAAAGTACAAGGCCTTTGTGATGCATTTGGTATTAATTTAATATTCTCATCGCCTTATCTTCCACAAGCTAATGGATAGGCTGAAGCTTCTAGTAATACCCATAACAAAATGCTAACTAAAATGGTCAATGCATATGGCTAGGATTGGCACTTACACATTCCCTTTACCTTGTGGGCATATCAAACTAGCATTCAAACCCCTACAAGTGCTACCCCTTTCTCTCTTGTCTTTGGAGTAGAGGTTGTCTTGCCTCTCAAATTCCAAATTCCATCTCTTCATATATCCCTATAGGATATCACTTTTAAATATGATTATCATCAAGAAAGTTTAGCTCGACTTGAGCTACTTAATGAGTGACATTTGGCCACACTTAAACATCTTCATGTCTATCAAGAACCAATTAAGCACACTTATAACAAACACCTAAAAGAATGAGAAGTAAATATCAAAGACCTCATATTGAATGAAAATTAACATGTAACCAATATGGAAAAATCAAGCGCTGCAAGTTTGCTTTCAATTGGATTGGACTATAGATCATAATGCATAAGTATGGGCTAGGAGCTTACTATTTATCATCTCTTGAATGGAAACTAGAACATGAGCCCCCAAATGCTTTGCATCTACATAATTTATTTTGTTAAAATAAGATTTAAACTCACCTTCTATCTAACTTAAGCTTGTCCCTTATTTTATGAGATTATCACCTTCATTCCCTCACTTTGGGGACAACTGATTATAGCATAGAATCATGTGATTTTCCATCACAGTTATAGCCTTAATATTAAATATGGGTACCATGTCTCTACTCATGGCATGATTCTCATGGATCATTTTCATCCCTATTAGGATGGAATCCCATGGTCATTGTCTCTTAAATCACCCTCTCATCCACTCTTCAACCTTCTTGTGCTATATTTTTGCTTTCATAAATGTAAGCCTTAAAACCTCTATAATCAAGTATATGTTTAAACTAGAAAAAGTATAAAATATTCCATCTTATGGGCCATCTCTAGCATTTTAGACTACTCCCTTGAGGGACAACTACCACAACAATTCAAAAACTGCTTAATATAAAGTAGACTGATCCCTTGAAGGACAACTATCACATGTCTAAAATAAGTCATAAAGCTAAGACCATTCCGTTAAAGGATGGCTAAGGAAAATATTTATCATATCAAGTAATTTATTGAAAGTTTCTTGCATTGATAATCTTACCCAAGCTCTCAAAACATCATAACACCCATTGTCAAATACAAAAAAGAAAAATTATGACAGTTGCAATCAACTTTCACAAAATCAAAATTATGGAAGCCATAATCAGCTTTCATGAATAGACTTCCTGCATCGATCAATCTACATCATATATGATATAGACTTGTTTATATTGGCTCTTTGGAAACCTATAGAAGAGGCACGCTAGCCTCACAAGAAGGATCCACTTTCCTTCATCTCCCTTTTGCCTTCCATAAAATAAGGGATTTTGAGCTTACTTGACATAATGTGATTAAGAATTTATTAAAAAACTAATGAATGCTAATGGGAATCATATGAACGACTTATGTTCATAATTCAATCTATCTTCCTTTTGGTAGTCCTCACCAATGAAAGAGCATCGTATCTCTTTCTTATTTTTCACCTACTTGTTGATACATTCATCAAGATTCTTGTTTTTTGATTGTTTTAACTTTCTTATCTTTTCTTTACATATAGTTTTGTTATCCAAACTTACTCTATGTGTTAAGATTAATATTTAAATTCAACCCTCATCCAAACAAGTGAAAATCATTCAAAACATCTAAAAAACATTATATGTTTTATTTTGTGAATGCCATTTAACCCTTTCACATCATTATTTATTTAAGTGTTTTAATCAGAAAACATTTTAATAAAAATCATCATCTCATATATCAAAATACCATCTCATGTATCTAAGCAATAATCACATCCATAAAATTAATTCATCTTGTTTATTATAACCATTTAATCATTTATTTACATTAAATAAATGAATCAATACAAATATGTTATCCATCACATATCTATTTAGATAAGGGATCACATTGATTCATTAATTTAAAACATCCACATTCACAACATTTAATTAAGCATATACCTACTCATAGTAAAAATGCTAAATAACATCATAACCATGCCATAAACATCATAAACAACATCATCACATGAGCTAAAATTAACCATGACATCATAAAATAACCATAACCATAAACAAAATCAATCAACCATAATCACATCATAACTCATAATCAAATGCCATATCTATATATCAAATGTCCATGTCTCTCAAAAGTTATATACATCTTGCTTCATCAACTCAAAAGTTGGTATCAAAATCATATAAAATAGCAAGGAGTCTCATAGGGTCTATGGTGTTAGAGAACTACTACCCCCTAGAGCCTATCCATATCTCAGACCCGTTTGTGCACCTACAAATACTACCCACTCATTAGGAGTCACATTGCTAACTCTCCCACCCATGAATTGCTCTACCACATACTCAACATACTAGGGTGTATTTGGAAGCTATGTAAGGACTAGTGCCTCATGGTATCACATCTCCTCTATAGTGGCCACATATCTAAACATGGGGATGGTATGTGATGGTCCTATTGATGACCACCCTCCTACCTATCTTAGGGCATCCCTCTCTACTAATATTAGGGTCACTAATCCCTATGCCTAATCCCTCTCCTAAGTAACTGAGGCTAGTTGAGCTCATGCATGATCCCTCTCCTTCATAAGGGTCACCACCTATCCCCATGCCTGGTCTCTCTCCTAAGTAAGAATAGTGACCTATCCTTAGAGAGGGTCTCTCTCTTGTGTCTTCCTTATTAGCTAACCCTATGTTATATCTCTCTCTAAAGTCATTACTGTTAGTGCTACCTATGCTAAAATCAATACCACTCTCACCTGATCTCTCTCAGTGACAAGTGCCTATCTACCTAGAGAATCAACATCCATTTGATCCCCCTCCTCCTCCATCTATACATTGATATCTTGTTATTATCCACCTACACCTTCCACATATCCTTATCCATCATCTCCTCTAAAACTTGTAGTGGTATAGTGTTCCTGAAACCATATAATATAATCATGGTTGATGCCCACATCATCCACACCTTCTACCACTAGTAAGTCCTCATACTCAAAATCCTACTTAACTAGTTATGGTGGAGGAAATGGTGCCTCTGCATCCTCTCTCCTATACCAAGGAAATACCCTCAAGATACCATGTACCAATCCAAATTGCCTCCTCGCTTAGTTTAATAAGATCATATCTACCTCCTACTACCACCTCCCATGTATCTATTTATAACTCTGTAATGAAAATGTGTGTCTAGTGCAACCAACCCATGATGGGAATTTAGTGTAACATCTATATATGACCTCCCCATTGACCAATGCCTCCAATCTATCTTTAAACCAATATAGATCTTGTCCCTTTACTCCTATTGATGGAAGTGCATGATCTACCCTCTACCTCATAAAACCAACCCTGAACCATATCTAATCCCATGTGTTCTAGGGTAGTCTAGTTATTCATAGCACAATGATGTGCTCATAGGTCCAATAATGCAATATGAAGCCTATACTCATATCATATCATCTATGTACATGATACCCCTAGATCTCACGATAGATATGAACTAGTAGAATTAGAGTCCATGTAAACATTGTCTGGTCCTCCATCATATCCACTAAGATGCCTAATAATACCTAAAATAGTCTATCATTGCTTGAATCAATAAGTTCATAACAAGTCACATATATCATCATCATAGTCATGAGCCATATCTCCACCCTATCCATGTGGTACATATCTCCAAAATAGAATCCCCTTGCATTCCACCTTGCCTACACAAAATCCTCCTTGAAAAGTTGATCCATATAAGCATCCTACTCCTCATTGTGGATGTGCTCTAGCACCTGACCCCATATAGGCAATCTCAATATCCTATGAATATCCTCTAATAAGATCATGATCTCACCTATAGGCAACATGAAGGTGTTGGTAGCTGGGTCCCATCTCTCAATGAGGGCTACCATCTTCATAACATCTCATGACACATGTTGATAGTATCATATGCCACCTAATCCAACTGTTGTTATATGCTCCCACTCCTATAGAGTCATGCCCCTATGAATCTTATGCAAGAGTGACAACACTTGGTCCTGCATCACCAACGATTAATTTTCTTGCAAGGTTAGAAACATACCTTAGCTTAACCTACAGTTTCCAAAATAACATATACATTCTACCTATCACACCTATCTCTACCTACCTCTTCACTTATGACACCATCTCTCCCAAGCCTACATCTAACAACTACTCTTTAGTATTAGATTTTACCCCTTCACCTAAGTCTTTGACTACTACATTAAGACCACCCAAACTCTAAACCACCTTGAAAAAATAACCTACCTTACTTTGTACCTTCATCCCTTAGCCTTCTTAAAATTACTATCAATGATCAAGTCCTGACCGGTGTTGGTTCCTTGTGGAACCACTACCAATCAACCCTCAACTGGCATTAGGTTTTTAATAACCTCCCTTCCATTTTCAAACCAAGGGACCCCTTGTCACAACATTACCCACCCCATAAACTATTGCATTAGTCACATGGACTACTTGTTTAAAACATTTTATGACAACCACACCTTAACAAGTTTGCCATAATTTGCATCCTCACCTTATCATGTTTCATGATGATACACTCAACCATGACCTTTTGACAGCTGACCTTTCAAATGACCTAGAATGCATCAATTTTTAGTTCTGACACTTGCATCCTATTCTATTTTCTTAGGCTCACCTAAATTTTGGCCCCATGTAACTCTGAATACCTTTGCTTGAGAGATTTGCATTTACAAGTACACCCATATCCACTATACCTAATGCAATGGCTTGGTTCACTTATTACTTGTCCTCCTTACACTAGCCTCATCTATCAATTCATACCATCTTACCCATTTTTTCCACCCATGCACACTTTTCAAACCTACACCCAACTCCATTTTTACCTCATCATCTCCCAATTTGAGGGGGAACACCTCCTCCCCTACTTGAGGCATCCAGCTTGCCATTGTATTTGTTATTTTTGTTTTGTAGCTTTAGGATGCAACCTACACAATAAAAAGGGGTGAAATGTAGACACTCAAAAATCACATAATATGGTTCTAGTCATCATCGAACATACCTTGGTCCCCTTAGCCCCCTTGGGTTAGGATTAATTAGTATAATCCTTTAACATACCCATTTACCCCCTTTTGACTAATTTAATCAAGATAATTAATTTAAAGAGGCACATTTACACCTCACCTACCCAAACCAATGGCTAATTGATTGACACTTAGCTTAAGGACCATTTCTACCCTAGCATTTAATGCCCTAACTTCCTAGACTTAATTCTACACATCCCAATGAGCCCTTTATTAACCACAAACAATTTATTAACCCCTTAACAACCAATCATTAGTGCAAATGGCTAATTTTATCCATTTTTGACCTTTTCTCCCTAACAATGACAGTCACCCCTCAATCAATGGTAGTTGACTAGGACCATTGATGGTTACTGTAACCTAAGAGCCTTTCCTCAAAGAGGTTAAAAATTATATTTTACATGAGATTCTCTTACTTTCAGGTGAATCAAATATCCCAAGCAAACCAACAACTAGACCAAATATACCCAAGTGCTTTAGCAACTCATCATGAAGAGCCAAAGGATCATTACTCTGCCCATATTACTCCAATATCTCTTGTAGCTTACAACTTAGCCTCAACACTCTTCTAGACCAACAAACTTACAGATAAGTATATGCACTTTTTATCAATTTGAGTTATTAGTTTTAACAATTACATTTGCTTGTGTCCATTCTCATCTCCCAACATTTCATTCCTTGTGTTGGGATTATCCAACTCTAGGCAATTCACCTTTTACCCCAAGCCATCCATAGACCATTCTCAATCCTATGACTGCCCAACTCTCAAGTTTGACACTCTTGAGAATCTACTTTACTCCCATGAGCAACAACCAACTCAAAAACCATCTTTAGATATTTCTTGCAACTCACCCCAACATCCATTTTTAGCCAAACCAGGACTTACAACAACTATCACTGATCATCTCTGATTGACAATAGTCATTCCTTGACCAGTAGTAGTTATTTACTTGGCACTAGTTTCATAGTGACTATCGATGGTCACTATGTGTTTTATTTTCCATAAAATAACAAGCATTTTTCACCTACCAGCCCTTGCCCAATTTTTGGTTTCTAAACTTTTGTTGCATCATAGAGGTTTAAGTTATTTTTTGAAATAGGTTTGAATATTTTAGCACTAGTCTTTTATAATTTATTTCCATTTTAGTAAAATCTCTTCATTCCTCTTCAAAATCATTTCTTGCATTGATTTTTAGTACTTTATTTTATTTCATGCAAGCACTTATTTCTATGTATCATAACTTAATTGTCTTAAAGAGTGGATTGATAGCCTCCAAGGAAGTCTAGTACTTCTTAGATCTAGCTCACACTAGGCAATCCACCCATATATATCACTAATCCACCCTTTTCTAGTTGCTTTCTTATTTGCAAGCCATCCTCCCTAGACAAAGAGGAGTATCTACAATCGATTGGATCATGCACACACAATGAAATCATTTTCTTCTACCACACCTTTATTTAAGTTTTACTCTCTTCTAAAATGAAAATAAATACAAAAAATAAGTGAGACACACTAAATTGAAATGTGAGTTAAAAACATTCTTTGTTTGGAAATAAATCCACTTATTTGGCTAGTGTAATGTGTAAAAAATAAGTTAGAAGTATAAAATTTGATATTTGGAAAGAGTGGTAAGTCAAAATCCTTTTGTTTAACTCATATGAAAAATACATAGGGTGATCTCATAGTTTAGTAGGGTGATTCTACATTTTAGTAGGACAATCTCATTATTTTGTGGATAAAATAACAATAAACAATGAACTAGTGATTCCACTAATTAGCATGGTGATATCACTGAGTTACATGGTGATACCATCACTTTTCATTATTTTCTTGATAATATGAAAAATAAAATAGAAAATAAAAAATAGAGAATGTCACCTTATCGATCTCCTCATTCTACAAGATGATCTTTTTGTTTAGCAGGTCTATCTCATCGATTTATAGGGCATTCTTGATGTTAGATTTTTGGATGTAACCTTTTGAAAATTTAAATGTAGTAGCATATTATTATTTATCCATAGAAAAGTATCATCAATATGCAAATCATTCTCACTGATGCATAAAATATAATCATTGTTTTCCTGAAAAACACTCTAAGATAGAAAATAATATAGGAGTGATATCACCATTACACAGGTTGATACCACTGATTATGGTGAGTGATCCTACTGAAATGCAATGTATTCCCATTGATTTGTAGAAAATGAAAACATAGAATAATTAACAAAAAATAAGATAAAAAATTATCTTATTTCAAATTTAGAATGGCATGAAATGTTCTCAAAAATATTATGGAGTTCATTGATCCCATCAGGTGTACCAAATGTAGATCATTGGTAAAAGAGAGGTTAGTTCATTTTTAGTGATTAAAAACCAAAGAAAATTAGCAAACATAAAATCTCAAGCTTGATCCCTTAGATAGGGAAATGTCTAAGAGAATATAAATAAATAGAAAGACATAAAATTAGAAGCTATACCTTTCCAATGGATACATTTTCCAACCCAGATTGTAAGTGTGTTAAGCTCAAATTATAGAGCTATAAATCATTGTCAATGTCACTTATTTATTTTGGTGACATATTCACTTCTCTATGAGTGGTTTAATTGATCAATGTAAATAATGTTGAAGTTTTTTTCTTTATTTTTGCATAGTAAAATTACACTTAAAAACTTGTCTATAATGTCAAATAAGCCTTGTATTTATATACTTTTTATATCGATTATGACTGCCAAATTAAGATCAAGATGTGTGGCCAAAATTTAATCTAGTTTAGAGAGTTAATAAAATAAATATTTAGGGTTTGAATCTGCATTAATTAGGCATGGTTTTATATTTATGATATTTCCTTGCATTTATACTAACACTTGACAATTTTTTTATTGATGTCATGATTCAGATATTTGTTGAATATTTAAATATTGCATAATTAAAAATTTAGCCACTTTCTATGGATTTTATATGTAGACATTTGATTTGATTTGATAGGCTAATTAACCCAAATTATCTTCTATTTGATTTATGCAATATCAAAATTTGAATATATATTCCAATTAATTAAACCAAAACATCACTTACAAAACAAAAAATTGACTTGGGGTGATTAGATGAAACTAATATTTGGTTATGGTGTATTTCCCTAATCAAGGATGCATCAATACATTTAAAAATATGCATGTTAAGTTTGCAGGCATATTTGGGTGTTTTAGTGATTTTTGACTTGATTTATGCATTGTTAAAGAAAGTCATTCTGAATGCAAATCCAACATAATAATGTTAAAATTAGAGTGTCTACAATTGGCATCTACATATAGTTTCAAATTCTACATTTGTCAATTGGGACATGATACAAGTTCATGTAAATTATATTATTTTTCAATGTTTCAATACTATTTTTGAAGTTGTAGACATGGTAGGATCATGCATGTACTCCATTGTATTTTGATCATGCATTTAAGAACAAAGTCAAAATTAAATATACAATCCATGTACAGTGGTTGATTCAATTAAAGATCATAATGCATAACTTAGAGGTTTAACTCCTTCTAACATTATGTTTAAAAAATGATTTTGGATTTCAATCTGTTTCATGTCTTGAGTTTATGAAGACCAATTGATTTAAATTGAGGTTTCTACGTCCTTCAATGGGTTCTATTTTTTATACAAGTGAAAATTCAAGTTTGTGGTTCAATCACCCTCAAATTTATCCATTGGTTCACCTAAGGAATCAAGCTCTCCTATGTTTCAATGAAGAATCATCTCCAATAAAATTCACCCTCAAATTTTTAGAGTTAAACAATTTTCAAATTTTAATGTTCAATCAATGATTCACATTCAAAGTTTGAACTTTTTCAAATTTTAGTTTTCAAAAGAATAATGTAACTACTTATTGTGTTTTGCAAGGTTTACCAAACTATGGTGCCATGCTCGATTAGAGTACTAGCTCAAAGACAAAGTGTGTATTACACATTAAAGTATATTTATCCATTCTCATGTGTATTTTACTTATATCTAATTCTTTTATTTCATTATTTGATAAAAATAAAAATCAATTATCAAGTTTCTTATGAATTTTCTCAACATAATTGTCAAAATCAATCATGTTCCTAAGCTTAAAATTTGCATCATTAATTTCAGTAGAAGGTTTATCATTAAAATTACTTGCATTATGAACATTGGAATGATTATTAAAAGAATTTTATTCATCATAAGGAACATAATCATAAAAATGCATCTCATCATCAAAATATTTATATTGACCATTCAAACAATTTAGCACTATATTATTATTAAAAATAAAAGGAATTTCAGTAATGACTGACTTTTTTTTATAATAAAGAAACACAGGAACCACATAAATTAAGTTGAATAAATCACAAGTATAACCACTCATTTTAGCACTTTTTCTAGTATGATGTATAAATATAGGATTCCTAGTTAGCATAAGATGTAAGAATGAGTAACAATAAGGAAGCTAGTGAGAGTGTTTGAGAAATAAAGTAATAAATAATAATGATATGTATATCTTAAAATCAGACCTAAAATGTAAAATCAGGCCTTAGGGGAATAAGGGTTATGAAACCATATCTGTATCAGTCAAAGAACAAAATAATTCAACAAATTTTTAGGACTAGATGTAAATACGAGTAGCAGAAATGATAGGTGAATGACATCATTAGGTTCAAGATAAAGGATTAAATTAGAAATTAGCCATGCAATCAGCATTTCAAATCCTATAGGGATGTATAATAATTAAACCCTTAGGGTTGATGTGATTGAAGAGAGGATGGGTTCACCAAAATGCTTAAAAAAAATTGGTGACACTATGGATAAACGACACTAATGAAATTGTAAAACTAATTGCACAAAAGGGATCTAAGGTAATATAATATAAAATAGTAAATGAGAACCTTAATTTACTAAAAATAATAAATGAAATTAAATATGAATGATTGAATAAATATACATAAATGATGAAAATAAAAGCAAAAATGAAAAAAGATGCACTTGGGTAGAATAATAAAATTCTTTAACTAGAAGAAAGCTGTAAAAGATGACTAGAATATACCATCAAAAATAGAACCAATTCTTCATAGAGGAAAATAAGTTATCAATTGTGTACTTATGTTTATGGGTGTGGATTTTATATTCTAATCCTTTTTTTAGATTTTGAGAATATACATATTTTACATAAGTTGATGGTGTATACACCTGATATTTTAACTTTTATCACTTTACTAAAACTTTCTCTTGCAAGGGCTAAGTTGTCAATGCATCAATTTTCTTGAGTGCATGGTTTAAAGGGTAGACCAAGAATGTGTTGGAATATGCTCTTGGTAATTTATGAGATATGTTTGCATACTATTCTATCACACCATCATTACTATTAGTCTAACCTCATCTAAGTCTCTTTCCATCTATTTTCCATCCTACTTATCCATCTACCTTCAATCTAGATTTTATAGATTATGTATATCTTACTATATCAATTTGTTTCATAATTGAATTTTCCATGTATTGTATCAACCAACCCTATATAATTTTAAGTCTATCTTCTGATATTTGTACTATATGACCATGATCAATAAGATACTATGGAAGCCAACATCTTTCAACTATATTGACCTAACTAATACCATTGACCTAGAATTCATGGTTAGTTTTGGGTATTGGAACCATATAAATAGGTCTATGTTTCATTTCTAATAATATATCAAATTCATATACTCTTCTTTCTATCACATTCCTTCCCTAAGTAGTATTTGGGAGAGTTAGTGGTTTAAAACCTTATCTTGGAGATCTTGTATTGTGGTGTCATTGAAGCTCAAATGAGAGCTATTTTGGAGTTCATAACTAAGGATATACAAGTCTTCATACAACCATTTGAGGTCTTCAACATACATCTCTTTCAAAGCTACACTTGAGCTAAATGGGGAGATTGAAGTGTTGATAGGTCAAAGGTAATTAAGTCTTTCCCTATACTCTTTCCTTTACTTAATAGATTAGATATTTTTTTATTATTTTGTATATGTATGTGCATATCCTTGTGTAGGTTATACTTTATATCGAATAAACTAACATATGTATAGGGTTGCTAAGGATCTCCATTTATCACCTTAGGTTGTATAGACCCCTATTTGGTTGACTATTGCATCTTACCTTATTTACAATCACTTACCCATCATTTACTTTAATTACACCCCATTATAATCAATTGATTTACTTGTATCTTTAAAATCATTGTTACAATCATTTATCTTCATTAAGTCATACTATGAGTTATATCCATATGTAATAAGCTTATGATTTATAACACTTTCCTTGTTACATTTGAGTTATATGTTAACCTTTATTACGCCTATATATATCATAGGTCCTTACCTACTTGTCTAAATATACACAGGCTCTATTTAATTTAACTTATTTGAGTCATAGTCTATTGAAAGATGTTAGGGATCAGTACTCATGTGTGTGAGAAAAATATATATATGAAATAATGTTATTGTGAGTGTGAGTGAGTTGGTAGAACAATTTGTGCATAGATATAAATATTTATTGGGATAAAATTAGGAGCGTGAGAGAATTCTCATGGATTTATAGTTGGTTTATATGTCTATATATCGTATAAGACATATTAGTGAAATATAATGAATTAATCAAGTTTTTTTATTTAGTGTTAGACTGATCCAAATATTTCATCGGTATGAATTAATCAACTCAAAAGGTACACCTTTACGAAGGTTATGAGATATCTTGATGGTGTTATATGTAGTCTAAAGATTATTTTTAGAGAGAAGATTCTAATGAATGTCTAATTATTTTATTCCATGTTTTCACCAAGTAGGAGAATGTTAGGGATTATTAGTCCCATGTGTGTGAGAAAAATATATTTGTGAAATAATGTTATTATGAGTGTGTGACTTGTTATAATAACTCGTGTAGATAGAAAAATTGAGAGAGTTTAAGTGAGATAAATAATAAGTATGGCAGATAATTATTAGGGATTTATAGTTGGATTTGATAAAACTTGACTCTTTTTTACAAAGATATAATATGCTTATATATATTTTAAGACATATTATTGAAACACAATGAATTAATCAAATTTTTAAATTTTTTTTAGACTCATCATAATATTTTAAGAGAAAAAGAATAGTTTTAGGTCATCCTAGTCCGTGCATACATTTTGGTGAACCTGATGTGAATCAAACACAAAATCTTTTGATTAGGTTGATTTTATGTTTGTCCTTTTATCTTCTTGGTAAAATATTAAAAACCATCATATATCTTTCAATCCAGTTATATCGGCCAACATGATATAGTTTATTAGGCATAACAACTATATTAGATAGCCCAATATAATTTATTATTTGTCTAAAACTATAATGGCTAGCCCACTATAGTTTTGTATCTTCTACCAACTATATCGACCAAACTAATACTATTCTATTTGATTAGTTTTTGCTTCCAACTAGATCAACCAACTTGATACAGTTCTATTTTTTTAAATATTTATTATAATAGTATTAGACAACTCGATACCATTTTGAGTGTTTATTTATTTCATTGTATATGATAAATTTAACTTTCAATCTAAATCATATTTATTTATATTTATGTTTTTGTCTTCCTAGAACAATGATTTGATAATTCTAAAAATTATATGAGTTGTCATTTTGGGCCAAGTGGTTATCATTTTTACCTCAACCATGGTGTGAGGGTTACTGCCCTAATACTCAAGCTATTAGACAACATTATATATGCAATTTAGTTTCTATGTACCTACATTTCCATGATCACATCACTTTTCCTAGAATTCAAAGTAATTATAGTGATCGTGCACAAATGTGCCTAACATTATCTACATTTATCCTAGTCACATGTGGATATGGTGTTTGTGTCATTTTTATCTATAAGGGACCTGATCGAGAGTGAAATTAGCATAAAAGGGTGGTTGGGTGTGTTGGTTACCAATGCAACTTACATTTCTCTAAATACATAATTTTGGCCTGATTCGAAGTGAACTGGGGTGATTGTACAAAATGATCAAAAAAAGATTCACATTTTCCTTAGTAGCAACTAGATATGGTGTTTTGTGTCACTTTTGGCTTGTAAGGACATAATCAAAACTAAAGTAAGAATAAAGGGGTGGTTAGGGGTGTGTTGGTCACCATTATAAATTAATCTTCCCTAATCACACCGTTTTTTCCTAAATTCTAAGTGAATTAAGGTGATCATGCATGAATGTGCTCCAAATTAATTGTATTTTCTATGGTCACAAGCCATATATTGTTGTTGTGTTTATTTTGGCCTATAATCCTCATAATCATAAGTGAAAATGACATAAAGGTGTGGTTAGATATGTGCAGGTCATCAATGTGACCCACATTACCTTAATAACACTATTTTAGCTTGAAAAGTGAATTTGGATAATTGGCCACAAATGTGTCTAAATTCATAAACATGTGTCTTGGTCACAAGTGGATATGGTTTTATTGTGTCTTTTTAATCCTAAAATGGGCTTAAGCACAACAAAATCAACATGAACATGTGGTTGGGATTACATGGGTCACCAATGCGATGTACATTGCCCTAATCACACCACTTTGGCTTGAATTTGAAGTGAATTAGGGTGATCCTACACAAATGTTCTCAAAATTGTTTGCATTTCTCTGGTCGTAAGTGGATATGGTGTTGTGTTAGTTTTTGTCTATAAGGGCAATGATCACAATTAAAATCAATATAAATGTGTGGTTGGATGTAAAAGATTCATATTACAACTTATGTTTTCCAAATCACACCACTTTGACTTGAATTCAAAGAGAAATGGGGTGATCTGCAAAAAAATTCTTAAAAATATTCACATTTACCTTTGTTGTAGGTGGATATGGTGTTTTTTGTCTCTTTTGGCATATACAAGACCCAATCACAAAAAATATATAAATGAGTGGTTGGATGTGTGTGGGTCACTATTGCAACCTACACTTCCTGATTCACACTATACTGGCATGAATTCAAATTGAATTAGGGTGATCTTGCACACATTTGCCTAAAATTATCTCTTTTTACAATAGTAAAAAATGAATATAGTGTTGTTGTGTTGCTTTTGGTCTATAAGGAACCTAATCAAAAGTAAAATTAGCATAAATGGGTGGTTGGGTATGCATTGGTTTGTAAAATTTAATTTTGACACACCTATAACTCTTAGAAATGTTAGTAAGAAATCTGAAAGGCCTCAAAACCTAAAAATGATTATATGTTTTCCCAAAATGGACATCACTTGCAAAGGTTACACCCTAAAATTCGTAGGTTCAATACTAAGATCCTAAAAATGACTAAGTACTAACTAAATTAAACTTTGAAAAATTATCTTCTAAATCATAACTCGTAGAGTTTTGAACTAATTATAGAAGATGTAAAGTGACCCTAATTTATTATCTTTACTAAAATACATTTAAAATGTCTAAATGACACTTAACATTTATTTTAGTAAATGCACAACCTGCCTTTTAGTTATTCAACTTGCCCTGCTTCAGAGCCTTGCATATTATAAAACAACAGTAGTGTGCATGTATTATAGTGTGTACACACTTTAGATTTGGATATAACAAAGCCTAAATCACAAAATCACATAAGCGTGTTCATGAAAAATATATCCACTTTTTGGCCCCCCAACTTCGTGCACTTACCCATGGAAACTATGTTTTAACAATTACACTCTTTGTGTCTGGGGCTCTAAAAACCTCACTCATAATTACAAAACTTCACATCAACATTGGGAAATTGCATTTATTCTTAAAAATCTAATAGGACAATTGACCCTAAAAAGGGTAAGGATTTTTTTTGGGGCCCTGTGCTCATGGTCCATAGGTTTTTTAGTACCATCTACTTATTAGGCCCCTCAATGGTACATAATATACAACAAATAAATGTAATGATGATTCAACCAAAAAGTTTAATGTGATGCAATGTGTCTCTACTAGAACCTTCAATGCTACCATGAATGCTCTCTAAATGATTCATTCCTTTATAATGCTTAATATAATGATATGACAATAAATGTTAGATGGTCTTTCATATTTCTTTTAGATTTTTCAATGCCTTTTCTATATGATTGCCATTTTTTCCCTAAATGCATTAATATTGCTACATAAATTTATAGATGTTTTGAATTCAAATTAGGACCTATTAGTATGCAAACCAACATCAAATGGAGAAAAAAAGACAAGATGGAACCATAAGAATTGAGTGCACCCAAACAGATTCACACAACACACTCCCCTTGAAATGGACAATGTGTGTTCCTTGGCCCTAGAAACATATGATGTATGCCAAGAGGGAAGAGGTCGAGTGTAGAGGTAACTTTACTTAACCTAGACGACCCCATGCTGACCACCCATCACTTGTGTTGTAGTGTAATGTAGTCTAGTCTAAATCTAGAGGACCATTAAAAAGACATATAAAAATAAAGAAGAGAAAGAAAGCGGAAAAAGAAAAAAAGAACATGATAGAAACGACCTACAACACTAATAAAATCTAATTTAAATTAAAAATCGATAAATATATAAATACCGTAAAATAATACAATTTAATACCTAATAACTATTTTAAATTTCTACACCAAAATTTAGTATTAATCAACCTCTAACCCTAATAATTAAAAAATCATACATATTAGAGCCACCAGTGACTCCAAATGACATCCTTTTTAGCTACCCATTTAAAAAATCCAAACGATTAAATAAAATAGATAAACGTGGTCCCAAAGCAATGGGAAATGCCATCCTACGGTATGCTCTGGAAATCCAAAACTTGCGCTAAGAGTTTAGTTCTTGAGCTACCAAGTATAATAATCAATGCCTTTCAAATTTGTCCTTATTGATAGCCCTCCCTAAAAAAACCATCACACAAAACAAATGTAGTTACACCCATGTGGTGTTAAGGTTGCAGGAATCTTATATGACCTCCTTATAATTATATGCCTTTGGAGACCCGTTCCTTACGGTATGCTTTAAAAAAGGTTTGAAAAAAGAAAAAAACAATAAAATTTATTACCGTATAGAACACCCCCTGATAAAGAAAAATGTCCTTGCTGGTAGAATATATTCAAAGAGAAGAACATCAGTAGAAGTTAGAACAATCCAAAAAGAATTATTCAGAACTTTAAAGTTTAATATAGGCTACTATGCTGGATCAAGTCAGTACAAGTTAGAACAATCCAAAAAGAATTATTCAGAACTTTAAAGTTTAATATAGGCTACTTAGCTGGATCAAGTCTTTTGTATACATGATTTGATGGATGAGCAAATATGGACAATTGAGACAACATGGAGTGTTTCATCTCACTAGGAAGCCGCCGATTTAGCTAACATCATGGTATTTGATAGAACATCTTTTCAGAAGATTTTTTCCCCACTATATGAAGGCTTGATTGAAACCTTAAAATCCACAGCATTAGCAAATTATTGGTCCTTGTTGAGATACTTGTGCTGAGAAAAATGGCTTCCTCGAAAGCAACATTTGGGATTGTTGTAGCCTTGTTTTTGGCCTCTGCCAATGCCCAGCTCACATCAACATTTTATGATAAATCATGTCCCAATGCTCTGTCTATAATTAAGTCTGGGATTAAAAAAGCAGTGGCAAATGAGCCAAGGATGGGTGCATCATTGCTTCGCTTGCACTTTCATGACTGCTTTTCTCGAGTAAAATTCTTCTTTTCCTTTTTCTTTGTTTTCACAAAAGTTTCTACACAGTTTATCTCAACTAAAAAGAAGCTTTGCCAACTTTTTAATGATTAGCGTCTGAATTACCTTTGCTTGGCATCAATACACCCAGTATCGAACTTGTCGATTTGGGTAAATGTTTCATATTTTTTAAAAACCAGCATTATGTAATTTCATTTCTCTGAAATCAGTGTTAATATTTAATACAATAATGAACAATTAAAAATTCTTTTGCAAACCTTTATCTACCAGCATAATTGGTTAGAATAAGGCCAAATAATCATGTTATAATGTTATTGTCTAATAAAAATGATACATTGTTAAATTCAGGGTTGTGATGGATCTGTACTTTTGGATGGCTCTTCAGGGGAAAAGACAGCAGGACCAAATTCACACTCTCTGAGAGGGTTCAAGACCATAGATGCTCTAAAGAGAAAGTTGGAGGCAGCCTGCAGTGGAGTTGTGTCCTGTGCTGATATCTTGGCTGTGGCAGCTCGCGACTCCGTTGTACAAGTGAGGACAAATTTCATTTTGAACAATTTTTTTTAAATATTGAAACAGTTTTGAAATGTACAATACCATAACAATATGGGTTTATAATTGTTTTACAGATAAAAAAATTTCTAAGAAAAATAATTAAAATTAATTAATAATTATATATTATATTTTTCAATATAATTATATATGATATTAAAACTTTCATATTTTAATTAATTTTTAATTTGAAAAAAAAACTTAGTAAAATTAACTCTCTCTTGTTAAATTATTTTATTTGTAATATTAGTATTTTTTAAATTATTTTAGATCAATATTTTAATATAATAAAAATTGTTTATATTATTTATTTATATATTTAAAATATATAAATAATTTTCATCATATTAAAAAAAATTATTTGAATATATATATATATATATATATATATATATATAAAAGTAATTTTCATTATATTAAAAAATATAAAATGTTGATTTAAGATAATTAAAAACATATTAATTAATTTCATATATATATATATATAACTTTCATTAATTATTTTAAATTAAGATTTTAATATAATAAAATTATTTATATGTTTTGAGTAAGTATATATAAATTTAAAAAATATAAGTAATTTTTATTATATTAAAATGTTGATTTAAGATAATTAAAAATCAATAATCAATTTCTATATATAAATACTTATTCAAAATATATAAATAATTTTTATTATATTAAAATGGTGATATACAGACATATATACACCCACATAAAATATAAAATTAAAAAAATTAATTAATTATAAATTTATAATTATATATATATATATATATATATATATATATATATATATATATATATATAAAATTAATTAATTTTTTTTAGTTATCTTAAATCAAAATTTTAATATAATGAAAGTTATATATTTTGTACTTACTCAAAGTATATAAAAGTATATAACTTTCATTTTATTTATATATACACTTTTGAGTGTATATATACTTACTCAAAGTATATAAATAACTTTTATTATATTAAAATGTTGATTTAAGATTATTAAAAATAGTTAATTAATTACATATATAATATGCACACATACACTTATTTAAAAAATATAAATAATTTTCATTATATTAAAATTTTGATTTAAGATAATTAAAAAAAAAAGTTAATTAATTTTTTATTAATATGTAACTTTCATTATATTAAAATATTAATTTAAGATAATTAAAAAAATAATAATTTAAAAAATAAAATAATAAAAAAATTTCTAATCTTACTAATTATTTTTAAATTTTATATATATATATATATATATATATATATATATATAATATTAAAATGTTACTTTACGATAATTAAAAAAATTAATTGATTTTAAAAATAAAATAACTTAACAAAAGAGGAGATTAATTTTATTAATTATTTTTCAAATTAAAAACTAATTATAATTTGAAAGTTTTAATACTATTTATTAAAAAATTGAAAAATATAAATATAAATTATTATTTAATTTAATAAGATAAAAAATAATATATATATAATTAATAATAATAAATTCAACTTTATATCATAATAAATATAAAATCTTACTATTGAGATTTATTTTAAATTACAAAACTTTTTGCTTACCATTGAGATTTTTTTTTTTAAAAATGTAACTTATTTTTCCACTGTCCCACAAATGTTTAATCATCTTCACCACTTATACTATCCTTTCAAACTTTACAAATCATTTATTCATTTCTGATTAAGACAATGGCACCCTTGGTCTGTCCTACTCCCCTTGAAAACATAAACATAGCAAGAGCCATGAGTAGGTCATGTCATAGCCTTTATGTTGAGCTAGTCATGGTAACAGTTTAATAATATAAGTTGGACTACAACCTTCATAACATGCTGATTACAATCATTAAAGTACAAATTCAACATATGGTCAAGTAGTGGTCGGAGGATTGTTTTCAGATGATGTCTCTTTTGGGTGGAGATGATACAAAATTATATATATTTAAATTTTGAAAAGTATTTAGATATGTAATTTTTTTTTTAAATACATGTTTGGATTATCTTTAGTTAATAAACTATAGTCTCTCTCATTGAAAGGCCCACCCAAAGGTGAAAGTGAAATATCTATTGGAAAAAAAATAATAATCAAAACTGTGGCAAAGCTCATGTATTTTAAGAATTAATAGGATTTCTATTTTGTTCTTATTTATACATTTTATTTTATTCAATCTCTAATGTTTGATTGCAGTTGGGAGGTCCAACATGGAGAGTACCGCTAGGGAGAAGGGACTCCAAAACTTCACATAAAAATGCTGCCAACACAAACATTCCTTCTCCAGCTTCATCCCTTAGAAACTTAACATCACTATTCAAAGCTCAAAGGCTGTCGACTAAGAACATGGTGGCCCTTTCAGGTAAACTAAAACCCTTCAATTTTCCTCAAAACAAATGTAGATCTGGTAGAAACCCAACATTTTAAATAACAAATGGTGTTAATAATATTTTATGATATATCAGGTGCTCATACAATAGGCCAAGCTCGATGCACAGTGATAAGAAGCAGGATTTACAATGAAACTAATATAAATTCTGCCTATGCCAAGTCTCTGCAATCAAACTGCCCCTCAAATAAATCAGGCAACAGAAACTTGTCACCCATAGATGATGTTTCTCCGACTGTCTTTGACAATAGTTACTACAAAGAGCTCAGAAAAAAGAAAGGACTCTTCCATTCTGACCAGGAGCTATTCAATGGAGGGTCTACTGATTCTTTGGTGACTACCTATTCTACCAATCAAAAGACCTTTTTCAAGGACTTTGCAGCCGCCATGGTGAAGATGGGAAACATCAGCCCTCTCACTGGTAGCAAGGGAGAAATCAGAAAGAATTGCAGGAAAGCAAATTAAACAGAGAAACTGTATCACTTAATTAATTTGTCAGTCTTGTAATCATAAGTTTCTCACCCAGGAGAACAGATTTTACATTTATTATAAGCTTGTTACAGATCTATTGTTCCAGAGCCAATTCGATTCTTTGTATTTTTTAAACAAATAATGTGATAGAGGAGGTTTACTGTTTAGTTGATGCAGAAGAATGTAGGGGAAATGGTCAATGGGGGTAATACATAATTGTTATATCGAGAAGATCAAACCGAGTTTTAGAATGTGGCCTCCAGAAATGAAAAATGGTAGAGCGAAAATTTGTTCGTGAATGAAAGGAATTTCTAATACAATTTAGATGTTGGGATTTGCGTATATCTTTTTTCAATTAATTTTTTTTTAAAAAATCCATTAGAGAAAAACAGTGACACACCGACACAAGGATGAATGACATAACATTAAAAATCTATTCGGATGGTTACCCACTTTTACAGCACGGTAAAATATATTCTATCAAACTATTAAACATGATTTGATTTGATTTCCTGTCTTTGTAAGTGATTGGATTTGCATGTATGTTATATATAACTTTTAATGTGTAGAGCTTTTATTTTGATTTAAATGTTGAGAACTTTGTATTTAAGTGATATTTTTTATCTTTATTTTTTATTAAAGATTTTTTTGGTGTATGTTATAAGAAATGTGGTGAACATATGGTATTTTGCAAGATATTTGCTTACAATTTTATCATATCTTCATTATTATTTATTTGACTTTATGTTAAAAAAAAAATGTTTTTTTTCTCCATCTTTTTATGTTTAATTATGCAGCGTTTTTATATTTCTATTACATCGGTTGTCTGACCAATACAATCTACTTTTTTATTTTTTATTTTTATATTGTATCAATCAGGTCAATATAGTTCAATTTTCCTATCTTCTATACTATATAGGCCATGTTGATCTAATACTGGGTCTGCTGACATTAGTCTACTATATCATTATGGTCGATACGTTAGTCTAGGTTTGAAGCCGTATATATATGGGTTACATTTATCTTTTCCAACACACACACCACTCATCTACTTTGCTTGCACTCTCATTTTTTCCACTTAAGTAGTAAAAAGGAGAGGTAGAGGATAAAGTCTTATTCGTAGAGAGGTCAAGTCTTGATCAAGGTCTTTGAAACTCGATATAAGGAGTTGAATCAAGGGGGTGGCTCATTGTCTTTGAAGTCTAGACAACTAAGAACATCTAAGTCTTCCTCATTGTCATTTGAGGTCTTCACTTACAACATCTATTGCAAAGTGTCACTAGAGCCAAAGGGAAGATTGATACACTAACAAGTCAATCCAAAGTAAGTATATTTATCCCTATCATATTTCCTTTTATTAATCTAGTAGATAAATATGTTTTGTTTATTATTAAAGTAGCATGTATGTTGTTGTCCTTGCCTAATTTCTCCTTATACCGAATAAGCTTGTATAGCATAGGGATCTTAGGCTTGTCATTACAATAATAATTTATAACCTAGTCTGAGCTACATTGGCTTAGACTACATTACAACCAACCTTTTTAACATTTTTTTTTTTTTAATTTCATTTAATTTTTTCTATTTAAGATATTGGTTACAATTGTTCGTCAGTTCCTTGTATGTAGTTTCCTTATTATGGTAGATGCATGGTAATGGGGAAAAAATTGGAGTCCTAAAGTCATGTTTTTTTCGAAAAATTAAAATACTTTAACTTGGAGAGACTTTTAAAGACACTTAGACAAAATTTTATAATAACGAAAGAAGATGAATTGTGATATTTTGAATGTAGTTTCTAAATATTTATAAAAAAAAAAAAAAAAAAAAAAAACTATATAATAAAAATATGCAAAGTTGATGCATTTATGAAAATGATATAGTAATTTTTATTAAAAATAAATAGACTGCATGTGTATGGACACATTTTTTTGGAGTAAATGAATGAATATTTATATGAAATTATTTATATAGATATAAAAAATGTCAAAGATTGTTGAAAAAAAAATTTATTTTTATTTTTTAATATACATATATTTATTTATTTATAATTTTATAAGTCAAGAAAGCTAGGAAATTGAAACTGTAAGTGTACAAATACAATTTTTTGACCTGAATATATATATATATATATATATATATATATATATATATATATATATATATATATATATATATATATATATATATATATATATATAGTTTTGATGCAGAAAAAATAAGCCAATTTTCTAGAGGCCATTATTTTTTACCTGTAGCTCCACTTGAGCTCTTTCACAAGCCAAAACGACTGTCTCGAAAAGTTTGATGCTGTCCTAAATAGATTTATCTACTTAAATTTGATTTTTATATTTTTAGGAGACCATACGTAATCATCTAAGGGTCCAAAATTATTATTTAATAATTTTTTCAAGAATTTTTATTTTTAGAGATTGTATATGTTCAGGACCGGACATCAACTTCAGTTGAATTTCATCCAATAGGCTAATATTGGCATTTAATATATTTCGGGATATTTTAGAGATACACACACTTGCATGAAAAACTTACTAGAAATAAAAGCTGCTAAAAATAGACATTTTTTTTTAGATTTTAGATTTTTCAAATTTTTGCATGTCAACTCTAAATTCTGAGTTGAGGCTTATTTAAGCATGGTTTGAGTTTATAATTATATGAAGTCATTCAATACGAATCAATACAAATTATTGTTCAGAATCTTGACCTATTGGTGATTTTATTTGTCTTGATAGTTTTCGGTTTCATTAAGTTAAAGTCAAAAAATTATATTTATACACTTTCAATTTCAATTTTATAGCTTTCTTAACTTATAAAATTATAAATAAATATATGTATATTAAAAATAAAAAATAAAAATATTCTCAACAATTTTTTACATTTTCTCTATTTATATAAACAATTTCATATAAATATTCATTCGCTTACACCAAAAAAAAATTGTCCATACACATGCAGCCTTTATATATATATATATATATATATATATATATATAAAATTTAATTCTTTCCTCTACAATCTTATATAATTTTTTTAAATAAATAAATTTTCTTAATTAAAGATGTTCATGAAGGGAGAAAAAACTTATAAATTTAGCAAAAGTCATGTATGCTAGTCTAGGACAGTGTTTTAGAGTAGGTTTGGATCCCACAAGCTTAAAACTAGTGCAAATCTAGAGGGAAACCTAAAAATAAAAAATTAACATTCTTAAATAGGGCGTTTTCCCTTTTGTAAATGGCATGCACCATTTTAGAAGTGAAAATTTTTAATTAGAAAGGGTGTGCACCCTATTAGAAGTAAAAAACTTCCATAAATGTATAAATCCATTGTTATCTACCACTTAAAAGGGCGTATGTGCTACTTAAAAGGGCATAATCCCTTTTTAGTTCTTCAAAACTTCCACACAAACTATTATGTGCATGAATTTCACTCTAGCATTTCACATTTTACAAACTTTGAACTAGGTTTTACATCCAAGAGTCTGCAAATTATTTATTTACTTGTCCGAGCTATTACTATAAACTCATCAATCTTATAATTTTATAAGTCAAGAAAGCTAGAAAATTGAAATTGTGAGTGTACAAATACTATTTTTTGACTTGAACTTCATAATATATATATAACCAAAGATATTTAAAATTTTGGGATATAAATTTTATAAACTTCCAATTAACAATAAAAAAGTTATAAAACTATTTGTAACAATATATGTATTAAGCATAATGATATATATTCAAAAAATTAATTCTTCCTACTACAATCTTATATAATTTTTTTAAATAAATAAATTTGCTTACTTAAATATGTTCACGAAGATAGAAAAAACTTAGAAATTTAACAAAAGTCATGTGTGCTAGTCTAGGATAGTGTTTTAGAGTAGGTTCGGATCCCACAAGCTTAAAACTAGTGCAAATCTAGAGGGAAACCTAAAAATAGAAAATTAACATTATTAAATAGGGTGTTTGCCATTTTATAAAGGGCGTGCACCATTTTAGAAGTGAAAATTTTTAATTAGAATGGGTGTGCACCCTTTTAGAAGTGAAAAACTTCCATAAATGTATAAATCCATTGTTATCTACGACTTAAAAGGGCGTGTGTGCTACTTAAAAGGGCATAATCCCTTTTTAGTTCTTCAAAACTTCCACACAAACTATTATGTGCATGAATTTCACTCTAGCATTTCACATTTTACAAACTTTGAACTAGGTTTTACATCCAATAGTCTGCAAATTATTTATTTACTTGTCTACTCATAATTTTTTGTTCAATGTTTATCCTACTTGGAATTAAAAGCATAAATATAGATCACGGGGTCAAGTAGTCACCTTAAAACACTGATTAAAGAGTTAACACATGAATAAATTTAAACTAAGAAAGAAAAAGACACATAGATAAGAGAGCATTTATAAGAGATTTTGGATAAGATAAAGGTACTTATTTTACACTAAGTATTAATATTTATATAAAAAATAATATGCCCAGTTTCATGAAATTTAATTAGATAAATCTTCAAATGAGATAAGAGTTAATCAATCCTTATTGAATAATAAAACTCAATATGTAGAACATGCAACTAATGAATTTGTATTGAGTAATGAAACACATGGAAAAATATAATATAATAAAACATCCATTCATAATGAAATTTTTGAACATGGTGATAATGAACATCATGTAATGACCCCAATTCATCTCTCTCCTAATAAAGATAAATTTACTTCGCATGTAGAGTCTAATGTTAATAAACACTTGTATATCCATTATATGGTTGAAATTCTAACACCATTCAATTTAAGATTTAATGTAACTCCTACACCCACACCTCCAAGGAGAATCTGACAAACACCAAAGCATTTGATTGAAATAAATGAGAAGATATTAAAACATATGTAAGGAAACGTGTTAACAAGAACAATTAAAATGCATGCTCAACCTACATGAGAATATGCATTTGAGAATAAAACTCATACAAAATGATGTCAATTGATGAAAATGTAAAAATGCACCTTGTGATACATGATTGAGGGTTAAGAACAAATAATCTAGAGGGAAGAAATAATTCAATAGTAAAGAATCTAACTAATGCATTTAATATTTAATATAGGTAATAAAACTTGAAAAAGAGATAGTAATGTGGCAAGACGAGTAACAACGGAGTCTATAGTGAGTAAATCAACATCTAGAGTCCTATTTCTTAGTCAAACAAGGATAACCCTAGACTTGAATATAAAAACTTTAATTAAAGCCATAAAAATAAGAAGAAGACTCGATGACCCTTTACTCATAGATTTTTGGGCATTTAGTGGTAGACTCCCATGAAAATACAAAGTATTAGTTGAAGGAATAAGGCATTTGAATGATTTTTTTAAGAATGACAACACACGACTCTCACCTAGTATAAAATATGTTTTTACAAGAAAAAAATGTTTGAAAAACCATGAGCCACATGTAAAATATTTATTGGACATGACCCAAACAAAATTTAATCAAATTTTTTTTGAAAATTTAATGGGCAATTGATAATTAATCAAAGGTTATTTGAGATGTGTAATTATTTCTACATTAAAATCAACCAAACACATACCACATGTTGTTGTGGGAACTGTGTTGAATTTGCTATGCATCTTGATGATTTTTGTCATATATATTGTACTTTACATATTGATAAGATTATGAAGAAATGTATGATGGTTTCTCCACCTAAACCATCAAGAGAGTTAATCCCAAGTATTTTGTGTCAAATATTCGAGGGATAATTATTTTTACCAAATAATGTTTAAATGGAATATGTAACACTTGTAGTAGTTTGTCACATTTGACCAGCTGTATACATGAAGAAATTTCACATGAATATGGAAAGCAACTAGTTGATTTTAATAAGTACAAATTTGTAAAGTTTATATTAAAATATGGAAAAGACTCATCAAGATGTGAGTTTGTTATGACCCAAGTATTTATATCTGACTTCATGTTTAAATTTAAAAAGAGTATTATCCAGCTTGATATGAAAGACACACATAACAGTTAAAATGGTTAAATAATCAATTCAAGTTTCCTAAGGATAACTTACCACTTGGGAGCATTATTTTAGTTGTAGACTTTGCTGGAAACTACACACTAATAACATAATATTAGGTTCACTCTCAATACTATAATTCAATTTAAGTTAATTTTTTTGTTCATAATACATTCAACATTTACTCAATAACACAAAGGAAAATAAAAATATTTTGAGGGAGTACCACTTTTACATGAACGATGACATATCACATTCTCCAAAAAAATTCCAAGGTTGTTTTGAGATATTTTACTATGTAAGAATTCTTAAATTTTTTATTAGTTAAATAAGATGAATAAGAAGAGTAAGGTATAAAATTTTTGGACTTTCTTTTAGGTTAGGCATGGAAAATGGGAACATGATGGTGTAGGTTCTTTCATAAAAAGAGCCATTAAAAAAGAGAAATGGAAGCACAATGATGGCATGTTGATTTGGTTGATGTTGCAAGTAGTATGGCTTGGTGTAATGAAACAATTTATTATGGATTAGATAAATATTCTCATGTGCGAATATTATTTTAGTTAATGGAGAAGTAAAATAAGGTAATGTATGAAGATTTTAATACAGTATTGGATTGAGTAATTTCCACTCAATCTAAAGCTAAAGTTCTACTTCATGGACTACTTATAATAGTGATATGACATGATTTTGTTTGGGCTATATAGAATTTGATTAGAAAGAATGTGAGTCAAAATTATGGGTTGAAAAATGGTATTGTAGAACACTAATGCCTATAAAGACTATACAATCATTCCAACCACTAGTAGAATATGAAATGATATCAAAAATTAACTTTAACCATATCTCATATCCTATGTAACTAATTATAGAAAAAATTATAATGTACATGTAGTCATAAACACTAGTGATATTTTACTTTTTTTTACATCTTTAAAAATTGATTACACTTTAAATGAAGGGCAAGTTTTCGAACTAATTGCACTGAAGGATAATGAGGAGGGAGCATACTACTACTTGTGTCATTTTTAGAGGCAAATAAAAAACCACAATTATCATGAAGGAAGAAGACAGTTTATCTCATTGGATCTATGGTAGTTATAGGAACCTAGATTCGTAGATAATTTCATAAAAAAATAAATCAATGGTTATTTGAGAACTTTTAAATGAATATGGTGAGACTTCATTATTAAATTTTGGTTATCACGAAAAATATTCAACTGATAAAATTCCATGTAAATCCTCACAAACAAATGTTTTTGAAAAGTTCATGAATCTGAACACAAAATAATTCTTGAAACACTTTAAAATAGAGTTGATCCTGAAGGTACGTTGGATTGACTTGGTAAGACTAGTATTAAATACAAGTTAGATTTTAAATTAGTAAAGTTAACTTATTTGATTTAGTGTATCTTAATTTAGATTTTTTTATTTATTATGTATTTATTTTTGTTTGAAATCATTACCAACATATTTAATGTAGGTTAGTGGTACCAAATGAGCTTATAGCTTCAATTAGTTGGTGTCATAAGTAGAGAAAATTATCTTATCTAAACAAAGAGAACCATAAAAACAACAAATATTGAGTAGATAAGTTTATTCCTCATCGTAAGTGAAAAATAATCCTTCAAGGGTGTTCATAACACTCCACCATACAATTGTATGAGCTTACAATTCATCTCTGCCCCTCACGGTTTTTCTATAATAGTTGCACAAAGTTCATTATGATTTTCCTCTTAATAATGAGAAAATTATATTCATGGATTCATTCTATAGCCTACAAGTTTTGACTATGGGTCCTAATGGAAGGAAAAAAAAGGAAATTAAATGCATTTATAAAATGATATAAATTTGTATGCAAATGTGGTTGGCCGATTAGGCTTGTAGTCAAAAGTTACATGTTTTATTGGCCAACTTTTACTCCCTAAAAAAAATTCACTATGAGAGAAAATGTACTACCATTTCTCCCTCACCATGAGTGATAGAGAATCTTATGCGATCTGATCAAATGAATCTCTCTTAAAATTTTATGATCTTATATTTTGTCTCTACCCTTCATGGTTTTCCTGTAATGGTTGTTCAAAGTTCATTCTATTTTCCCCTTAAGAATAAGAAGATTCTCTTCAGGGATGCATCTGGATGCCTACATGTTTTGACTTAGAGGGTGATGGAGGGTTGATGAATGTCAGTCTTGCATTTATATGCCCATGTAAAAGTATCCATGAACATAGTTTCATCAAATGGGTGTGTGAGTCAAAAGATGCACATTTTATTGACCAAATTTTAGTCCCTAAAGAGAGATTTAGATGAAAGAGAAAACATGCCATCATTTATCCCTCATTATGAGTGGAAAAAATCCTTTAGGGGGTGCTTAGAGGACTCACCCATGAAACTATATGAGATGATGGTTCATCTCTACCCTTCATAGTTTACATGCAATGCCTGCATAAAGTTTGTTCCATTTTACCCTTTAATAATGAGAAGATTATCTTCGCAAATACATCTGTTTACATACAAGTTTTAACTTAGGGAGCCAATATAGGGTGTAAAAAAAGAATTCATATGTTTATACACCCATCTAGATGTGTTCATGAATATATTTAGTTGATTGGGTGTGCAAGTCAAAATATATACATTCTACTTACTAATTTTTGGTCCCTAAAGAGATTTGGATATGAGATAACATGTGCAGCCATTTATACCTCACCATGAGTGGAGTAAAATACTCCAAGGGGTACTTAGAGGACTCACTCATGAAAATATTGGAGATTACAGTTCGTCTCTACCTCTTATGGTTTGCCTGTAGTAGGTGTGAAATTTTTTTCTTAGTTTTTCCCTTAAGAACAAGAAGATTCTCTTTAGGGATACACTTGGGTGCTTGTAAGTTTTGACTTGAATAATTGATGAAGGGAAGATGAAGGCCATTCATATGTTTATATGCCTATACAAATGTGTCTATAAAAATGGTTAACCAATTGGGCGTACAAGTGAAAATATATGTGTTCTACTGACTAACTTTTGGTCCCTAAAGGGCAATTTGGATGTGAGAAAAAATGTGTCACCATTTCTCTCTCAGCATGAGTTGTAGATAATCATCAAAGGACTCTCTCATGAAATTGTAGGATTATATATTTATTCTCTACTACTCAAATTTCTCTTACAACATATGTGAAAAGTTCATTCTATTTTTTTTCTAAAAAATGAGCAGATTCTCATCAGAGATGTGTCTAGTTGTCTACAAGTTATGACTCCAAGGGATGATGAAGACCATTCCTATGAGTATATTCACATTTGGACGTGTTTGCAAAGTCATTTGGTCAATTTGGCATAAATTCAAAAGATACACATTCTACTAACCAAATTTTGGTCCTTAATGCAAGATTTGGTTGCAAGAGAAAATGTGTTACCATTTATTCCTTAGCAGAGTGGTGGATTCCATGGGGTGCTTAGATAACTCATCCATGTAAGTGTAGGATCTTATAGTTCATCTCTACCACTCATAATTTTCTTGTAATGGCTACATAAAGTTTTCTCCATTTTATCCCTTAAAAAATGAGAAGATTCTCTTTAGAGATGCATTCGACCACTTGTAAGTTTCACCTTGGGGGTTGTCAAAGGGTGGATAAAGGCCACTCCTACATTTATACGCACATCCAAATGTTCTTTTAATTTTTTTTTTGATTGGGTATGCAAGTTAAGATATACTTATTCTATTGACCAACTTTTGGTCCCTAAAGCGAGATCTAATTGGGATAAAAAGTGTGACACCATTTCTCTCATCATTAGTGAAATATATTCCTATGGGGGGTGCTCAAATTAATCTCCTACAAAAATTTAGAAGTATAATTTTTGTCTCTACCTCATAGTTTACCTACAATGTCTATGCAAAGTTGGTTTCATTTTTCCCCCTTAAGAATGAGAAGATTCTCTTTAGGGATGTGTTTGACTACCTACAATTTTCAACTCTAGGGACTGATGGAGGGAGGACAAAGGCCATTCATGAATTTATACACCCATATAGACATGTATACAAATACGGTTGGTTGATTGGGCATGCAAATCAAAATATACAAATTCTACTAAACAACTTTTGGTCCTTAAAATGAGATTTAGTTGTAAGAAAAAATGTCTCACCTTTTCTCCCTCATCGCAAGTGGTAAATAATCCTCTAGGGGTGATCAAATAATTCACCCATGAAACTTTAGGATCTAATGATTCATATCTACCACTCATGAATTTTTTATAATGGCTATGTAAAGTTTATTTAATTTTCACCCTTAAGAATGAGAAGATTATCTTCAATGATACGTCTAACCACCTACAAGTTTTGAATCTAAGGGTTGATAAAGGGTGGATGACGACCATTCTTGTGTTTATATGTGAATCTAACCATGTTCACAAAAAATATTTTTAGATAGGGTACATGAGTCAAAAGATAAAAAAGTTATTGACCAATTTTTTGTTCCTAAAGTGAAATTTAGTTGTGAGAGAAAATGTGCCACTATTTCTCCCTTGTCATGAGTGGAATAAAATAATCTTAGGGGTGCTCACAAGACTTTCCCATGAAATTTTAGGAGCCAATGGTTTGTCTATACCACTCATGTTTTATCTACAATAACTACACAATTTTTTTTCCATTCCCCCCTTTCAAAATTAAAAATATTCTCTTTAGGGATGCAATCAGTCACCTGCAAGTATGAATATGGGGTTCGATGGAGGGAAGATGAAAGGAATTCCCATGTTTATAAATCATATCTATATATGTATACAAATATGATTGGTCAACTGGTTACATGAGTCAAAATTTATGCATTCTATTAAGCAAATTTTGGTCCTTAAAATGAGATTTGGTTGCATGAGAAAATGTATCACCATTTATCCTTTATATTGAGTGGTAGAGAATCATTTGGGAAGTGATTAGAGGAATCGATCACATAATTTTAGGAGCTTACAATTCATCTCTATCACTCATGGTTTGCCCACAACTTTTGTGTAAATTTGGTTCCATTTCCCCCTTGATAATGAAAATATTCTCTTTAGGAATACATCTAGCCACATGCAAGTTATGACTCAGGGGCTGAAAAAAGGTAGATGAAGTCTATTAATGCATTTATACATCTATTTGTATGTGTATGTGAAGATAGTTCATCAATTTAGTGTAAAAGCAAAAATGTGTGTGTTCTATTGACCAACTTTTTATCCCTACAGAGAGATAGCTGTTATAGAAAACATGCTACCATTTTTCCCTCATCCTGAGTGGTATAGAATCGAATATGGAGTGTTCAAAGGACTTGTTCATGAAACTATAGGAGCTAATGATTCATCTCTACCACTCACGGTTTTCTTGGAATGGAAACATCAAATGCATTTTATTTTTCCCCTTAAGAACATGAAGATTCTCTTCAAGGATGCATCTAGTCACTTACAATTTTTGAATCTGAGAGCTGATAGAGACCAGATGAATTCCATTAATGAATTTATATGCCCATCTAGACATGTATGTGAAGATAATTTATTAAATCAAAGAACATGCCAAAATATACACATTATACTAACCAATTTTTGGTACCTATAGAGAGATTTGGATGCAAGATAAAATGTATTGTTATTTCTCCCTTATTAGATGGGTAGATAATCCTCCACAATGTGCTTAAAGGACTTGCCTATGCAATTATAGGAGTTAATAGTGTATCTCTACCACTCATTGTTTAATTTCAATGGATATGCAAATTACATTTCATTTTTATACTAAAGAACAATAAGATTATCTTTAAAGATGTGCTTGACTACATATAATTTTTGACTCCAAAGGCCAAAAAAATGCCATTTCTATGTTTATACACCCATCCAAATGTGTCTACAAAGACAATTAATTCATTGGGAATGTGAGTAAATAAAAATTTCCAAGAGAAAACATGACATTGTTTATCTTTCCTTTGAGTGACATAGATTCCTCATGGGGATCCTTAGAAAACTTTCCCATGCAACTGTAGGAGTTGATGGTTTTGTTGACCAAATTTGACCTTACAAGTCAAATTGGATCCCCTATAGGTAAAAAATTGGTCTTTATATGTTTTATGGGGTATAATATATTATCATGGGGTGTATTATATGTTATTTGATGTCATTTAATGTCATCCTAGCCTTGGTTTTAGTCATATTGGTCAATATATCTTTTTGAGTCATTTAAGGGTCATAAATAGAGCATTTAGTAGGTTGTACAACCTCCTTGGTAAATGTTAAGATTAAAAAATATGATGTCACATCCCATGTGTCATAAGAGGTCTTAATCAATTTTCATAACTAAAAAGAGGTAGGTTTTTCAAAATAAAGGGCAATTTTCTTGAGAAAAAAGGAGAGTTTGACACTTGTATGGCCCATTAGAAAGTGTGCCACATGGGATAAAATCATAGAATGTCCATTCATATTCCTCAAGATTATTTACATGTTTTAAATGCTTTGTAAGTGCCATTTTTGTCCCAAAACCATTCTTCCCCTTTTTCATCTTTTTAGGCACACATAACCAATCTTTAGGTTTGTACTTGGTATAACCAGCAGGGCAGGTTCCGAATCAAATTCCTTGGGGAGGTGAAATTAAAATAAGATAAATTCATTTACATAAAAATATTTTTAATAATGGTTTCTTGTGCTTTATGAACCATTCTCATAAAGTTGACCGTGTTTTTCTGTTTATTGTTTCATGTACCCTATAATAGGTTTTGCTCCATTTTGGGAAAGTCTGTATGAACCAGTTAGTGATGTTGACTCCAAAGTATGTGGGATCCATCCTCAATTTCTATCCATTCTTGGCTTCATTATTCATGATGTTTTGATGAGCAAAGTAGCTTAGGTTACAATAGGAATCACTTTTCTGTGCAACAGGAAGTTTTTCACCATTTTCAAGAACTTCATGCTTGATCATGGTTTTAGAGGGTTATGATAATTACTTTTTCATCTAATAAATTCCATATTTAATCCTTTATCCTTTCAATATCATCTCTAAAACAACATTCCATGAGTTGCAGTCATGAACACTATGTAGTCAACTCTTTGCTCAGTTTTCACTTGCTGCCATAGTTGTAATCACATATATGAGACTATATAGTGTGCTCATGGAGGTGTAGTGAGGGTATCCAAATGTTTAATATGTTTATATAAATTTGAATGAGAATATTGGACTCTCCAAAGTGTGTGAAAATAGGATTTTTATAGTCATGTGCAACAAATGCTCTTAGTCTACCATTGAACATCAACTACAGGTGCCTTCATAGGGAATTTCACATTGAATAGGATGTGTTGACATTTGTTTCAGATCCTTAGAGTGTGAATATTTCATTGGAAATAATTGGAATGGCTTAAGATTCATTGAAGGTTAAGACAATGCTTATTTCCCATACTCCTCTTCACTGCTTGCATATAGGAAAATGGTCACATGTAGATGACAATATAGAGAACTGAAGAGTTTTGTTTTGAGGCATTGAAACATTTTGGAACCTTTCCTAAGGTCCTATTATGTTTAATAGGGAAAATAAGACTCATTTTAAGCATCAAGTTATCAATTTTAAGTGGATAAACCTTAAAAACATGAGATGATAGGTTCAGGGCCACTTTCCCAAAAAGTAAAAAATAGAGAACCTAATGGTGTTGTTTATGTCATATGAGGAAGTGTCACAAAGTATTAGAGCATATAAATGATCATCATTTGTATTATCTAACATGTAAAATGACTTTACCAAGTTTGGAAGGGAAATAATGAGGGTAAGATAGTATTTTAAGGTCCTAAAGTTGTCAATTTATACATTAAATTCCTCTAGTAAAATCTACAGGAATTTGAGTCCTTGAACATCTTTGTTTCCCAAGTTAATAGTCTAAGGCATATCCTCATGTGAATATTACCTTGTTTATTTAAAAGGAATATAAAGGATCATAGGGGTCATCTTAAAGAGGATATTATACTATGTTTTGACTACCATTAACACCTACAGGTGTCCCATCACACCAAATGCTCACCTACAACCAGCCAAAGGTGAAAATTTGAAAAAGATGCTTCTTTCATGAGAACCTAAAACATAATGGACCTAAGCATGGTGTGATATTTTTTAACATGAAGACCAGGAATTAAAGGCTAATATTTTGAGTTTGGAATAGATAAAAACCTATAAGTGCCCCCCCTCATTTGAAAGTATGCACTTACAGCCACTGTGAATGATTATGAAAAATAGCGGATAGAGAAGTAATGTTTTTAAGTGTGAGAAGTGCATAAAGGTGAGAAAAATGAATGAATACAAGTATAAAATTATACTAATGGGGAAACAAAAGTTTTTATATGTTGTATCAAGTCTAAACTAAGCAACCTACACCTATAGGACCCCTCACAGTCAACTGTAGTTGACTGTGAGGGGCAGAGAGCAAGTAAATTGGGCTTCTTGAGGTGTTTATAGATTAAAAAGGTAAACCATAGTTAAAAAAAATTTATATATGATCTTAAACCCTTAAATGATGTTGTTTATCACTTCATTCAATGGAAAATTATGCAAATCCACCTATAAGAAAGGAAAATACAGTCACAACCTATGACCTCAGTCTAGTCCAATCAATGTAAAGCATGGGTAATACAAAGTTTGGAAAAGTCTTAGTGTTTACATGATAAAATTTTACCAGAAGATAATAAATAAGGTTCCATGACACTCTCATAGTGGAGATAGAGTAGAGAGAAATCTCTAATGTTGCTTCACATAGTCCTTATGAGAATCCTGCAAATAGTCCATTCCCCCAAGGGTCTATTTTAGGTTTTGGATGAGTGGAGAGGTTTATTGACCTAAAAAAAAGATAAAATTTTATATAGATAAAATATATAACTTGATGAATCTTATGAAATATTAAATTTTGTCTTGTAAAATAGGGTAGTGCCCTCAGTTTTATCTCAGATAGGGGGCACTCCCCTCAATGCAAACCCTACATATTTAGATTATAGGGATAAAACAGATGAACTAAGAGTTGGGGAAACATTTAAAAGAGGTATGTAATGGTGTAGGTCAATTGAAACATCATGAAAAACACCTCACATAAGGAGGGAACCAAGCAAGAAGGTCTAGATGGTTGAGTTTGCAAGCAGGCCTATCAAACATAGTTTAGGCCTAAAGCCAAAAGGAGAACCACTTCCATTTCTAACATGAGATAGGATTTATAAAAAATTAGATCATGTATATGGATTCATAATAGATTTTTTTGAGCTATTGGTATGCATAGTAACCATAAAAAACTCATGTTGGGATTTAAGGTGTAAATAGGCTTACTAAGCATGACTAGGCATAAAATCCAAAAGTGGAGTCAACTTCATGTATGAATTTAGATGATCATTAAAACCTATTGGATAATATTCATAAGGTAATTATATGTGTGTTTCATCTTCCATCTTGTATATAAAACATCAGGAGGGCCAATTTTGGCTTGAGAGCAACATTAGGCATGTGCAAATTAGGGAAATGAACTTGATAGGCTAGGTTGAAGTGCTCATATCTTCTTAGAGGATTTTCATGGAGGCAAAAGGAGTTTTGAGAAGTTAATAGGGGTAATAAAAATAACATTAGTGAATTTTTTATGAAACTTGAATGCCCCATTTTCATGAACAAACCTTAAGAGTCAAAACTGCTCAAAACCCTTACAAACCCTTGCTAGTGACCCGATTGGGAAGATAAAGCTAGAAAGATACTGTAATGGACTAGTTTGACTAGGATGATGATTGAAAATTTTATATTACTCACCCAAGATACTCCCCATTAGGATTGGATGTATAGAATTATATGGATGGAGTGAAAAATAGGTTTTTCTTAACAATTTTGTGCATTGTGCAAGTTATAGGAGGTTATAAGAGATGCAAACCACATGGGAAGAAATATTTAGACTTAAGATAACTCTATAATTCAATTTAATTCCTTTAAAAAAATCCTAAATGCCTTAACTAGTTGCTTCATCTTAGCCAATCAAAACTATCATAGTGGACATGATGGTGAGAAGGGTGGAAAACTTCAATTAAACTAATTTTAAGGTGTTCCCAGTGACTCTAAGATAATGGAAGGTATTTAAAATTTTCATACACTCACTAAAATATATTTTCATGGAAAAATGAAACCAATTTTAAGGCCAAGTGTGCAGGGTGCATGAAAGAAGAGTTATTTGGACTGTAGAAGATGATGGATCACTTCCAGATGATTTCAGAGGACCAAGACTAAAACTAATGCATGGAGAGGCATGCCTAAAATAATTATAATTAATTAAAATAATTATACCTATCCATAATTATTTTTGGGATGTTAAAACATGTCAAAATCATGAAGGTAATTTTCTGAGCTAGAATGAGGAGTTTCATGCCACTTTTCCTAAATTTCATGACTTGGATGGACACTTGTGATTATTTACCTTGCATGGTTCCTCCCACATCCTCTTATCATGCACAAATAAATTATTTTTTCATCTTGACAAGTGTCCTTGTGATTCTTGGACTTATCTGATCTCCTCTCTCTCTCTCAAGTTCTATAAGAACTAGCCATTTTGGCCATTGTAACTTATGCTCCACCTAAGTATGGTGAAGGCCTGATCATTTGCATACCATTTGATCAATAATAATAATTATTATTTTTAACTATTCATGACTTTTCATAGTGTTTTTCTTGAATTTTGGATCTTGCTTAGTGAATACTATGGATTCCTTAGTATGCTGTCTCATTCTTTCATCCTATTTGCAGTTAGAAAGCTTCTTTTTGTAGGGCATGTGAAGTGTTCTAGGAAGTGTTAAGGTTGAGTGATTTATTATATTCACCAGTGCCATTAAAGGCCTATTTTATATTGCTCCTATCCTAAACATTCATCCATAACCTCATAATGTAACATTGATGTGAGAAGATGCAGATTGGAGAAGTGTATGTTTGGTTAGTCTCTTGATTTCATGTGTAACATGTAGTTGGTTGGAATTAATTATTAAATTTGGTGTATCTCCTCCCTTAGAATAGTTTGCTTTCAATTTTCTCTCTCCCTTTTCCCCCCAAATTTTAGGTGTAGTTGTGATCTAAAGTGGTACATCAAGGGAGTTAGCCCTACTTAGAGATTCACCTCATCCATAGGCTACCCATAAGCTTAGAGGTGTTTCAATTATGCCACTTGGATGAGGAGAGCTAATACATCTCATAAAAGGATGAAAATACAAGTAACAATTATTTTTGTCACACTCGATGGGACTCTTGGTCCAAAAATTTGAAATATTTTTGGTATTGTCTTTCAACACATCAACCTTTAGAGGTATCTATTTAAGCATCAATGATGACTCTGAAGATACATCAGCTAGTAAAGTAGCCCAGGTTTACTTTTTAAGATTTTTGGTAATATGTTTCTTTGTGTTATTGAATCCCAATGAGGATTCATGGCCAATTTTTGGTGTTGAGTTTTGTTTTACATAAGTTAGTGACGTGCTCCCAAGTTATGGCATTCCTAATCAACCTTTATATGATTCTTATTAGCCTTGGTGTGATTCTTACCAGTATTGTAATGACCATTTCAAACCCCATCATGATCCTTATCAGCACTATATCTAGCCTTTTCATGAGTTGTATCAGTCCTATACCCAACCTCCTTAATATCTTGCTTCTCCTAGTCAACCTAGCCACTTCTCAAATCCATTTCCACCTTCAAACAAACCTTTTTGGGGTATGAAAAGCATATTTTAGAGCTTGATACATGAAGGGACATGGTCAAGATTTTCCTATTCATTTCATTCATTAGGTAAGAGATTAATTAGAGCTATTCAAAAGAGAGTGGACACCTATTGAGAGAGCCAATTGGCAAAGGCTCATAAGTAAGATGCTAGATGTGAGTGGCCTAGTTTCTTCCTTAGAGGATAGGATAAGAATTCATGAAAGGAAGCCTCACCAAGCCTATCATCCTTCATTTACACTTTTACAAGGTTACTATCAGTCTTATATGGTTCCCACTCATGAACCCAATAAAGCTTATCAAAGTCATCCTTTTCCCAATCAGTTGGAGGAGAGAGTTGAAAAGAGAAACCTTATTTTTTAAAATAATATTGATAGGTAGATTGAGTTGGATAATATTCATATTTAATAGTCCATGTCATAAAAAAAAATTTGGAATCTAAGCCCTCATTACCCTCTCTAATTACATTCCCACCTCAAGAAGTGACCTCTATATATGAGATTCCAAGTTGGAGACAAGGTGGAGAATCCAAGCCTAAGGAGATTCCAATTTTTTTAAATAATTCAACCAATCCTAAAATTACATCACTACCTAAAAAATAGACTCCTAATACTAGAATCCTAATCTAGAATAAGATAGTGAAGTCATGGGGAAAGAGAGAGGATAAAGGCTTTGATAAAGAGTGTGAAGTTGTGAAACAACTTGATCATATGCAAGTCCCTTGTACCCTTCCTCAAGAAGCTTCAAGTGTTCCATGATAGCCATATTATACTACGCATCCTCATGAATATGCCTATGACCTTCAAGAAAAAAAATTCCAAGAGAAACTAGCCAAGCAAATAGAAGATCTAGAGACAAGGATGAAATTGCTAAGTCAAGGTGTGATGGAAGGTTTAGACCCAAAAGAAGATCCTATGCCTAAACACACCCCATCTAACATTCCTCAAGATAATTCTCAAGCCCAATCAAATTTAAATGAAGTGTTGTCAAATGGAAGGAAGAAAACCAAGCTATTTTATCCCAAGGTCTACCTCCCCTTCCTCAAGATCTTCCAAAAGAATCCCCTACACTTCACTCTCAATCTGATTTTGAGTTTTATGTGCCATCTCCACCAACTAGTTCATCTTGTTCTCACCCCATCACCCTTTGGATTGATATACCTATGGTATGGGAACCTAAAGAGGAGTTGTTGGTTAACAAAAGATCAGAACTCTTGTTTAAAGAAATCTTACCTCCTTGACAGCCTCATTGGGCTAGGTCACATGATTTCAATATGCCTAGTCTTAGCATCACCATGAAGGATAAGGAGATGGAGGATCTTGCAACCCTTGAAGAAGACTCTACATCTAATAAAAAATTTGTGGATAATCATCTCAAGTATGAAGATGAATGTGATACTATGGATGGAGAACAATTTCAAGTCTTTTCCAAAGAGGTTGCAGCCCTAAAAAACTCTCTTGAAACCAATGTGCAAGATATTGTTCTTGAAGATGACCAAATACCTCAGCCTGATCTTGAATGACCATCAAATGAATTAGAGCTTAAATAACACTAGATTGTTGACCTCATACCTCAATAATAAAATATTGAAAAGGTAGTGGTTCTATATGATGAAGAGGACAAAGATGATTGGTAGCTACAAATGGAGTTCTTTCAAGAGCTTGAAGAGTTTTGCTAAGTTGAGGATCAAGTACATGACAAGGTGAATAAATATTTTTCCATGGAGAATAGTGACCAAGATTGGGTAGATTATGTAAATCTCCTTGATGAGATATAAGAACTTATAGTTGAGAAGAAACCCAATATTATTGAGAGCATTATGGAAATCAAGAAGGTATGCCTTGTTAAACTACTAGCGGAGAATGTAATTAAATTTCCATATGAGAAGGTTGAGGCTGTGTGGATAAAAGAATAATTCATTTCTATAGCCAACTTATTTTAAGCTGCTTGGTTCTTAATGAACATCATGCCAATGAAGTTGGAAAACATCATGAAAAGGTTGGAGACCTCAATGCTAAAGGACAAAAGGATACATGCCTCATTAAATCCTTCATGTCATGAATTAAGAAGAGTTTCAAACTTCCCCTTTGATCCAAGAGGGATTTTTCATCTCATGTTAGTGTTTAATTTAGTTTGTTTTGTTTGGTGTGTGTGTTCCACAAGTGTTCATAAAGCACATGTGTGTTTGTTTTTCCTTTGTGTGTGTCTTTTATTTTGTGTGGTTGAGGTATTCATTGGTCTTGTCTTGATAAAATATTGTTTTCAAGGTCCTATTGTTGTGTTTCAGACTTCAGATGACTCCTTAATCCCAATGGACTAATAAGGTTACTGGTCTAGTTAGTATAGTAGGCATACCACCCCTATGAGTCACCAATTTGTTGACCAAATTTGACCCTACAGGTCAAATTGGGGCCCCTATAGGTAAAAAATTAGTATTTATATGTTTTATGGGGCATAATATATTATCATGGGGTGTATTATATGTTATTTGATATCATTTAATGTAATCCTAGCCTTGGTATTAATCATATTAGTCAATATATTTTTTTGAGTCATTCAGGGGTCATAAATAGAGCATTTAATAGGTTTTAAATCCTCCTTGGTAAATTTGAATATTTAAAAATATGATATCATGTACCATGTGTCCTAAGAGGTCTTAATCAACTATCATAATTGAAAAGTGGTAGGTTCTTCAGAAGAAAGGGCAGTTTTCTTAAGAAAAAAAGGAGAGTTTGGCACTTGTACGACCCATGGGGAAGTGTGCCACATGGGATAAGATCATATATTTTCCCTTCATATTATTAAATATTAGTTACACATTTTAAATTCTCTATAAGTTTTGTTTTTGTCCCAAAACTATTCTACTCCTTTTTCATCCTTCTAGGCACACATAACTAATCTTTAGGTTTATACTTGGTACAACCAGCAAGGGAGGTTCTAAATAAAATTACATGGGGAGTTAAATCACACTAAGATATATTAATTTATATAAAAATATTTTAAATGATGGTGAAATTTTCTTTATGAACCATCCTCATGAAGTTGACTATGTTTTTCAGCATATTATTTCATGCACCCTATAGGTTTTGCTCAATTTTGGGCAAGTCCATTTGAATTAATTGGTAATTTTAACTCCATGTGATGTGGGATCCATAATAATATTATATCCATGCTTTTTTTTATGTTTTATTATGTTTTTATGAGCAAAGTATCTTAGGTTACAAGAGGAAGCACTTTTTTGTGCAACAAGGAAATTTTCACCATTTTCTAGAACTTCATGCTTGATCATGGTTTTAGAGGGTTGTGATAAGTACTTTTTAATTTTATAAATGTCCTATTGACTCCTTTATCCTTTCAATATCATATCTAAAAAAACATTCCATGATTTTTAGTCATGAACACTATGCAATCAACTCTTTGCTCACTTTTCACTTGCTGCCATAGTTGCAATCACATGTATGAAACTATCTAGTTTGCTCATGGAGGTGTAGTGAGGGTAAAAAATTTTTTAATATGTATTTATAAATTGGAATGATCATATTATACTCTTCAAAGTGTGTAAAAATAGGATTGTTTCAATCATGTGCAACATATGCTCTCAATTTGCCATTAAACATCAACTACATGTGCCTTCATAGGGAATTTCACATTGAATGGGATGTGTTGAAATTTGTTTTAGATACTTAGAGTGTGACTATTTAATTAGAAATTATTTTCATGACTTAATATTCATTGAAGGTTAAGACAATGCTTACTTCCCATACTCCTCTTCATTGCCTGCATATAGGAAAATGGTCACCTACATGTGACAATATAGAGAACTGAAGAGTTTTATTTTGAGGCATTAAAATGTGTTGGAACCTTTCTTAAGGTCCTAATATGTTGAAGAGGGTATATTAGACTAATTTTAAGTGTCAATTTGGAAATTTGAAGTGGAGAAACCTTGAAAACATGAGATGGCAGGTTCAGGCCCACTTTCCCAAAAAGAGCAAAATAGAGCACCTAATGGTTTTGTTGATGTCATATGAGGAAGTGTGATAAAGCCTTAGAGCATCTAAATGAGCATAATATGTAGTCTCTAGCATATAAAATGACTTTGTCAAGTTTGGAAGGCAAATAACCAGGGGAAGATAGTAGTTGAAGGTTCTAAAGTTTTTAATTTATACACTAAATTCCTTCAGTAACATCTACATAAATTTGAGTCCTTAAACAAGTTTGTTTCCCAAGTTAGTAGTCTAAGGTATAGCCTCATGTGAAGATGACCTTGTTGATTGAAAAGACATTTCAAGGAGTAGAGGGGTCACCTTAAAGAAGATATTATACTATATTTTTCCTCCCATTAACACCTACAGGTGTCCCATCACACCAAATTCTCACCTGCAGCTAGCCAAAGGTGAAAATTTGAAAAAGATGCTTCTTTCATGTGAACCTAAAACATAATGGACCTAAAGCATGGTGTGATATTTTTGAACATGAATATAAAGAAGGAAAGGATAATATGTTGAGTTTTGAATAGATAAACACCTATAGGTTCCCCCCCCCCCTCATTTGAAAGTATGCACTTACAACCACTGTGGATGATTATGAAAAATAGTGGATAGAGAAGTAGTGTTTTTGAGTGTGAGAAGTGCATAAAGGTAAGACAGATGAATGAAGAAAAGTATCAAATGATACTAATAGATCTATATAAATTTTTATATGTTGTATCAAATCTAAACTAAGTAACCTACACTTATAGGACCCCTCACAGTCAACTTGAGTTGACTATGAGGGGTAGAGAGCAAGTAAATTGGGCTTTCTAAGGTGTTTATAGCTCAAACAGGTAAAAAGTACGTCCAAATAGTTGATATATGAACTTAAAACCTTTAATAATTTTATAGAGAACTAAATTCAAGGTATAATTATGCAAATCCACTTACAGGAGAGGAAAATGAAATCACAACCTATGACTTCAGTCTAGGCTAGTCAATGCAAAGCATGGGCAATACAAAGTTTGGAAAAGGCCTAGTGTTTACATGATAATAAGTGACCCCAAGACAATTAAGAAGGTTAAATGATGCTCTCATAGTGTAGATATATCAGAGATTAAGCTCTAATGTTTCCTCACATAGTCCTTATGAGAATCCTGCACACAGTCCATTACATAAGGGGTTTATTTTAGGTTTTGGATGAGTTGAGAGGTTTATTGATCTAACAAAGAGATAAAAATTTATAAAAAGTACCTATATGACTTTAGGAAGCTCATTAATTATTCAATTTTGTCTTATAAAATATGGGAGTGCCCTCTATTTTGTCTCAGACAGAAGGTACTCCCCTCAATGCAAACCCTATAGATTTAGAGAATAGGGACAAAATGGATTAACTAGGAGTTGGGGAAACATTTCAAAGAGGTATGGAAAAGTGTATGGAACCTGAATCATCATGAAAGACACTTCACATAAGGATGGAACCAAGCAAGAGGGTCTAGATGGCTGAGTTTGCAAGAAGGCCTATCAAACACAATTTAGGCCTAAAGCCAAAAGGAGAAGCACTTCCATTTCTCACATGAGATAGGATTTATTAAAAATTAGAGAATGTATATGGGGGAATAATATAGGTTTTTGAGATATTGGTATGTAGAGGAACTATCAAAAACTCATGTTGGGATTTAAGGTGTAAATAGTCCTACTAAGCATGACTAGGCCTAGAATACAAAAGGGGGGTCAACTTCATGTATGGATTTAGATCATCATTCAAAAATATTGGATCATATTAATAAGGTCATTCTAGGTGTGTTTCAACTTTCATATTATAGAGAAAACATCAAGAGATCCAATTTTGGCTTGAGAGCAACATCAAGCCTGTGCAAACTGGAGAAAAGAACTCGATAGGCTAGGTTAAAGTACTCATATCTTCTTATAGTATTTTCATGGAGGATAAAGGAGTTTTGAGAAGTTAATAGGGGTACTCAAAATCACATTAATGAAATTTTTATGCAACTTGAATGCCCCATCTTTATGAACAAACCTTAAGAGTCAAAACTGCTCAAAACCCTTGCAAACCCTTGCTAGTGACCTGATTGGGAAGATGAAGCTAGAAAGCTAATATAATGGAGTATTTTGACCAATATGATGATTGAAAATTTTAGAGTACTCACTCAGGCTACTCCCCATTAGAATTAGTTTTATGAAACTATATGGATTGAGTGAAAAATAGGCTTTTTCTTGACAGTTTTGTGAATTGTGCAATTTAGAGGAGGTTCCAAGATATGCCAACCACATGGGAGGAAATATTTATACTTAAGGTAACTCCCCAAGTAAATTTCATGCCTTGAAATAACTCCTAAATGCCTTAAATAGCTGCTTCATCTTAGCCAATCAAAATTGGCATAGTGGACATGATGGTGAGAAGGGTGGAAAATTTTAAGTAAACTAATTTTAAGGTGTTACTAATGCCTCTAAGACCATGGAAGGTCTTTGTAGATACCTAAAATTGGCCATCGATCACCTCCAATCAGGATTTTGGCCAATTTCTACCCAAAATGTATAATTTGGCCTAAAAATACTAAAACATGCTAAATGATGTGAAACTAACATATTCAAGTGCCAATTTTAGATAGGGTATCCCTAAATAGGGTAATGAAATTTATGGGCTAGCTAACTTTTATCAGATCATTCTGAGTCAAAATGCCAAATTTGTAATTGGATGCTCTGGATTACTCTTCCCTATCAAATCTCTTGCACAAGATAGGTGCTTTTTTAATTTATTATTAGCAATATCCTAAATGGGAATATGGTTCCAACACATCTGGCATCACCTTCCAATTCCAATCCAATCAAATTTTGGACCAATAACAAAGGATTTTGATCAATTTGAGTAATTTATGCACAAGGTGCTTAATCATGCTTAAGAGATAATTAACCCAAATCAATGCCTAATTAATAATTCAATGGAAACTTGTTGAATGTTTATTTTTGGAATTTGATATTGAATATCTACATCATCAGCTGACCTCATTTCTTGGGAAGACATCCCTAGGCCATAAATGCCATAAATATCAGGATTCATGCCCTTCATGATTCTTAATTTCCCCTTATTCCAAGTCATGATGAAGATAATTAAAAACTTAATTCCAAAAATTGAATTAATCCTCAACCACACATCTCAATATTGAGATGGATGGTTTAGGTTGATTCTGATCAAATCCAAAAATCTATAAAAAGGAGGCCTTACTACATCATTTCTAAGCTATTTCGGTGCAAAGTTATAATGCACAAATATCTTCAAGAACCCATTTTAACTAGTGTTACCATGTCAAATTGATTCCAATCCAATCTAAGCCACAAGCCAAAGTTGCCAAGAAGAGATGGAGGTAGCCAATCTTCCATTGATGAGGACTTCATGAGCACAAACCAAACAAGCCACTACAACAAGAATTTTGGAGCATCCAAGGAAGGTAAAAGAAAGTTTTTTTTGAATTTTAGTTATGTGTTTTATTTATGTTTGTTAACTAATCTCTCCCTAGTGCCTAGGCCTAGAGATGTTATGGTAGTTAGTGTGTTTCTTTCATTTTCTTTTTATTTTGGAACTAACATGATACTAACCATCCTCTCTTGAGTCAAATTCATAGATCACATAATAGCACACTTGATGGGACTAGACGCATTTCACAACTAAAAAGGATCAATTTTCAACTGTAAAATATTTATTTGGACCCTCAAAACTCGTACAAATTGATTTTCTAACTTTATTTTTCCATTTTTTATTTGCCACAATTTTACACAGTAACCAACATCGACAATTAAGACCAATATCCCTTGCATAGCTTAACCGATGTCAGTTGGAAAAATTGACATCAGTTATATACCTATCAAAATGGTCACAGTGGTATAACCAATGTTGGTTAGATAACCGGCATTAGTTAGCCAAAGTAACCATCATCGATGGTAATAATCGACATCAGTCACTGTGTTTTTCCTAAAACATAGACCTGAGAGCTATTTTTCCAAAGTTCATTATTTCAAGCTAAAAAGAGCTTCAAAGCTAAAGGACATGCTAACATTTTTTCTATAGGACCAAGCTTTATATTTGTTTAAAACATGTTTAGATCACCTTTTGCATGCTTAAAATTAATTAGGAACCTTATTTTGGTGTTTAACAAAGAATTTAGAGGTTTTTGGTGAATGTTTTCAAAGTTTACAACTAAAACCAAGGGGTCAAATGAACATCACCAAATCTTTCAATTTGGGTTTAAAATTAAACACACTTGTCAATTCTTGTTTTCAATAGTTTTTTAATCAAATTTTTATTTGGAAAAAAGAGGAATGTTGCGTGTATGCTTTTCCATTTTCCCCCTATAGGGAACCCTTGGAATCAAAAGCACCATTCCTATTGTAAGTAGCCTAGTCCAAGGCTTAGAAAGAAATTCATATAAAGTACTCCCCCAAAACTCATCAATTTTTGGGTGACCTTGAAAATGACCCCAAAGTCTTTCTACTTTCATGCTTTCTTTATTTTTATGCAAACTTGGCTTGCGAGGGGGACTTCATCACCTCCTACAAGTTCTTTAGGGAAAATTTAACTTGGGGTTTCACCTCCTGGCATTGACTTCATTTGGATCCTTTGGAGTTACACACAGGACATAGTGGCACTTTGGACATCGCACTACACTGAGCGAACATTAGGATGTAGTGGTTGCAAAAAGGACTAGACCTTTTTGCAACATACTAGGTGATACATACCCAAAATCTATGCTTTTATTTTTCATTTTTTGGCATAAAAGTCATTGTGCAATTGATTCCCCTAGAATGATCAAAACTTACTAGTTTAGTTAACACCATTTTACCATACCCTTGATAGGATTTGGATGATTATACTTAGTGTATTTTGGTCATTTTGCTTGGTATGTTTTGAGACTAAAACTTGTTTGTTTGTTTATAATCCATGTCAAAATCATATATTTGAGTTAAGAAGGGTAGTGTTATGCTACCCAAATCATGTCAAACCATTTGTGCCTTTGATTCTTTTGAAACATAACATAGACCACATTATTTGAGTATGCTTACACCATTAGGCTTCTCAAATTGTTTCAATACTTGTTTCACCTTGTATAAAAAACCATTTGTTTCAAACCATGTCATGTATACCATTTGGACTTTTGTCTTGTACCATCATACTGTCCAATATTATTTAGCTTGTTTGGTCAAATCCTAGTGTTCAATGTTGAGTTTTCAATTAAACTTGGTAAGTTTGGATCCAAACATTGATTGATTTCTATTTAAGCCTCAATTTTTGGGGTTAATACATAGAACTTTCTCTTTTAGGTTGCATAACTTCAGTTAATCGATTACCTAAAATTGAAAACTATTGATGGTTTGTTTGTTTAATGCCTATCCTCATCATTGTTTGTGCCTTTATTTGAGATAACACAACCTTTCTTAAAGAGACTTTTGTCTTATGATTTATGCCAAATGATCATGTTTATGTTTGATTATGTATGTCAAGTTTATATCAAAATTGTTTCCAAACTTGTTAGATTAAATCAAATCACATTATGTTTGTTTGTTTGAGCCTAGATTTTGAATTCATGTTTGGACAAAAGACCTAGCAACTCAACTTTTCCCTTTCTTAGTTTAGACCTTGTTTAGAACACTTGGACCTAGACCTTTGACATGAAAGTCTTTATTTAGACACTTGACCATTTGTACATATGAAATTTGACATTAGACATTTAATGTTAGGTTATTTTATGCCAAGTTTTAGCACAAATCATTTTGGAGGTAAAAATCCACCTTTAGACCACATTGGAGATATAGCTCCACCCCTTTGACCAAGTTAGACCAAGCTTGAACCATTTGTCCTTTGTACATAGTTTTTAAGAGTTTGTAAAACTCTAAGCCTTTTTGTTTCGTAGCTTTCATCATTTACGTGGATATGTATCACTACACTTATGGTGGAGTCACTGACAATCCAACTTATGATAGAATGGCTGCATAAAATGACTTTAATGGCTTTTTTCAAGACCCCAATGATGCTAATATGATTTGTGAGATAGATTTATATCTGCCTCATATTAATCATTCATGGGAACAAAGTCATGAAACAACTTACAATCCAACTCGAGACCTTGATTGGTATGAAGAGCCTTGTGAGGAGGACTTTAAAGACCCAACTATAGATAATGTTTTTTAGGATATGGATATGTACCCTCTTTGCAATAATCAGTACATGAAACATAGTCAAGAACCAACTTATGAGCCAACTCATGACTGGGATGATATGGTTTATGAGGAAAACTTGGATGCTTTGGCTTATGCGAGTAATCAGGCTCCACCACATCATACCATTTCTATTTCAAGACCATAACATCACACCATTTCTATTCCAAGACCACAATGTCACACCATTTCTATACCAAGACCTCATCCTTTGGCTTGTGTGAGCAATCAAGCTCCATAATACCCCTTCATCATTCCAAGACCTAGTCCTTTGGCTTGTGTAGGAAATCAAGCCCCATAATTCCCTATCGTTACCATCTCAAGACTTTTTCCTTTATCTCGTGCCATCAATCATGATCCCCAAGGCCATACCATTATCCAACCACAAGTCATTCCTCATCCATTATCAATCCCATCCAAACCTCAATTGATCCAATCATTTGAAGATCAAGTTGTGTTCAAAACTAGTATTTTCTAACTCATTGAAAACCATAGCCAAGACAACCAACTAATCCAAGATGTTTTTGTTGAACCAACCATTTTTGATAAGTCAACCTATGATAAATTGCCTATTGATCAAATACCAGTTGTCAAAGAGTCTCACATTGATGAGACAATCTTTATTGAGTCACTTCTTAATGATTATAATTTCCTTTGGGCAAATCATTACCTCAATCATGTGCCTATTTTTCAACAGCCTCCTATTGACAAGCTAGTCTCTGAGGAGTTGTCTCTTGACCTATTTCCCATCCTAGAGGAGTCTCACTTTAACAAACTAATTTTTGTGGAGTCCATTATTCCATCATAGGCTATTACTTGTCCAATACCAAATATTTAGTAAGACATCATTATAATAGAGTACCCATCACATGAAGAATCAAAGTTAGATTTAGGTTCTATTCTTCAACCAACATTAGATTTAGCATCAAAATCATAATCAACATCAGTCTCAACATCAGATTTAGAGTCCCTTGAGTTAGAATTAGATTCAAAAAAAAAATATGTTCATTGCTATTACAACATTGGTTATGCATTCCTTACAGATCAATTTAAATACATTTGTGATCTTTCTACAATTTTTTAGGATGAGTAATTTAGCTTCGACACAAGTTATCCTAGTATCTTCTACAAGGATTATGCAGTCTCTCCCCATTCCATTACCATTCCAAAATCCATTACCATCAACCAAAATAGCCATTTTATTGACATTCCATTTCCCACAAGTGTCAATTGGGATCTATAGAATCACACTTTGTTGAACTACATCCATTATGGAATAGTAGTTGAATAAGAATAAGGAGGCCAAAACAACATTCATGTAGTAGAAGAACACTCTCCTAGTGAAACCTTTTTAGAGGTGCTACGGGATAATCCAAATTAGAACTCAGCATCTTCTAATGAAGCTTTTTTGGAAGTGCTAAAGATAATCAAAGTTAAAAGACAATTTTTATTAGTGAAACCTTCTCAAAGGTGCTACGAGACAATCAAGACAATTTCATTGGTGAAAACCTCATTGAGACACCAATAGTTGAGAATAAAAGATCTTCACTACTTGATGAAGACAAAATCAAAGATCAAATCAAAATAGCTTCTAATCTACAGCCTAATCAAATGGTAGCTACTCTCAAGATCAAACAATAGAAAAATTTAGATGTCCTATTGAGAAAACAAGTCTTCGGCCTTACCACAACCAAAAATATGTCAAATCTGGCATCCTCAACATTACTTGTGTCTAAAACTCCTTATCTTCATTTGTTTCCCAACCATTCCACATTCCATTATCATTTTCCATTCCATTTCACAATCAAACCTACCATCCATTATTTTTCTTTGTTTACCATCCATGATTGCACTTTCCTTTGTAGAGGCTAAAAATATACCTTGTCTCGATGCTTGAAGGAATCAAAATCAATGACCAAGGAAGAACACAACAACATTCTTTGCATCCAAATATGTAGCCAGTTTTTAATAGAGTAGTTATTTAGACGAGGCATGGGATAGAAATTAACATAATCAAGTATTATGTTTGTATCATTTGTTTATTAGGATGTGCATCTCCCCATCAATAGGAACAACAAAATCAAAAACCACACCTAGGCTAAAAACATGTACCATACTATTTCACATTGCCATGTCATTGCCATTGTTACATATCCATTTGCCATTGTCGAATATTCCTACCATTTACCCCATCACTTGGGGGAAACCCTCTTACCATTTTATCCAATCTATCTAGACCATAATTATCTATCAAAGACCATACCATCCTATCATTCCATTCATATTAGACCAAAGCTTATATTTAGTCATCCTATCTAGTCCTATTTTGATCTTGGTTACTTTGGTTCTTCCCACACCTTTTATGGGGGGATTCCAATCAGGTTTCAACAATCAATCAAGTCCATGTTTACAATGACAGTCTATGAAAGTAGTGTGATAGTTGATTTGGCAAGATATCTTTCATCTTATCAAATTTGTTTATGTGAGCTTGATTATAACTACCTATGGGCAAATAAGTGTCTCACCAATCTTGCTACTAATTATAACCACCTATGGGAAAATTAGTATCATTGACCTATGTTGTTTTGTCTTAGTTATAATTGCCTATGGGCAAACTAGGGGCAACACTTGTTTATCATACATTGTCACATCACCTTGCCATTATTATTTTCATTTGACTAGCCATTTACTGGATTTGAGAACTTGTTGGGACCTAGTTGTTTTTTTTTCACATTTTGTATGGACAAAATTACTATGACTTGAAGACATTTCAGGACTATATGGGTCATGCTCAATTCATGTTGAGTTCACCTCAGTCCCCCTTTCCATCCACTCTCACTATTTTATGAGCAACCTAAGCCAAACACTCTCATCATTTTGTGAGCAGGTATCTTGTCATTTTTAATGAATTAAGATACCTCAAAATTCCAAAAACATTAATAGCATTTCAAAAAATCCAAAAATATGTGTCCTATCTAAGCCTAGTCAGTTATCCTTGATCCACCTTACTAGGGCATGGTCATTATTAGGATGCTTTCTTTTGCTTTTGTTTTCATGATTTTTATTTGTTTGTTTATTTCAAGTTGTTTGTTTGTTTATTTATTTTATGTTTATTCACTTATTTTTTTGTTTGATTTTAGCATTGTTACCTTGACTCAATCTATTTGTATGCATTGGGTAATTCCTCACACACATTATTCTTGAGTCCATCCATATTCTTCAATTAACAATGTCATCATGGTTTTTATCATTAGTGCATTATTTTTGAGTGTTTATTGGATCAGGAGTCAGTCCTTATGCATATTTTGACCAAGTATTCATGGTGTTCTATCATGATTTCTACCAACACATGCTATAGTAAAAATAAACTTCAAGAATGTATATAATCACTGGAGCCATAAAATTTTTTCCTTGGCACCTTGGCAAATCCTTCCATCCCACCCTTGATCAAATCAACCCAATGACCATTCTAGTTGTATCATTAATAATAAGGAGAAGCATCTCCTCATTGGTAGGTACAACTGAATCATTCACACTGATCAATCTTATTCTTCTATTCATTTATTTCATAACTTTTCACCCACTCATCTTTAATTTGTATTCTAGGTTATATCCTTGAGTTATGCTTGGTAATCAGCCCTAACTGGGACACAATCATCTTTAGCCAATCTAGGTCCTCTTAATGATTATAACTGTGTATGGGCAAATCATTATTTTGACTTTTATTCCTGATTATAACTACATTTGGACAAATCAATATCCTTTTTACATCAATGCATGCAAGAATTTTCTCATTTGGATTAATCTCAACCATGGGTTAATTCCACCTTTTTTCTTGTTTCTTTTCGAGGGGCCATCCATCAATAAATGTGACGGCCACTCCCTCGAGGGGGCATCATCATAGGCTTCCCAAAAACCATTTGGAGCTTTGTTCTTCAATTATCATCTTCTTTTTGGCATACAAGACATATCTCATTCTTTGAGAAGACATTGCTTTGCCTATGGTTTGCAACATTTTTCCAAATAGGGGCAAATTGTAGACACCTAAAACTACCCACCGATAACCTCTAATCAGGATTTTGGTCAATTTCTACCCAAAATGCACAATTTGGCCGAAAAACACTAAAACATGCTAAATGATGTGAAACTAACATATGTAAGTGCCAATTTTGGTTATGGTATCCCTAAATGGGGTAATGCAATTTATGGGCCAGCTAACTTTGAACAGATCATTCTGAGTCAAAATGACAAATTTGCACCTACGTGCTCTGGATTACTCTTCCATATAAAATCTCTTTCACAAGACATGTGCCTTTTTTATTTATTTTTTGTAACATCCTAAATAGGAATATGGTTCCAATGCATCTGACATCACCTTTCAATTCCAATCCAGTTAAATTTTAGACCAATAACAAGGCATTCCGATCAATTTGAGTAATTTGTGCAAAAAGTGCTTAATCATGCTTAAGAGATAATGAACCCAAATCATGGCCTAATTAATAATTCCATGGAAACTTGTTAAATACTTGTTTTTGGAATTGTATATTTAATATCTGCATCATCAGGTGACCTCATTTCTTGGGAAGACATCCCTAGGCCAAAATGCCACAAATATCAAGATTCATGCCCTCTATGCCTCATCAATGCCTTCCATGATGCCCTCAATGCCTCTTAATTTCCCCTTATTCTAATGTCATGATGAGGATAATTACACACTTAATTCCAAAAATTGAATTAATCCTCAATGACACATCTTAATCTTGAGATGGATGGTTCAGGTTGATTTTGATCAAATCTAGAAATCTATAAATAGGAGGCCTTACTACATCATTTCTAAGTTATTTGGTGAAAATTTATAATGAAAAAATATCTCAAGAATCCATTTCAACTAGTGTCACCATTCCAAATTGATTCCAAGCCAAGCCAAGCCATAAGCCAAAGGTGCCAAGGAGAGATGGAAGTAGCCAAGCTTCCATTGAGGAGGACTTCATGAGCAAAAACCAAGAAAAGGAGGCCTTACTACATCATTTCTAAGCTATTTGGTGAAAATTTATAATTCAAAAATATCTTCAAGAAGCCATTTTAACTAGTGTTACCATGCCAAATTGATTCCAAGCCAAGCCAAGCCATAAGCCAAAAGTGCCAAGGAGAGATGGAAGTAGCCAAGATTCCATTGATGAGGACTTCATGAGCAAAAATCGAGAAATCCACTATAAAAATCATTTTTGAGCATCCAAGGAAGGTAAAATAAAGTTTCTTTTGAATTTTAGTTGTGTGTTTTATTCATGTTTGTTAACTAGGCTTTCCCTGGTGTCTAGGCCTAGAGATGTTATGCTAGTTAGTGTGTTTCTTTCATTTTGTTTTCATTTTGGAACTAAAATGATACTAACCATCCTCTCTTGAGTAAAATTCATATATCACATTATTTAAACTTGTCATACACTCACTCCCATGGATTTTCATGGAAAATTGAAGCCAATTTTGAGGTCAAGTGTGTAGGGTGCATGAAAGAAGAGTTATTTGGACTGTAAATGATGATGGCTCACTTCCAGATGATTTTAGAGGACCAATACTAAAACCAATGTATGGAGAGGCATTTTAAAAATCCTCTCCCTTAATTAAAATTATTATACCTGTCCCTAATCAATTTTGGGATGTTCAAACATGTCAAAATCATGAAGGCAATTTTTTGAGCCAGAATGAGGAGTTTCATGCCACTTTTCATGAGTTTTATGACTTGGATGGACACTTGTGATTCTTTACCTTACATGGTTCCTCCCACATCCTCTTCTCATGCACAAGTAACTTATTTTTTCATCTTGACAAGTGTCCTTGTGACCATTGTACTATTCTCTTTTCCTCTCTCTCTCAAGTTTTATAAGAACTAGCCATTTTGGCCATTGTAACTTATGCTCCACCTAAGTATGGTGAATCCATACTCATTTACATAACATTTGATGAATAATACTAATAATTTTTCCCTCGTCATGATTGTTCATAGTGTGTTCTACTTGAATGTTAGATCTTGCTTAGTGAAGACTATGGATTCCTTAGCATGGTGTCTCATTCTTTCATCTTATTTACAGTTGGAAAACTTCTTCTTGTAGGGCATGTGAAGTGTTCTAGGAATTGTTAAGGTTGATTGATTTAGTCTATTCACTAGTTATATTGAAGGCCTCTTGTCTAGTCCACCTAACCTAAACATTCATCCATAACCTCATAATGTAACATTGATGTGAGAAGATGTAGATTAGAGAACTGTATGTTTGGTTAATCTCTTGATTTCATGTGTAACATGAAGCTGGTTGGAATTCATCATTTAATTTGGTGTATCACCTCCCTTAGGATAGTTTTATTTCAATTTTATCTCTCCCTTTCCCCCCCAAAGTTCAAGTGTAGTTGTGATCCAAAGTGGTACATCAAGTGAGCTAGCCCTACCTAGAGATTTACCTCATCCTTAGGCTACCCACAAGCCTAGAGGTGTTTCAATTGTGCCACTTAGATGAGGATATCTAAGACATCTCCTCACAGGGTTCAAATACAAGTGACAATAGGTTCCTCTCTACCACTCATGGTTTTCCTACAATGTCTATGCAAAGTTTATTCCATTCCCCCCTTAAGAACAAAAATATTCTCTTCAAGAATGCATTTGGCTGCCTTCACATTTCAACTCTAGGTACTAATGAATGGTGAATGGAGGACATTCATGTATTTATATTCCCATATATACATGTTCATGAATATGGTTCATAAATTAGGCACACCATTCAAAAGATACACATTCTATTGTTAAAAGTTTGGTTCCTAAAGTGAGATTCGACTACGAGAGAAAATGTGGCAGTAATTCTACCTTATAAAAAGTGGAAAATAATATTCTAAGGGGTAAATATATTAATCAACCATGTAACTATAAGATATGATGGTTTGTCTCTATCACTCATGATTTTCCAACAATGTTAGCACAACATTTGTTCTATTATTCCTCTTGAGAACAACAAGATTAACTTTAGGGATGTGTTTGGTTACTTGCATGTTTTGAATTTATGAGATGATAAAGGGTATATTAATTCCATTCATATGTTTATATTCCCATATTAACATGTCATTTAAGATGGTTCATTTGTTGGGCATATGAGTTAAAAGATATGCATTCTATTGGCCGACTTTTGTTCCTTAAAGAGATATTTGGATGAGAAATAAAACATGTCATAATTTATCCCTCATCATGAATGGAAGATAATTATATAAGGAGTGATAATAGGATTACCTAGTGAAAATTTTTTCTCTTACATTTTTTCTACCCCTCATGGTTTTCTTACAATGCCTATGCAAAGTTTGTTTCATTTTCTCCCTTAAGAACAAGTAGATCCTCTTCAGGGATGCATCTAACTACCTAAAATTTTTGAATTAGCAATATAATGGAGGGTTTATGAAGGAAATTACTATGTTTATACTCTCATATATATGTGTGTTCACAAAGATGGTTGGTCAATTGGGTGTACGAGTCAAAAGATGTGTTATACTAACCAACTTTTGGTCCCTAAAGAGAGATTTGGATACGATATAAAATGTGTTTGAGATTATCCCTCATCATAAGTGAAAGATAATAATCTAGGTTAATCTTAAATGAATCATCCATTAAACTATATGATTTGATGACTTGTCTCTACCACTCATGATTTTAAATTAAGCCCTACGTAAATTTTATTCTAATTTTTCTTGTAAAAACATGAAGTTTATCTTCAAGGATGTGTCTGACCACTTGAAAGCTTAATTTTTTTTGGATGATAGAGGGTGTATAAATTACATTCCTATGTTCATACACCCATCCTGATGTGTCTTCAAATATGGTTCATTGATTGGGTGCGCAAGTTAAAAGATACATGTTCTATTGCCTAAATTTTGGTCTCTAAAGAGAGATTTAGTTGCGAGAGAAACCATGCCTCTATTCCTCCCTTATGAGTGGAATAAAATAATAATGCCTTCATCTGCTCTCCATTGAACCCAAAATTTGAAACTTACATGAGACTGAATGCATCTATGAATAGAATCTAGGAGGTGCTCATAGTACTTTACTATTTAATTTTAGGAACTGATAGTTCATCTCTAGCACTCATTATTTACCTATCACAGTTTCACAAAGTTCATTTTATTTTTCCCTTAAAAAATGAGAAAATTTTATTCATGGATGCATTCAGTCTCATGTAAGTTTCAAATTTAGGGTTCAATAGAGAGTGGATGAAATCCATTATTGTATTTATGGGCTCATCCATATGTGTATACAAATATGGTTCATCGATTGGGAACTTATGTCAAAAGATACACATTGTACCAAACAAAATTTGATCTCTAAAGTGACATTTGACTATGATAAAAAATGTGTTTCCATTTATTACTAACCATAAGTTGTATAAAATACTCTAGGGGTGATCATAAGACTCACTCATGCAACTGTATGAGCTCATATTTCATCTCTACCACTCACAATGTTTCTATAATGTGTGCACAAATTTTGTTTATTTTTTCCCCTTAAGAATGATAATATTATCTTCATGGATGCATCTGATTGTCTCTAAGTTTTGAATATGGAGGTTGATAAAGTGTTGATTAATTCCATTCCTATACATATATTTTCATATAGACATCTGCATGAATTTGATTTATCAATTGGGTGCACGAGTACAAAGATACACATTTTACTGACCAACTTTTGCTCCCTAAAATGATATTTGGCTACAAGAAAAAATGTGCCACCATTTTTCCCTCATTGTGAATCATAAATTATCCTCAAAGGTTGCTGATAAGAATCATATATACAACTTTAGGATATGATTTTTATGTCTCTACCACTCATGGTTTTCTTGTAAAACCTGTACAAAGTTTGTTCCATTTCCCCCTTAAAAACAAGAAGATTCTCTTTAGAGATGCATCGAACCACCTACAAGTTTTAACTTGGGGATAATAGAGGGTGTAAAAATTTCAGTCATACATTTATATTCCCATATACATATGTTATTGAAGACATTTTTTGGATTAGGCACACAAGTCAATAGATATGTGTTCTATAGACCAAATTTTAGTCTCTAAATAGAGATCTTGTTGCAAGAGAAAATGTGAAATCATTTGTCCCTTGTCATTAGTGGAAAATAATACTATATAGGGTGCTCATAAGACTTTCCCATGAAATTTTAGGAGCTGAGGGTTCATATTTAACACTTATGTTTTACTTACAATGCCTAAAAAAAGTTTGTTTCATTTTCCCCCTTAATAATGAGAATATTCTCTTCAGGGAAGCATTTGGGAGCCTAAAAGTTTTGACTATGGGGATATATAGAGGGTAGAATAAGGCCATACCTATGTTTATATTATCTAATAGAATAAAACATGAAACCATTTCTCCCCTGTCATGACTAATATATCATTATCTAGGGGGTACTAAAAGGACCCCCATGAAAATTTATGAGCTAACAGTTCATCTCTACCATTCATGGTTTATATGCAATCATTGCACAAAGTTATTTATGTTTTCCCCTTAAGAATAAGAAGATTATCTTTAGGGATGCATATAAGTGCATAAAAATTTTTATTAAAGGGGATGATAGAGGGTGGATGAAGGCCATTATTATGTTTATATGCCCATATGGATGTGTTCATTAAGACGGTTCATCACTTAAGTGCAAGAGTCAAAAGATACATGTTTTAATAACCAACTTTTGGTCCCTAAAAAGATAATTGATTGGGAGAGAAAACTTGCCACCATTTATCCCTCTTTGTGAGTGGTAGATGATCCTCTGAGTGGTACTCATAAGACTCACCAATTAAACTATAAGAGTTGATGTTTCATCTCTACAACTCAATATTTACCTACAATGGCTGTGTAAAGTTTTTTATGTTTTTACTCTTAATAATAAGAAGATTATCTTTAGGGATACATCTTGATGCTTTCAAGCTGAAGGAAAAATGAATGCCATTCCTAAATTTATACTCTCATGTGTACATGTCCATGAATACGGTTCATCGATTGGGTGTTCGAGTAAAAATATATGTGTTTTACTGACCAACATTTGGTCCTTAAATTAGTATTTGGCTATGAGATAAAATGTGATGCCATTTTTACCTCATCAATAGTGGTATATAATCCTCCACTAGGTGATCAAAGGACTTTCTTGTGTAACTATAGAAGCTAAAGGCTTATCTCTACCACTCATGGTTTGCCTAAAATGGTTGCATAAAGTTAATTATATTTTTATCATTAAGAATGAAAAAATATCTTAAAGGATGTATTCAAATCAATCCCATTACTGTGTTTATATGACCGTCTAAACATGTCTATGAAGATGGTTCATCGATTAAGCACATGAGTTAAAATTTATCCATTTTATTAACTAGAGTTTTGTCCCTAAATAGATATTTAGCTATAAAAAAATGTTTCGCATTTTCTCCCTCATCATGAGTGGAAGATAATTCCATGGGGGTGATCATAGGACTCCCCCACGCAACTTTAGAAGCTGAAGATTTATCTCTATCCCTCAAATTTTGTTTACAATGCCTACACAAAGTCTATTCCATTTTTCTCCTTAAGAACCATAAGATTATCTTTAGGGATACGTTCAACATCCTATAAGTTCTAACTTGTGGATTTGATGGAAGGTAGACAAAGTCTACGCCTAAGTTTATATGCTCATTTGGATATGTTGGAAAATATGGTTGGTTGATTGGGATTTTGAGTCAAAAGATACATGTTCTACTAACTGAATTTAAGTACCTAAAGAGAGATTTGGATAGGAGATAAAATGTGGCATCTTTTATCTTTTTTCACAAGTGGAAGATAATCACTTAGGGTGTTCTTAGTTAACTCACCTATGCAACTATAGGAGTTAAAGGTTTATCTCTACCACTCATCATTTACCTGTAGTAGATACATAAAATTCATTCCATTTCCCCCCTTAATAACGTGAATATTCTCTTTAGAGATGAATCTAGCCACCTAAATTATTGACTCTAGGGGCTTATGGAGTCTAGATGAAGGTTCTTATGAAAATTATACACGCATCTAGATGTTTCTACAAAGATGGTTCATATATTGGGTGTGTGAGTCAAAAGATACATAATATACTAGCCTAGTTGTGGTCTCTAAAGAAAATTTTGGTTGTAAGATAAATTGTGCATCTATTTATCCCTCATAACAAGTGGAATATACTACTCTAAGGGTGCTTATAGAACTTCCTCATGCAACTTTAGGATATTGTGGTTCATCTCTACCCCTCATAGTTTTCCTAAAATGACTTCACAAAATTTATACCATTTGTCCCATTAAGAATGAAAATATTATCTTCATGGATGCATATGGTCACCTAAAAGTTTCTGATAACTCCTTGAACCAAATAGTTTGAACCTTGTCCCCGCTTAGTGTGAGTGCATAAGTATTTTATTAATATTCAAAAAAACAAGTACATAAGGGTGCCTTTACTCTATTAACCCTTTTACAATGCAAACATGGATTTATATAGTTTTTACCAATGATCGGTAAAAAAAAATAATCCTATAACTAACAATTTACAGGAAAACAACCCATAAGGTAGTTCTAATTAATTAACATAAAATATAAAAACTACCTAAAACTAAAACTAAGTAGGTTTATTTTATGGGGGTGTCTTTACTAAAAGATGCATGCCCCATTAACAATATTTATTTATTAACCTACCAAAAATCTAACCTAATGTTAAGACTTTGGAACAAGTCCTAACAAACCCCCCTATGATCCAAAGTCAGGTCTTTGGACACATACCAAGAATTTTTCTAAATTTTTCAAATTTGATTCTGTCAAGGGGTTTTGTGAAGATATCAGTTGTCTGATCGGTAGTTGGGAAATATATTGGATCAAGATCTTTCTTTGCCACCAGCATTCGCAGATAATGGTATTTAACATCCATATGTTTTGTTTTTGCATGAAACACTAGATTCTTGGACATCTTGATTGCACTTTGATTATCAATGTATAACTGTGTAGAAGCAAACTGAGAAACCTAAAGATCTTCAAAAATATGATGAAGGTAAACAATTTCTCTAGAAGCATCTCATGCTGCAATATACTTTGATTCTACTAATGAATTTTCCACTGTATCCTGCTTCTTACAACACCAAGCAATGGCAGTTGAACCCATATGCATAGTGTATCCTATGGTTGAAACTCTGTCATCCACACATCCACCAAAATCTACATCACAATATCCAACAAGTTTGAAGTTCTTGTTGCGATGGTATTCAAGGCCATATGTTTTCATTCCCTGAAGATAACGAAGTACTAATTTTGTTGCATGCCAATGAATTTCTCTAGGTGCATAAACCTAGATAAAATTACAACTAAAAATGAAATATCGGGCCTGGTAGTCATTAAGTATGTCAAACCTCCCACCAATTATCTGTATGTGGTGCCATCAAAAAAGGCACTGCTATCATCCTTAGACAATTTCAAATTACTTTCCATGGGAGTGAGGGTAGGTTTGCAATCACTCATGCCAAACCTATCTAATAACTCATAAATATACTTTGTTTGTGAAATGAAAATACTATGCTCTTTCTAAGTTACCTCTATGCCTAGATAGTAGTGAAGAAGTCCAAGATCTGTCATCTCAAACCCATCTTTTAATTCCTTCTTCACAAACTTGTTATGGTTTTCATCATTACCTGCGATAAACAAGTCATCGACATAGAGAACAAGTATCACCATTTTCTTACCCTGCACTCAAAAATAGAGAGTATCATCAGATTCACTGTGATGAAAACCAATGGATTTCAAGTATGAATCCATTTTCTCATACCAAGCCCTGGGTGCCTGTTTGAGCCCATACAAAGCTTTTATCAATTTATACACTTTGTGTTCAGCACCCACCTATTCAAAACCCTGAGGTTGTTTCATATATACTTCTTCCTATAAGTCACCATTTAAAAAAGAAATTTTAACATCCAATTGATGTACTTTCCAACCATTTTGTGATACTGAGGCAAGTACCATATGAATAGTGTGTCATTTGGCAGTTGGTGCAAATGTTTCCTCATTGTCAATACCTTCTTATTGCGCATATCCTTTTACAACAAGTCATGCCTTATGTTTATCAATGGAGCCATCTAATTTATACTTAGTCCTATAAACCCATTTACATCTGATGGGTTTAACATGTGGATGAGGATCAACTAAAACCCATGTATTATTGCTAAGTATGGCATCATATTCATTTTTCATTGCCTGTTGCCAAACATGTTCAGTAGATGCCTCCTCAAAAGTGGATGGCTCAGAGGAAGAAGTAGTAACAACCATAGCATAGTTTACCTATTTTCAATAATTCTTGGGCCTTGTTAAACCAACTTCATCTACTTTCAAGTCATAAAAAGTACTTTGAGCCCATTTTGGATACTTAGTCAAATTATTCAAATCAGGGACTCCAGAATTCTCATCTTGTGCATCATTCGAAGGGGGACTTAGAGAATTGCCAATAATTTCTAAGTCATCAACATATGAACTTGTAGATGAAGGAGAGGAAAGTGAAGGAATTTGAGTTTCATACCAAAACTTTGAAGAGTTATCCCCATTATTCAAACCCTTATCTCTTTTTGTATTTTTCCTCTCTAATCTATCAAGTTGAGAATCAATCTCTGCAATGTTCATAGTCCCAAAATCATCAAATATTACATCTCAACTCATTATGAATTTTCCTGAATCCTATGCAAGCAAATGAAACCCCTTTTTATCTTCATAATAACCAAGAAAGATGCATTTTTGACTTCATGGTTCCAACTTAGTTCTGTGTTTAATAGGAACCAAAGTAAAACAAAGACATCCAAACACTTTCAAGTGTTTAACTTTTGGTTTAAATCCATACCATGCCTCATATGGAGTTTGTCCCAAAAGTGCCACTATGGGGGACCTATTTCTCAAATATACTACAGTACCAATGGATTCTGCCCAAAACTTATCATCAAGTTGTTTATAGTGTAACATGGCACGTATTGTGCCCTCTAAAGTTTTGTTCAGATACTCTATTTTGTTGTGGAGTATAATAATTACTATATTGTCGATGAATTCCATGTTCTCAACAATAATCTAAAAATTCATTTGAGGTATACTCACCTTCATTATCTGAACGAAGAGTGGCCAAATGTGAACTTGTTTCTTTTTCAACTAAGTGTAACCAATCAACAAACTTAGCAAAAACTTTAGATTTGTTTTTCATAAAAAATACCCAAGTCATCCAAGAAAATTCATCAATAAACAAGACAAAGTATCTACACCCACCAATGGATGACTTTTTCATGTCACATACATCACTATGAACTAACTGCAAACATCTGTTAGCTCTCCAAAATGACTGTTTAAGAAATTTTTCTCGATTTTGTTTGCCCAAAACACATGACTCACAAAGAATACTATCTTTGCAAAAAGTGGGAAATCCATTCACCATACCATATCTCTGCAAATCCACTAAAGAGTGGATATTCAAATGTCCATAGTGGAGATGCCATAACCGTTGTGTAGACATAGTACTTGTACTTGTGTCAACAACTACCGCAAGTTCTATAGTGGGAGGAAGCACTTTACAATGCAATCTAACCAAGTTTCCATCCTCATATCTTGTATACATTGTTTTATAATTATCCTTCAATAAATTAATGTAAATGAGCCCATTTTCAAGCACTATTTGATAACCTTTCTTTTGAATAGTTACCAAAGAAATTAAGTGTTTCTTCAATGTGGGAACATACCAAACATCCTCCAAGTATTTTATAGACCCATTAGGAAGAAGAATCCGAATAGATCCAAGTCCTAGTGGTGTATGCATAGACTTATCTCCTAAGGCAACTGGAGAGAGAGAAGCTTCCTTAAATGATCAAAAGAAATCTCTCCTAAATGTCATGAGTTTGGTTGCTCCTATGTCTAAAACCCATACATCTGTGAGCTCATCTATAGCCTCATATTCAATATAATCAATGTGCCCCAAAGTAGTGAATGCAGATTCATGGGAAAAATTATTGGACTCATCATAGTCATGATCGGCATACTGATCAGAGTTAGACTTAGTCACTTTTTGTGGCCTCTGAATTTTATCAAAAGGAATCCTACATTGTGAGGAAATGTGACCAAATTTTCCACATCTATGACATTGAATGTCTGATCTACCTTGACCTCTACCCCTATAAGAGTTGTGGCCATGTCCTCGATCACTTGTTTCATGTGAATCAAATTGGTTATATTGTTGATTATTTGAATGACCCCGACCTCTATTTTGATATTTTCCTCCTCTGTAACCTCGACCCCCTCTATAATTGTTTCCTCTATTGTTTTGATGCCCAAATGAAGATGAACTAGGATTAGACTCTAAAACATAGGCTTCTTTAGTTTTCTTGGATTTATTGGGTAGAGAGAGGTCATGTTGGATGAGAAACTCAACCAACTTATCAAAAGTGATGCATGTGATCTTGTCAAAGACATGCAACATTTCAACAAAATTCCTATGGGACCCTGGTAGTCCTTTCAAAGCAGCAGTGACTATGAGGTCATCATCTAGTTTTCCAAACCCAGCCTTAGTGTACTCAGTAGTGATATTTTTCAACTTAGAAATATATTCTCCCATATCCCCATCTTCATCTAATGACAAAGTAAACAACTACATATGAATATCTATCTTCTTATGCTTAGGTTTCTTATCATACAAATCTGACAATGTTTTCCATGCAGTGTAACTATGAGGAGAATTTTCAATATGAACATAAGTATCACGAGTACAACATTTAATGAGAGATAAGGCCTTAGAATCACACAAATTAAATACATCTAATTTAGTCTGTTCTATTGGTAATATGGGATTTTCATTCTTGACAATATCCCATAACTCATTAAAAACTAGTGAAGCCTCCATCAATCGTTTCCAATCAGAATAATTAGAAATTGTTAATCTATCACCATCTGAAAGCAAATTTTGAATCTTAGGCATTTTGAAATAAAATCAAGTGCAGTAGAATTTTTTTTGACAAAATGAAAAAGAGATGAAACAAATATCACACTCACTGCATAAGACACTGCTTCTATGGGGTTTTTCACTTAACCTCCGCGTAGAGTGTAAAAGAAAAACAAGAATTTTTTATGGGTTTTGCACTTAATCTCACCAAAAATCAATGATTACACCAATATTTCACCAAATTACAACTTTATTCCACCAGTTACACCCTTATATCATCACAACAATGTAAAAGAAATAGAATTGAATTCCCCCTTTTTCAAATTTTAAAAACAACACAATACACTAAGTATGCATTTTAAAACTTTCAGATTTAAAAGGGAATATTATTTTTACAAAAAATGTATATTCTAAAGTAAAAAATAACTTTTTCTAAAAAGAAGGGATTTGAACCCTTGACCTCCTCCTTGCAAGCTTCTTTACAAAATAAGCTTAACCAATTGCTCTAAGAGCATTTTCAGAATATAACACTCAGAAATTTATACTTATTCTGGATTTTGTCTATGAGGGAAAATATATATATATTTTTACATATATGTAAATAAATCAAAACTTTTCCCTTTTTAATCTTCTTAGTCATGCTTCCTCACGTGGGACCCACTAAGGCAAATATTTGATATCCAAACACTTTAGAACCATATAAAAAATATTTGCCAGTTTATACCTACGCCATGTTTGCCTGGGACACCATGGTTGCTCTTGGAAGTATTTTTTACACCTATTCTCTCTGCTGGAGGCCGTACAAATTTGTACAGGCAGGATAAAAAGGATTTGGCTGAGTTTTAGCAAATTTCAGAAGCAGTTTTTGTTGGAAATGGATTTAAATTATAGCCAAGGCGTTGGAAGGCCGTACAACTCAAAAAAAAAAATCTAGATTTTCTTTGAGGATTAAAAAATAGAAGTTTTAACCAGTTTTGCAAGTGTTTTGGATTTTAAGAGGGCTGAGAATGAATTGAAATAATAAAGGCAACCATGAATGGAAATTACAAAGGTTTTCAACAAGAAATAGGCTATACAAATTTGATTTTTTCAAAAAATAATGAATTTAATAACATTTAAATGCTAAGAAATTCATTTTAATGTTAGAGGAGGAAATTGAACACAATTTTAATGGAGTATGAGTGGCTAAAATGACCAGATGGTCATATAAGAGAAATACACAGGTTTAAATGCAAAATAATATTTGAAAAATTAAAATAATTTAATAATTTTTCAAACATTTAAACCAATAAAATTTTTACTTTATATGGCATACCTTATTTCATGCCAATGATTTCATGTGAATTTGATTTTTCACCTTGCCTTCCTTCGAATTCACCAAGCTCCCAAAATTCATCGTGCTAGATAAAACCATGCTCTAATACCACTGATAACTCTTTAAACCAAATAGTTTGAACCAAATAGCTTGAACCAAATAGTTTGAACCTTGTCCCCGCTTAGTGCGAGTGCACAAGTATTTTATTAATATTCAAAAAAACAAGTACATAAGGGTGCCTTTACTCCGTTAACCCTTTTACAATGCAAACATGGATTTATATAGTTTTTACCAATGACCGGTAAAAACAACTAATCCTATAACCAACAATTTATGGGAAAACAACCCGTAAGGTAGTTCTAATTAATTAACATAAAATATAAAAACTAACTAAAAATAAAACTAAGTAGGTTTATTTTATGGGGGTGTCTTTACTAAAAGATGCATGCCCCATTAATAATATTTATTAACCTACCAAAAATCTAACCTAATGTTAAGACTTTGGAACAAGTCCTAACAGTTTCAATGCATTGAAATTATTGAAGAAAGATGAAGGTCATTCCTACATTTATATTCCCTTATGAATGTGTTCATGATGATGGTTCATCAATTAGGCAGGTGAGTGAAAATATGTGTTCTACTAACTAAGATTTGGATATGAGAAAAAATGCTTTACCATTTATCCCATATCATGAGTGCTATATAATCTTATAGAGGGTGCTTAGCTGACTCATCTGTAAAACTATAGGAGCTGATGATTTATCTCTACCACTCATGGTTTTCTTGTAATGCCTACACAAAATTTATTTCATTTTCCCCTTTAATAATGTGAAGATTTTATTCAGGGATCAATTCAGATGCTTGTAAGCTTCAAATTTTGGGGACAATGGAGGGTGGATGAAGGCTATTCATGTGTTTATACACCCATATAGATGTGTCTGCAAACATAGTTTGTTAATTGGGTGTATAAGTTAAAATTTATTCATTATACTAACTAATTATTATTCCCTAAAGAAAGATTTTACTGTGAGATAAAATGTGTTATCGATTCTTCCTCATTGCGAGTGGAAGATAATCATATAAGGGATGCTCATAGGACTCTCACATGTAACTATAAGAGAGCAAACTAAGATAAAATTGAGTTCTAAAGAGATGAGCAAGTTGGTCTTGGAAATATTTCTAATAAAGAGCGTTTTTATTTCCATTTCTAGTTCTTTTGTGTGTGTTTCATTCATAAAGTAAGTTTAAAATCCATTGGGGAGTAAGGTTTCAATTAATTTATCCCCTTCATTATTTTTTTCATTGACAACTTTCCTTACACACTCTAAAAATTGTACACCCCAAATAAAGTATGAAGTGTTATTAATAAGTGAAGCATTCCAAGCCATACCAACATTATAAATAGTTTTTTTATTGCATGTTTTTATTTGGTATTTACCAAACATGTTTAGTTTATCTTACTTAGGTGTCTTTTATGTCATTTTGAAAGGTAATGCCACATTCATGAGGAAGTGAGGACATGTTTATCTTTCACCTATATAATGTACCTTCCTAAAACTTTTATGGCTAATGATGTTAATGTTAATATTTCAATCTTTTGATTGTCAAGAAATTGATTCTTCTGGCTCATGTTTGATTTTGCTACTACACATAGGTAATCACATAGTGAATTTGACTTTATCCACTAAATCCTCAATGATGGCCCACTATGACTCTTTTTATACTATCCTCACTTTATTTTCTATAATTCACTCACATAAAATTATCATTTACGTAATTTATCTAATACACTAATGTTGTTTTGTACATTTATAGACCTTTTGAATTCAAATCACACCGTATTGGTGAGCAAACCAACATCAAATGAGAAAAAACATACAATATGGGACCACAAGACACGGGTGCACTCAAATGGATCCACATGGAACACTCCCTGTGAAATGTTGATTGTAGGTTTTTATTCCCTAGAAACATATAATATATGTGTGTAATTAATTTTGGATAAGACTACGTATAAGTTTAAAATCTAATGATTCAAGTCCTATACTAGATGCATCAGTAGGGAGATGAAAACTAAAGCTTGAAGAAAGGTAAGAGGAAAACTAAAATAAATACACCAATAAAAAAGATAGATATGAGCAAAAATAAGTTATCTCAAAGAAAGAGAATAAATAAAATGAAATAAAACGTCAAGAAAGAGGGCAAAAATAATAAAAATATAAAATAAATTAAAAATAAAAAATAGTAATGAAATAAAATTAAAATTAAAATACTAATGTGTGTGTGTGTCTCTCTCTCTACACACACACACACACACACACACACACACACACAAAAGTAAAAATAAAAAAAGAAGCAAATTAAAAAATAAATAAAAATAAGCAAACAAAAACAAAACGATAAAAAAAGATAAAAAAGGAGAAGTGGCATGATAGGGCAAGGGAACTAGGTTTTTCATAATTTATAAAACAAAGGCATCCAATATTGACTTAATTTTCAACCATTGTCATGATTCAAATTATAGGGATGCTTCTAAATTTCCATGGTTTCACGAGTCTTCCTCTCCATGTAGTTGCTTTCCATAGCAATTAATTCGGCATCATTTTTACAAATGGAATGATTAGTGATGTCCTCATTCTTTACTAATGCCAAATTCTTGACCCTTGTATGATCCAAATATTTACAATTGTCTTATAATTTTTTTTGAAGTGAACATCTTGTTTCACCAATGTAGAATTTTTCATAGGACCATGGGAATGAATAGACACCTTTTCTTAGATGTGAATCAATGGGTCTTTTGGATTCCTCATCTTATGTCTAATGGTGTTGATTGGTTGGAAGCAAGTTTATATGCCATTTTTTCTTAGAATTCTTGAGATTTTATTTTAGGTACATTCTATGTATGGACGAAAAGCTTTTAATTCATGACCATCATTTTGATCCTTGTTTCTATCTCTATTTTTAGGCCCTCTTTTTATTTTTTTGAAATTAGCTTTAATTTTCTATTTTTTGAATCCATTTTTATTCAAAACCTTTGTAATATGTCTTTCTTCTATTTCAAAATTATCCCTATCAAATATTCTTATTGCTCTAGTGAAGAGAGTATTGACAACACCTTCTTTTTGTGATGGATGGTGGTGTGATTCAACTCTGATATACATGTTTCTGTGTGTTTTCTTCTTATAAACTTGTCATGTACTAAAAATTAAGATGTCAAGAAAAGGAAGTGTGCCATTATATTTCAACTCCATTGTGAATTTTAGATGTTCTGATTATGCATTGAGGTGATCAAGGAAACAGTTCAAACTTTCTCTACCATGTTGCCATTTAGCATTCGTGTCATCTACAAATCTAACCCACCGTTCTAGTTTCTAGGTTGATAATTCTAAGGTTTTTTTCTCAAATTTCTCCATAAACAAGTTTGATAAAATCGAGGAAAGCGGTGAACTCATTGTTACACCTTCATTATGTTCAAAAAATTCCCTTAAGAATGTGAAGTAGACCTAAGTCAAAACTCAAATAGTTCTTCCATTTCCTTGTCCATGATATCTTTTACAACCTTGATACATTCTTCTAATGGTATTTTAGTATAAAGTAAAACATCAAAAATTTCTAGAAGATTTTCTTCTCCAACCGTCTTTCCTTCTATTTTATGCAAAAAATATGTAGTCCTTCACAAATGAAAGAAGTTTTACTAACAAAAAGTTTTAATTTTCCTGACAAATATTTTGCAAGAGGATAAGTAGGAGAATCCATGGTGTCAACAATGAATCTTATGGGAATACACTCTTTATGCCTCTTTGGTAAACCATAAATTCTTGAAATTATAGGGTCTTTGGGTTTAAGCTTTTGTTTGAGTGCCAAGCTAAGAGAAGAGTTATTTATAATATTCTTCACCTCTCTTGTCATTTTTTCTAAAGGGTTACTAGTTATGTATCTATAGCTTCCATTACCATCCAAGTAATCTCTCATTTTATTAATGCAATACATTGTGTTCAAAATCACCATGACATTCCATTTGTTAGCTTTAAGCACTAGAATGTCTTTTTTCTCATTTGACTTCTTTAAATCTAAGTACTTACTCTTTGAAATATTACTTTATAGAGGCTTTGCTTTCCTTATGATCATAGAGCAATCTTGTCTTATCTCTTCAGCAATATGTAGAGGAAGATTTTTTAATCACGTTTTAAATATTAACAAGAAGTTTATCAAAAGGAATATAACATGGGGCAATAGCAAAACTAAGGTCTTTTCTAAGAAGACTCAAGGAATGAGTATCAAGTGAGTAAGATGATAGATTAATAACATTGTGTTTATTATTCCATAGGGTCCTAAGTTATGAAATAGGCTTTTTAGTTTCTTGATCAGATAAAAAACATGTTCACATATATAAACTGGAGAAAACTTTTTAAATTTAGCACAACCAAAAAAATAATTTTTTTTGATTTAGTGTATATGATATGCTATTAACCATGTACATAATTTGAGTGTTAAATCATAGATCACTCCATTAAAGTTTTTAATAATTATTTTATTAAAAAAATTATAGAATTATTGTATTTAATAGAGTTATTATTTCTAATAGAATGTACGATTGACCTTGTCATATAATTTTAATTAATTATCAATGGTCAAATAACATTTAAATGATTAATTCATTACTAATTTCCAAACGACTTAGGAAAATTTAACTGGGGGTGATGGTGAGGGGAAATGACTGGTCTTATCACAGAATAACTTCAATTCCCATCAAATATTTGGAACACATTTACACTCGACAATGTGATGCAATTTTAAATGATGAGGTGTAAATGTGTCAAGGAAGTAGTGGAATGTGGTTCGATCAACGAACAAAGAATATCTAACAATTAAAATCAAATTTAAATAACCACTGCCATTTACAACTTAAAACTGCCTTTATCCATACATGCACTACATATTTTCAAGATAGAGATTGGGCCATATCTATCAATAAAGTGATGAGATTGGGTACTTGACTTGTCCCATAGATATAGAGTCTGACATATATATTTACATATTGAGATTGGGCCATCTCTATCAATTATTAAACTTGGGGCAAATGAAATATTTTGGTTTGTATGTTTGTTTGATCATTGGTTGATGAGATTGGGATTTGGTTTTCGATTGGTAACTTGTTTTGGTCATTGGTTATTGAGCTTTGGTCCTCTTCTTGAATCTCCTCTCCAATAGTTATAGTAGTTAGGGGCATCTTGTAGATAGACAAATAGGGGGACGCTAGTCGATCTATAGGTCATTCTAGACTCTAGATAGAGAAGAAACCCACATGCCTATATATTCAATAGAGATCTATCCATCTACCTATATATAATTTTAGGACCCCCTATCTATATATATGGGTTAGCCCTATATCATACATATTTTTTTTATATGGGGGCACTCTAACTGAGTATATATCTATGGAAGAGACCCACATACATATACATTTGATAGAGGCATATCCATCTACCTATTTATGTAATTATCTTAGACCCAAACCCCAAACATATAAAGACCGTACATCACCATCCATTTGCCTAAATATTTATCTAAGACCTATCCATCTTCTTATATATCTTTCTAGAGCCTATCCATTCACCTATATATCTATATGGGACCTTGCTAGATCATTATGGGTGTTCTGATCGATAGGTTATACATCTATCTCCATCCACATATATTAATATTCTCTACATGATATATAGATGGGGGTAGGGAGAGACCAAAAAGAGCTTGCTCATTGAATGATTTGTTGACTAAAAACCCTCCCACTAGCCTAACAAGTGTACACTTGTACTTGTCTTAATAGTTTTGGACATTATCAACTCTCATACCAGGACCCCAAGTCCAAGATGATAGGTTTGACATCTGCTTATGTGGTGACATGTTTTAGTCCCAAAATATTATAATATTTTGTTTTTGGGTGTCAATATATTAGAAATATGGATGAATGAAAGCAACAAGATAGACTTTGAGACCTCAATGTTTTGTCCCTGCAATATCAACATTGCATCATTGATTTGAGCCACACATTATACGTGGTGTCCTATTTTAATCAAATCAAATATGTCACCATCTTTCAAGCTACGAACACTTTTGCAATGGGTGATGCAGGTCATGTAAATCCAACCACCTCCATGAATCTAGGTTTGGTGTATAATATGTTGCCCCTGACATATGATATCAAATTAAAATTTACAAGTTATATCAACAATGAAAGAATATAAGTTGAATAAATGGCATAATCTTGCACCCATTTTTCGTGCCCCATATATAACCCTGCTAAACATATCAAGACATGGCAATACCTTTTTTAATTGATTATAAATGGTCAGATAACTTTTAGAGGATTACTTCATTTCTTATTTCCAAGCAACTTAGCAAAAGTTAACTAGCGGTGATGGTGAGTGTCAATGACTGGTTAGATTGTAGAATAAATTTCATTTACATCAAATATTTAGGACACATTTACACTCCACATTACGATGCAAGTTTTGAAGATAAGGTGTAAATGTGTCAAGGAGGTGGTTGAATGTGATATGATTGGATGACAAAGAATATTTAGAAATTAAATTCAAATGTGATATTGGTTGATGAGATTGGGATTTGGTTTTCGATTGGTCATTCATTTTTGATTGATCATTGGTTCGATATATTAGCAAGTGGTTCTATATAGTGGTCATTAATTCTTGAGATTTAGTCCTCTCATCAAAGCTCCTCTCTAATACATATATGAGATTGCACTCAACCATCCTGATGAATGCTCGATTAGTCGTGCCTTAGTTTTAGTGCAAAATAGATTTACATCTGGTGACGCTATCCCTAAACACCTCAAAATTTTATGCACATCAACACTAGATTTATTTCAATCTATTGCCTAAGCAAACATACATGTAAAGTTCAATGACATGTCACATGTGTGAATACAATATGTGGCTTCCACCAAACTATTTAAGTAATAACCAAGAGCAATTTTAAATTTTGAGTTTGGAATTTTAATAAACAATTGAAATGGACATGGGTACATACAATCAATATCAATACTGTAGTTGTAAATGGTCTGACCATTTGTGAAAATATACTTTAGAAATGAAAAAAATATGCGTACATTCTTTTCGATGTAACTTGCACCTTTGGGGAAACTACTAGTATACGTTCTATAATAGTAGTGGAGGAGTTGAGTTTAATGAAGTGAATTATTCTTTTTTATGTTCTATCTTAAATTTGGCGTTCATTTAACAATCACATGTGAATTTTAACCTTGAATTTAACATCTATTTCACCATTGTTTAGAAGTTTTTTCCTTTGTTTGAAGAATTTTAATAGAAAAAAATTAATATTTTGATCATACGTTACAATTATATATATATATATATATATATATATATATATATATATATATATATATATATATATATATATATCCTATTGAAAAAAAAAAAAAACTTAACATAATAATGTAATTAAGGATGTCATTTATCATCAATTATTAGGAAAATAAAGGAAAAAAATAATAAATCTATTAATCAATATAGAATGTGAAAAATCTAAGATAAAAACCTTAAAATTAATACCCTCTATATATATTTTAAATAAATTTAGTTTAGATATTTAAACTAATTATAATTTGAGTTAAGCATAAAGTTTTCATTCCCAAAATAAATACATAACACATATATCTAGGAGGAAATAGATCTTAATATAAATAGTAATATTACAAATTTCTTTTATAACAAATATGAAGTTGAATTTGATTTTAATTGTATATTTTTTATTTAGAAATGTAATAAATACTTTTTAATTCTATTAAGTCACATAATAATTTTAATTTATATTTTTATATTTTTTTAATACATGGTATTAAAAAAATATTTAAATAATAATTATTTTTAAATTTTAAAAATAGTTTAAATTTTGAGTTTGGAATTTTAATAAACAATTGAAATGGATATGGGTATGTATAATCAATATCAATATTGTTGTGAAAATATATTTCAAAAATGAAAAAAATACGTATAAATTCTTTTCGATGTAACTTGCATCTTTGGGGCAACTGCTAGTAGACATTCTATAATAGTAGTGGAGGAGTTGAGTGTAATGAAGTGAATTATTCTTTTTTATGTTCTATCTTAAATTTGGCGTTCATTTGATCATTACATGTGAATTTTAACTTTCAATTTAACATCTATTTCACCATTGTTTAAAGTTTTTCCCTTTATTTGGAGAATTTGATAGAAAACAATTGATATTTTGATCATATGGTAGAATTTAAAATATCTATTTCTATATATATATATATATATAGACTTTAAAAAGAATTTTTTAAACTTAACATAATAATATAATTAAGGATGTCATTTATCATCAATTATTATTAGGAAAATAAAGGAAAAAATAATAAATTTATTTCATATTTATTAATCAATATGAAATGTGAAAAATCTAGGATAAAAACCTTAAAATTAATACCCTCTATATATTTTAAATAAATGTATTTTAGATATTTAAACTAATTATAATTTGAGTTAAGCATAAAGTTTCCATTCCCAAAATAAATACATAACACATATATCTAGGAGGAAATAGATCTTAATATAAATAGTAATATTACAAATTTCCTTCATAAAAAATTTGAAGTTGAATTTGATTTTAATTGTATATTTCTTCTTGAGAAACATAATAAATATTTTTAAATTCTATTAAGTCAAATAATAATTTTAATTTATATTTTTCTATTTTTTTTAATACATGGTATTAAAAAATATTTAAATAATAATTATTTTTGAATTTTAAAAATAGTTAGTAAGATTAATTTCCTCTTTTTTATATTAAATTATTTTATTTTTAAAATTAATTAATTTACAATATATATTAATTTTTTTAATTTTTTAATTAAAATTTATTTTATGATTTTCAATTTTTTTTTTCCTTCTTAAATCTGAATTGTTATGGTATTACACATCTCAAAAAAATTTAGACATTAAAAAAAAAGTTAAAAAATAAATTTGATATCGACACAAGACACAACACCACCGCAAATCGCCTACAACTTTCTCTTTATAGTCTCATGTGAGTTTGGCTGTGTTATCTTTCCCAAAAGAGCCATCACAACCTTAAATTCAATAAAATCAATAATATGTCATTTTTATTAAACAATAACATTATAACATGATAATGTGAACTTATTCTTATCAATTAGATAAATATTTATAAAATAAATTTTAATTAAAAAATCATCACAACCTTGAAATTAATAAAATCAATAGTATATTATTTTTATTAGACAACATTATAACATGATAATGAGCGCTTATTCTAATCAGTTAAATAAAAATGTAAAAAAATTATTAATTGTTCTACATTACATATTATATTTAAAGTTATTTATTTTAATACTTTAATTAAAAAATAGATATTCTACCCAGCAGGCCACATTCCCTGAATATGCTTCTTTACCTACTGATATGAAACAGTCCATGTTGTCTGAATTGTCCATCATATTGTCTTGTCCATCAAATCATGTTTACAAAGACTTGATACAGCTAAGTAGCACATAAACTTTAATATTTTAAATAATTCTTTTCGGATTGTTCTAAATTCTACCGACGCTGTTCTCTCTGAATATATTCTAGCAGCCAAATGTTTTTTTTTCTCCTCGTGTTTTATAAGGTTAATAAATTTTATTAGTTTTATTTTTAATTTTTAAATTAACTTTTTGAAATGGGTCACGAAAGGCATATAATTTAAGGAGGTCATGTCAGAATATTGCCACCTTACACCACATGGGTGTACCTATATTTGTTATGTGTGATGGATATGTTTTTTTTGGAGCGCTATCAAAACCACTGATTTGAAATGCATTGATTGCTATCCGTAGTAACTAAACGATTAATCTTTTAGTGCAGGTTTTGGATTTTTATAGTATACCTAGTAAGGGAGAGATGCTTTTAATTTTGCAAGGTTCTAAAAGAGTTAGAAGTAGGTGTATAATTTGTATGTGATTTTACAATTTTAATTATGTTATAGAATAGTATAGAACGTTTAATCATATGATGATACATTACTTTCATAAGTATAAAATAGTTAATGAATATGTATTGGTCAAATTTATTTTTTATCATGATTTTCTCTCTGTTCAAATATGCCAAATGAAAAATGTGACTTTCTTCCACTTGAAGTTTTAAATGGATAGTGTCTATATATCAATTAGTATTTGTACGACATACTTATTAGGTGACAAAATGATGGTACATAATTATTGATGTTGTATGCACCTAAATCTAATCGCTTTCCTTATCATCACTAATATTACTCTGTAAATAACAATTTTACATATTTAGTCATAATTTTGCCTAACTTCCTTTCTCAACAGGTTATCACGCTTGTGCAATACCATGATTTCATAAATCATGATATCACACTAGTAATTGTGATATTATGACTTTGAGTTACAATTTTGCAAGGGTTTTATGACGAGTTTAAAATGTTCATTTTGTCTATTTACCATTATTTTCTAACCCCCTGTGTGGCCAAATCATATATTTATAAGTTGTAGATAGGGTAGTATATCCTTTTGTGTGCATAGAATAGAATTAATTGGGGCTTTAGTGCATAACTATTAAGACACAATGTTGTTAATCCTAGATTAGCAATATTGCCCTAGTAACTGTGGTATTGAGGTTGCAAATAATGGTTTTGTAGGCTCTAGAAACAAGCATAAAATCATTCATTAATCAATGTTTTATGACCTCCTATTGAATGCTTTATGTTGTAAATCAAAGATTTTGCTCTTTGTGTGTAGGATTCATATAGAACAATGCCATCATGAAGGAATACAGTCAAAAAATCTTAAGGCGCAATACTACTAATATTGGACTTGTAGTTTTGACTTGAGAATCACGGTTTTGCAATGAGAATCGTGATATTGCAAATTTTGATAAAATCATTAACACTTGTCCATTGTCCCCTGACCTGTAGTTTTATGTCATAATATTTTCTATTTTTCAAGAACTAGGGATCATTTAACCATCATATAACTCCCTTTTACATCTTCTTCAAGACATTTGGGTCTTAAGGAGAAAATTTTGACTAACCACATTTTTATAACCATGATTTTATCTCTACAAATTTGATGTGTGGTTGACAGAGTCATCAAGAGAGAAGGATAAGGCAAGGATGTCACTTGAAGTCAAAACAAACACAACCTTTGACCTTTTTCCCTATCTTATGCAAAATTGCAACTCACAAAATCATGATTTTACCCTGTAAATAGTGATATTGCATTTATATTAGCAATTTTATCATTTTAAGTCATTTCTATCATTTTAAATCAAGTTTGTTACATCTGAAATTCTATAGGATAAACTCAGGACAAAACTAACTAGGAATAATTTTATTGTTTTCAGAGTGTTTTGATAAAACATATTAATATTTGTTTGTAAAAATTTTGATACATCATAATCAAATTTAAACCTGTCTATAAATAGGCATCTGAGTAATTTGTTATAACCTGATTAAGCATTTGTTTTTGTCAAGAAGTCAAGTTTTTGAAAATGTTATACTTTAGCACAAACCCTCTAATCTCAAAATTTTGATAGTTGTGATTTTACCTTATCAATCATGGTTTTACAATACTAATTGTGGTTTTATAGGTTCCTATCATATTAAATTATTTGCTGCAAGGTCACGACTCGTAATCTATGATTTTGATTTTATGTTGTGGTTTTACACTCTACTGGTTTTGGTTGAAGATCCAACCAGTATTGGCATTCCTGCATCTCACCCTTATCCAATAAATCGAGATGCCTAAAAGTTTAAAAAAATAATAAAATAAAATCATTTATCCAATAGTGAAAACCAGTTTTATGGCACCTTGAGAAAGTACCATGATGAAAATGGGTTTTTGACATCATGGTAAAATAATCTATTTTCTATATTGTACCTCAACACTTGGGGGCATAACCCATGCCCTTCATCTCTACAATCATATCCCATCCCTTATCAATCCTATTCGTATCATGTATCTCTATCCATATCACACATCCCTTTCTAGTCTTGACCTTTGTAAGGACAAGGAAGGTGTCTTGAGAAATATTTTGAAACCATCTTGGCATATCCTCCAGTGGACACTCAAGACACTAAACATTTGGTTCCTTCATGATGTGGTCATTGATAATCCATGTCCATCCTTCCTTGGTCCTCATCCCCTTTTTAACACCACCCTCATCCTCTTGTTGCTTATCCATCATTCCATCCATCCTCACCCTGGTTGCTATACTTGATATTTCCTTTGTTAGTAACCCCATTTGTATAGTGTACATACATATCCCAAAAATCCCAAAAAAGTGAAATATTCTAAAAAACCCTAAAAATCATGAAATTTGAAAAAAGCCAAAAATAGTCCCTCGTGTCTTGTCTTATGACTAAACCCCATCACCATATCCATTTCATCATCCTAAATATCACCCATCATATATCTTCCAGTCCCTATCCTAAGAACCCATCTAATACCCATCTTATATCTTTCATCTTCCATCCATATCATATTCTCTCATCCATCATCCTTGGATACAACATTTCATCTTGGAACCAAATCTTAGTGGTCACCCATCCCTCCATATCTTCCTCATCATCCCTTTTGATGAGGCATTATCAAACATACTTAACCTTATTAATACTCTAGTCTGGTACCCATCACTTCTTATCAATGCCTTTTGATACCTAGTACCCATCCTATTACTATTTTTCTAGTGTGAAAGGTATTTGATCCCATCATCTCCTAATCTTCACCACCTTTTCTAAAACACCTCCTTTGACCACTTTTGGATTTGATTTCTAGAACATATCGTCACCCCTTGTCACTTTTCCAACTCCTTATCTTAATCCTCATCCATCTCCCCCAAATCCTTATCTTCATCCAACTCATTTTTTTCATCCACATCCATATCCTTACCTAAGTTCTAATCCTAATCATGATCATCCTATCCAAATCCAAGTCTATTCCAAATCCCAGTCTATCCTAAGCCCATACTCACATCATGATCATCCTAATCCATCCCATCACCCAATCACTCATCTCATCATTAAACAAGACATTGTGGCATTGCATGTAGATACTTGTGTGTGCTACTTGTCTACTTTCTATTGTTTGATTTGTTTGCATATCTTTTGTCATATGTTTTACTTGCGTCATATCTCTTTTTATCTATTGAGAATTGAATTAGGATGTTATGAGGTCACCCAATGCTACACTAATGCTTAGAAGTATCCTCGATGATGTAAAATTTGTTAGTTGCCTAGTCACATTGGCACAACATCCTCTTGGTAATCCTTATATCATGGGGCATCTTTCCAAGTGACATATTTATTGGATTGCTTAGACTGTGATGAGCCTTATGATAGTAGTGATGGCTTGATCACCTAGACCCTCATCATTTATCTAATCATCTCATCATCCTTATTCCCATCACTAATTTAATCCTCTCATCCACTATTTTATCCTTATAATCCTCATCTCATCATCTAAGTCACATCCTATAATCACTAACATCATTCTCTAATCACTAATCATCATCATCATCATCATCATCATCATCATCATCATCATCATCATCATCATCATCATCATCATCATCATCATCATCATCATCATCATCATCTTCTAATCCCTTAATTATCACTTATCCCCTAATCTAAATCACATCGACCTGAGTTATCCGAAGACTATGTAGGCAACACTTAGCCACTTTTTCATTGCCCAAGGATAGCTCAACTATTATCACTTCTTTCCTCATCATTCACCATCACATCTCTCTCATCTATCTTCAATCCCTACATCTGTCAAATATATGAGCTATAATATCAACCACTCTATTGATCAATCACCATCCTCACAATCATCTCCTTAATCTTTTTCATCAATTTCCTGCACTTGTCGATAGGGCCTAACATATCATAACATAATTATTTTCTTCATCCATCATCCATCATCCATAATCCATCATCATTGATTGGTCAATTTATCATTTATCACTCCCTTGCATATGTCCTTGTTAGGGGCATCATTGCTCTTAATCCCATTATGGCTCATTCATTTGATGCCTTATCTTCAATTATTCCCATGTGTCTTTTGGTCACTTGATCATCACATTCTTATTTTTCATCTCCTTTATTATATCACTCAATTTCAACTTTGAGCTACACCCATCATTAATCACATCAAATTAGTCTTATCTTGGCTTATAGGTCTCCCTTGTATGCATCCTTGCTTGGGATACGTCAAAATATTGTGGCCTTTTAATCTTAGCATCATCATGTTACAATTGATTCCTTTTTGGGATGTATCGACAACCATGACAATGTTGTCTCTATTCCTTGTGCATGTGTATTTACCAGGGGCATCATCAATATGTAGCTCACTGCTCAAATCAAATTCATCTTCTTCATCATCTATCTCAACACCTCGCATCCCATCCTCTCGTCTATCCATCACATCCCACCTTTCATTTTCTATTTCAAGTGGCTATCTGTCTCATTTTTCCTTGCATGTCCCTTTGAGGGGGCATCATATCCTCTAAATATTATCTACTAACATTCATCCATGAAATGGTTTTTCTTTGAAAGACCATTATTCCTTACACTTTACTCCACTCGTAATCCCTTTTCAAAGAAGGGCAAAATATATGCACCTAAATCTGCTTGCTTCCTTCATCATCACTAATATTACTATTAGTTGACACTAATACCGCTTATCTAATTTATCTTATTTAATAATCTCTCATTTTCTAAGTATTTATCTAATATCCCCTTTTATTATTATTCATCTACTAACCATAGTCCTATCTCACTTCTTTATTAATTATCCTAAATCTCCATTATCCCATCCTAATTCCACTTATCTATTATTTGAGAATTTTAAATTCTCATGGCCCTCCTACCCACCTACTAAGCCTATTTCTAGGCTCTCCTACACCCCAAGTCTCTAATTACGTACCTAATTCCTATCTAATCCCTTATTTAATCCTAATTAACCCCTAAGAGGATTCTAAAATTCTCCAATTCTAGAATCCTCTCTATTCTCAGCCTTCCTCTCTAGAAGCCTCTAAATCTAGAGGCTTCCAAGAAATTTTTAATTCTTTTTAATTCTCCCTCCTCCTATTTAAACCTACCCATCCCTCCATGGAAAACTAATTACAAGATAAATTGATTCTCATGCGATATCCATGCTAAAGGAGCAAAAAATAGAGGAATCCATAACATCTCCATGCCAATCTAATCCATCATCAACAATCCATGATCATGCTAACATAAGGTTAAAATTCTGAGTCTAATAACAATCAACCATCCGTTTGAACATCTTGGAAGGAGGCTAGCTAAAACAAGAAATTTGGTAAGATTTATTTTGTGATTCTGATTTGTTTCCATAATCTTTCATAATGGGCAGTTTGATGTTTTGAGTTCAAATTACATGTTTATGTATAGTTTAATCTAATAGCTCAAAATTTCCTACTATAGATGCCCCACACATAAAAATAGTATCTTCATTACAACTAGCCATTACTTTTGGATCACAATGCATGTCTATCATTAAATTAAATTGGGATTTTTTAAATGGTTGATTACAAAAGGATGACATATTTAAGGAGTCATGAGTGGCTCCAATATCTATGATTTATTTATTACTAAGATTTGAATTTGATTAACACCAAACCTTAAATACATATAGACACCTAAAAATGATATTTGTTATTAAATAGTATTCTTTTAAAATATTTATTTACTTGTCGATTATCAATTTTTGTCATGTCCCTTTCTTTTTTATCTTCCCCCAACTCTCTCTTTCTGTCTTTTAGTGCTCCCCTAAAACTGTATATTGTCAAGCTTTAGTCTTCATCTCCCTGATCATGGGTCCAATATAAATTTTAAAATGTCAAATTTTAAACTTATATACAATCTTAATCAGAAATAATTACACATTGACTTTTATTTGGGAAATAAATCTTTAGTATTTAATTATGACCCTATATGGAAGGGATGTATATGAGCTGACCAAGGTCTTCGAGAAATTGAGGATTAAGCTCGAAAAGCATTTAGAAGACCTTACTTTCTTTAAAAAATGTCTTGATTCTGATGTTTGTCCCATTTTATTAACATTAGTCATCCCCTTCGGTGAAATATCAGACCATATTTTTGGAAAAATGGAGGAATGTTTACTCAAGATGAGATACCTAAATCTAGATTTATTGTAAGTTCAGTATCGAAAGAATTTTATGGCCTACATCTGAAGCTTTGCTAGTATACTCAAAACTGATATTTGACATTTAATTGAAATTAGCACTACATTGAAGATGTCAAAGACGATCGAGGACTCAAAAGAGGAATTAATAATTAAATTCGATAGACTAGGTACTCAAACCCGAAACCAATCAACTGATGCAGAAATAACGCAGTCTCTTAAGCACCAATATTGTTGTTAATAGAAAAAGATTAGAAGTTGAAAAAACTAACCTCGAAGCAAACCTGTGTGAGGATGGAATAAATGTCAACAGTAGTTATAGGGGGAGTAGTCCTCCTTACAATAGCGCAAACCAACATAATCTCGCACATGAACGGTAGCAATAACCTGATCACGCAGTCAAATAACATCAACAGTAGTAGATGGTGTAGCATCAGCTTGCTATCAAATAACATAAACATCAATCTGAGCAGCAATTCTGAGGTTAAGTTAAATCTTGACACCAAAGACCTCTTACATTTTGAAGGGATAATGCAATCAACCATTCATGTTGACTCTGATTATTCTTATAACATTGCTAGCATCAATGCGTCAGAGTTTTCTAGTACAAATTCAAACAAGACACTTAATACTAGCAGTCCTCTCATGTCCCGTGCACGAGGAAGAAAGCAGTAGATGAGCCCAGTTGAGGTAAGGCCAGTTAAGTAGAGGGGAGCACGCATTTAACCCCTATTTGTGTACATACAATTTAAACTTCATATATAATTCAGTACATATGACCCTAATAGATTTGTAGGGAGTCAAAAGATCCAAAATTATTAAAAAACGAACAGAAACAACTAAACTTTCGTTGGACCTAAGCAACACCACGAGCTACTACGGGAGGCGTACGGATGTAGACAATACTTACACTATTAATTTATTTGTGATAATAAACGCTGACCCAACCTCTCTTAATTATTATTATTATTATCCTTGTTTTCATTTCTCATCCCTTACGTCGAGGGAGTAAGTCGAATGGTTGTTATTAATAATCATCCTCAAACTTCTATGCAGTTTAATGATTTTACATGGAATAATAACCACAATGTTATTAATCTATCATCTTACTTGTTCGATACTCATTCCTTGAGTCTTCTTAGCAAAGGCCTTGGTTTTGCTATTGCTCTCCGTTATATTCCTTTTAAGAAACTTTTTGTTAATATTGAAAACGTGATAAACAAGAGTTACGTCACAGTTAGAGTATCTGTCTTTTTGTAGGGTATAAGAACTTATTATTGGATTTTGCATTCGAGCTCTGGGATCATGCCACTTAGTGAATGTGCACTTGTCCCAGAGTTCTTGACTTTATGACTTCTAACTTGAAAGTGTGACAGCTGCACGGGTGTTGCATGGATGTCATTGACACCAGACATTAAAATAAAGCTCCTACCAATTAACCATTGAGGTTCAAATTGTGATGGTTGCATAAATATCAATGATGGTCACGTGGATGTCAATGATAGTCACGTGTGCGTCAAATAAAACTTGGAAATTAAACCATTGGGTTTTAAATTGTGATGATCGCGTGGACATCATTGATGGCCACACGGATGTCATTAATAATGGTGCAGATGTCAAAATAAAGCTCATGTTAATTAACGATTGAGGTTCAAATTGTGATGGCCATGTGGACGTCATTGATGTTCATGTGAATGTCAATGACAGTCACACAAACTTTAAAATTAAGCTCAACAATTAAACCATCGGGGTTCAAACTGTGATGATCATGTAGACATCAATGACGGTCACGTGGACGTCAATGATGGTCACATAGATGTCAAAATAAATCTTAGGTAATTAAACATTGGAGTTCAAATTTGACGATCACGTGGATGTCAATGATGATTATGTGGACGTCAAATTATGGTCATATAGATATCAAATTTGAGCCTTGTAAAATAGCCGTTGACGTTCAAATAGAGGCAAAAATAATGGTTAGTGTGTAATCATACATCAAGATCAACAGAGTGAGAGCATGGATGAAGGCAACTTTCCACCCAAGCAAATGCAAATGAACTAAAATCAAATATGACCCAAGTAGAGCCATGCCATTGGCTGCCTCTGCTACGTTTCTTGAAGTTATGACACATGTCATTACGATGTTAGCTCTAAGTTTCATTGAAAGTTTGACTCATCTTGCACCATCTGATCAATTTACTCCAAACAAACGCATGTTGTCAATCTTGCATAAGGTGCTCAAGCTATAACTTGGGATCAGGGTTTGAATTTTTAGTGTTGATCATGTAATATCTAATTATCCCTGTACGAATCAATGCACTCCATCAGATTTTGATCTGAGGAGTACATCGCCATTAGTTGTTCACTGGTCTCTCACCGAGGAGGTGGCACTTATTACCTTCTCATTTATCCTGCGCTCTATTGAAGTCTTTACTCGACTCACACCATTTGATCAATCTCGAGTGAGAATACATGAACCATTGATTTTGAGGACATGTTTGGGCTTTAACTTTTTGTTCAAGGATCGACTTTTCAACCCATATTATGTACCGTTGGATCTTATCATTCGAGCAAACTCGCACCATCCAATCATGATCTATGGGGTTGATCAAGATTGGTTCATGTGCTTAGTCTCCCATTTTGATTTTGCTCCATTGGATTAAATTCATTTCAGCAAACGTGGATTGTCGATCTTGTAGACAAGCATAATATTTAAGTCAGCTTTGAGAATAATATAAAACATAAGTAAAGTTTTAGACTAATGTCTTCATTTGTATTAATAAATAAAAATAAAGTTTTAAACTAAAGTCTTTAGCTAGGTTTAAGACATATTAAGGTGACCTTGTGACTTAAAAGGGACTTGGCATAAAGATTTTGGACCAAGGGTTGGAAACATAATAAAAAGGACCCCATGAATACTAAAAGATAAGTCATAAGGTTTTAGCCTAGGGTTTAAAACTTTAGGATAAAGCTTTATGACTTGTCTAAGATATAGAAGGGGACCCTGCATTAGATGGACTATGCTAAGTTAAAAGAGAACAAAAGGGCTCGGGACGTAAAAGGACCCAACATAGAATTTTTAGACTAAGGCTTGGTTGTGTCAAAAAATACGACTAAGCTTTAGTATAAAAATTAAGTCCATGGCATAAATAATTGTTCCCATTAAATTTGTTCCCGCCAAATTTAAATTTGATTCAAAAGGGACCTAGGCTAATTGGAATTAGGGTTTTAACATGACTTAAGATAGACCAAAGGCTAATAAAAGATCAGTTTAACATAGAAGCACAAAACCCTAAGCATTTTCATTCCCAAATGAGCTCCATTAAACTTGCAACCTGAAACATAAATCCAACGTTAGCACTTTTTGATAGGATCAAACTAGAGCCATGAACAAATAAGTCAACTAGACCATGGTGTGGATGATATTTAAATAAAGATGATGTGCAAACATGCTAATGACACTTTGATCAAGTGAATTTTCAATTTTAAGGTAAAAATTTGCACAATGTTATTGCTATAAATATTATTCTAGAATAGAAAAAAATGATCATATTATTATAAGATGTTATATTATATATTGTTATATAGTATTAATATATTATTATCGTAATATTGTATTATATCTTTATTGTAATATATATTAATGTATATATGATATGTTTGAAACTAAATATTTAATAATATTATTATTTTATAATTTCATGATATAATATATTTTAATATATAATATTATATATTATAATATGTAAATATAAATTTTAATATTAAATTAAATTATTCTAATTGATAATATACTATTAATATTAATAACATTACTGAATTACCTATTTACTATTTTGTGCTCATGTGATGCAAAAGCTTAGATGAAGTAATATATTCTATGAGAAAAATATTTTCTTTTAGCTGAAAAAGATTAGATACTTGTTATTGACATGTTTATTTCCATTATTTTAGCTTTTTTCTAATACTCAAATAAATAATCGAATAAAGACTCATACAAATAGGATGTAACTGATTCAAGTAAGGTAGATGTCCCTAAAATAAAAGGATTTCTTGCATGAAATAAAGTAAAAGTTAAAAAATAATAATATTTTTGTCCTTTCAGAGGGTTCAATCTAGTTTATGACCATGTACATACACTAATACTTAGTCATGCATCTCCAAGAATAACTCGACCTCTATAAATAGTCAAAATTTTTATGCCAGATCCTTTTAATTCATGAGGTCACTTTAATATGTCTAAAACTTGGCTTAAGACTATAGCCTAAAGCTTTATTTGTATTTATTAATACGAATGAAAAGATTGGTCCAAGACTTTAGCTAATGTTTTATATTTGTTGTACCCAATATCTTCCTTCCTTCCATAGAAAATGGGGACCCAACTTTTTTAGATTATAGTCTTGACTTTGAGCCCCTCTTCTATGTGTTTTTGCAAAATTCTGAGAAAATATTGACTATTGGCCTTTCATACTTTGGCAATATGGCATTGGTGTTATGTTTTCATAGACTATCTTTATAATTGTTTCAAACTTATTATATCGGGTATTTTATCTAGTATCTTTTTTGGGAAGTTTATGCAATTTGTCATTTCAAACTTATTTGTTTCAGAGTTATTTGTTTTGGATTTATTATATTAGACTTTTTGTTGCAGGCTTTTTTGCCTCGGTATAATTTTTTCAAATATTTTCTTTGATAGAATTAGGTCTTCGACATATTTTTTTTGGACATTTTATCTGATGAATTAGACCCTTTGAAATTTTTGTCGTGGGCACTTTCCCCTATGAATTAGACCATTTAGATTTTTTGTAGTTATTCTTCATCCTTTTTATGGCCTTTTTTCCACTAGAATTTCCCTTTAGCCCTTTTTGAAATGACCCTTTGAACTTTTTGCCAAAGGCATTTTTCTCGATGAACATACCGTTCAGACTTTTTACCATAGGCATTTTGCTTGATGAAATAAGTCTTTGGGATTATTGCTTTGGACATTTTATCTAAAATAATTCCTCGAAGATATACATATTATGAATACTTTTCCCAATACATTTTCTCTGTAATAATCTTGTTGATACACTTTCATCGATAGAATTACCCTTCGACTCTTTTGAACCTACCTTTCGGGCTTTGTGCAACCTACCTTCGGGCTTTGTGCAACCTACCCTTCGAGAATTCTATCCCAGATATTTTCCCTACGAAGTAGACCCTTTGGACCTAATGCACTTACCCTTTGGGATTTTTGTCAAAGGCTAATTCCTTTAGACTTTGTGTTTAGGACATTCTGTCTGATGAAATTAGGATCTTCAAAACATTTTTCCCAGACAAAAGCCCTGAAACAATACCCTATTACCAAGTGGCACACCTGAGTAGAGGGCATTTTATTATGAACTTAGTCTAATATTTTAACCCAAGGCCTATGTTTTCATAGACTATATTTCTAATTATTTTGGACGTATTCTATTAGGTATTTTGTCTAGTATCTCTTTCGAGACTTATGTAATTTTTCATTTCAGACTTATTTATTTTAGACTTATTCTATCAAAAATTTTGTTGTTTGATTTTTTACCTCGACATATTTATTTCAGACATTTTGTTTGACATAATTGGGTCTTCAGCACATTTGTTTTAGACATTTTATTTGATGAAGTAGACCCTTCAAACTTTTTGTCATGGGCACTTTGCTCTACAAAATAGACCCTTTGGATTTTTTATAGTTTCCCTTTGACCTTTTTTGTGGCCTTTTTCCCACCAGAATTTCCCTTTGGCCCTTTTTGAAATGACCATTCAAAATTTTTACCGTGTGTATTTTGCCTAATGAATATACCCTTCGAACTTTTTGCCATGAGCATTTTTCCTGATGAAGTAGGTCTTCAGGATAATTACCTCAGACCTTTTATCTGGAATAATTCCTTGATGATATATATAGCACAATTTTCGTGATACATTTCCCCATAATAATCTTACTGATACACTTTCACCAATAGAATTACCATTTGGCCCTTTTGAACCTACCCTTTAGGCTTTGTGCAACCTACCCTTCGGGACATTTATGACTTCTAACTTGAGTTCTTGACTTTATGACTTGTAACTTGAAAGTGTGACGATTGCAAGGGTGTTGCATGGATGTCATTGACAACAGACATTAAAATAAAGCTCCTGCCAATTAACCATTGAGGTTCAAATTGTGACGATCACGTAGATGTCATTGATGGTTGCGTAAATGTCAATGACGGTCACATGGATGTTAATGACAGTCACGTGCGCATCAAAAAAAAACTTGGAAATTGAACCATTGGGGTTTAAATTGTGACGATCATTTGGACATCATTGATGGCCGCACGAATGTCATTGATAATGGTGCAAATGTCAAAATAAATCTTGTGTTAATTAACGATTGAGGTTCAAATTGTGATGGCCATGTGATGTCATTGACGTTCATGCAAATGTCAATGACGGTCACGTGAACTTTAAAATTAAGCTCGATAATTAAACCACTGGGGTTCAAACTATGATGATCATGTAGATGTCCATGGCAGTCACGTGGACGTCAATGACGATCATGTGGATGTCAAAATAAATCTCAGGCAATTAACCATTGGAGTTCAAATTTGATGATGATGTGGATGTCAATGATGATTATGCGGACATCAAATTACGGTCATATAGACATCAAATTTGAGCCTTGTAAAATAGCTGTTGACATTCAAATGGAGGTAAAATTAATGGTTAACGTACAATCATACATCAAGATCAACAGACCGAGAGCATGGATGAAGGCAGCTTTCCACCCAAGCAAATGCAAATGAAAAAAAATCAAATATGACCTAGGTAGAGCCACACCATTGGCTGTCTCTGCTATGTTTACTAAAGTTATGACACATGTCATTATGATGTTAGCTCTAGGTTTCATTAAAAAGTTTTATTCATCTCACACCATTCGATCAATTTCCTCCAAGCAAACGCGTGTTGTCGATCTTTCATAAGGTGCTTGAGTTATAACTTGGGATCGGGGTTTGAATTTTTAATGTTGATCATGTAACATCTGATTGTCCCTATACGAATCAATGCGCTCCATCAAATCTTGATCCGAGGGGTACATCACCATTGGTTGTTCACTGGTCTCTCGTCAAGAAGGTGGCACTTATTACCTTCTCATTTATCCCATGCTCTATTGAAGTCTTTACTCGGATCACACCGTTCAATCAATATCAAGTGAAAAAACATGTACCATCGATCTCAAAGACATGCTTAGGGTTTAACTTTTTGTTTAGGGCTTGACTTTTCAACCTATATTATACACCATTGGATCTTATCATCTTAACAAACTCGCACCATCCAATCATGATCTGTGGGGTTGATCAAGATTGGTTCATGTGCTTAGTCTCCTATTTTGATTTCATTCTGCCCCATTGGATTAAATTTGTTTGACAAAATGTGGATCGTCGATCTTGTAAATAAGCACAATATTTAAGTCAGCTTTGAGAAAAATATAAAACATAAGTAAAGTCTTGGACTAATTTCTTCATTTGTATTAATAAATATGAATAAAGTTTTTAAACTAAAGTCTTTAGCTAGGTTTAAGACATATTAAGGTGACCTCATGAATTAAAAGGTACTTGGCATAAAGATTTTGGACCAAGGGTTGGAAACATAATAAAAAGGACCCCATGAATACTAAAAGATAAGTCATAAGGTTTTAACCTAAAGTTTAAAACTTTAGGATAAAGCTTTATGACTTGTCTAGGATATATAAAAGGGACCCTATATTGGTTGGACGATGCTAAGATAAAAGAGAACAAAAGGGCTTGGGATGTAAAGGGACCCAACATAGAATTTTTAGACTAAGGTTTGGTTGTGTCAAAAAATACGACTAAGCTTTAGTATTAAAATTAAGTCCATGGCATAAATAATTGTTCCCATCAAATTTGTTCCCACAAAATTTAAATTTGATTCAAAAGGGACCTAAGTTAATTGGAATTAGGGTTTTAACATGACTTAAGATAGACTAAAGGCTAATAAAAGATCAGTTTAACATAGAAACACAAAACCCTAAGCATTTTCATTCCCAAATGAGCTCCATTAAACTTGCAACCTGAAACATAAATCCAATGTTAGCACTTTTTGATAAGATCAAACCAGAGCCCTGAACAAATAAGTCAACCAAACCATGGTGTGGATGATCTTTAAATAAAGATGATGTGCAAACATGCCAATGACACTCTAATCAAGTGAATTTTCAATTTTAAGGTACAAATTTGCATAATGTTATTGCTATTAATATTATTCTAGAATATAAAAAATTGATCATATTATTATAAGATGTTATATTATATATTGTTATATTATACTATATATTGTTATATGGTATTAATATATTATTATCGTAATATTGTATTATATTTTTATTGTAATAAATATTAATGTATATATGATATGTTTGAAACTAAATATTTAATAATATTATTATATTATAATGGCATGATATAATATATTTTAATATATAATATCATATATTATAATATGTAAATATAAATTTTAATAGTAAATTAAATTATTCTAATTGATAATATATTATTAATATTAATAATATTACCGAATTACTTGTTTACTATTTTGTGCTCATGTGATGCAAATGCTTAGATGAAGTAATATATTCTATGAGAAAAATATTTTCTTTCAGTTGAAAAAGATCAGATACTTGTTATTGACATGTTTATTTCCATTATTTTAGCTTTTTTCTAATACTCAAACAAATAATCGAATACAGACTCATACAAAAGGATGTAGTTGATTCAAGTAAGGTAGATGCCCTCAAAATAAAAGGATTTCTTGCATGCAATTAAGTAAAAGTTAAACAAAATAATATTTTTGTCCTTTCAGAGGGTTCAATCTAGTTTATGACCATGGACATACACTGATACTTGGTCATGCATCTCCAAGAATAGCTTGACCTCTATAAATAGTCAAAATCATTATGTTAGATCCTTTTAATTCATGAGGTCACTTTAATATGTCTAAAACTTGGCTTAAGACTATAGCCTAAAGCTTTATTCGTATTTATTAATACGAATGAAAACATTTATCCAAGACTTTAGCTTAAGTTTTATATTTGTTGTACCCAATATCCCCCTTCTTTCCATAAAAAATGGGGACCCAACTTTTTCATATTATAGTCTTAACTTTGAGCCCCTCTTCTATGTGTTTTTGCAAAATTTTCAGAAAATATTGACTATTTGCCTTTCATACTTTGGCAATATGGCATTGGTGTTGTGTTTTCATAGACTATATTTATAATTATTTCAAACTTATTATATCCAGTATTTTATCTAGTATCTTTTTTGAGAAGTTTATGCAATTTATCATTCAAACGTATTTGTTTCAGAGTTATTTGTTTCAAATTTATTCTATTAGACTTTTCGTTGCAGGCTTTTTTGCCTTGGAATAATTATTTTGAACATTTTCTCTGACAGAATGGGTCTTTGGCACATTTATTTTGGACATATTATTCGATGAAGTAGACCTTTTAAAATTTTTGTCATGGGCACTTTGCCCTACGAATTAGACCATTTGGATTTTTTATAGTTATCCTTCGACATTTTTTATGGCCTTTTTCCCACCTGAATTTCCCTTCAGCCCTTTTTGAAATGACCCTTCAAACTTTTTGCCACAGGCATTTTTCCTGATGAGCATACCCTTTAGACTTTTTATCACATGCATTTTGCTCGACAAAATAAGTCTTTGGGATTATTGCCTTGGACATTTTATCTGAAATAATTCCCTGAAGATATACATACTGTGCATAATTTTCCCAATACATTTTCCCTGTAATAATCTTGCCAATACACTTTCATCGATAGAATTACCCTTCAGCTCTGTTGAACCTACCCTTTAGGAATTTTGTCCTGAACATTTGCCCTATGAAGTAGACCATTTGGACCTAATGCACTTACCCTTCAGGATTTTTGTCAAAGGCTAATTACTTTAGGCTTTGTGTTTAAAACATTATGTATGACGAAATTAGGGTCTTCAAAACATTTCTCCCAGACAAAAGCCCTAAAATAATACCTTATTGCCAAGTGGCACCCCCAAGTAGAGGGCATTTTATTATGAACTTAGTATAAGATTTTAACCCAGGGCTTATGTTTTCATAGACTATCTTTATAATTATTTTGGACTTATTCAATCGGGTATTTTGTCCACTATCTCTTTTGAAACTTATGCAATTTGTCGTTTCAGACTTATCTATTTTGGAGTTATTTATTTTGGACTTATTCTATCAAAAAAAAATTTGTGGGCATTTTTACCTCAACATAATTATTTTAGACATTTTGTTTGACAGAATTGGGTCTTTGGCACATTTGTTAAGGACATTTTATTTGACAAAGTAGACCCTTTAAATCTTTTGTCATGGGCACTTTACAAAATAGACCCTTTGGATTTTTTGCAGTTTCCCTTCGACCTTTTTTATGGCCTTTTTCCCACTAGAATTGCCCTTTGGCCCTTTTTGAAATGACCATTAGAACTTTTTACTGTGGGCATTTTGCCCAACAGACATACCCTTCAAACTTTTTACTGCAGGCATTTTGCCTAATGAAATAGGTCTTTGAGATAATTACTTTAGACCTTTTATCTGAAATAATTCCCTGATGATATACATATTATGTATAATTTTATTGATACATTTCCCCGTAATAATTTTGCTGATACACATTAACTGATAGAATTACCCTTTGGCCCTTTTGAACTTACCCTTTGAGCTTTGTGTAACCTACCCTTCAGGGCTTTTGTCCCAAACATTTGCCCTATGAAGTGGACTCTTCAAACCTAATACACTTACCCTTGGGATTTTTATCAAAGGCTAATTCCTTTAGATTTTGTGTTTTGGACATTCTATCCAACAAAATTAGGGTCTTTAGAACATTTCCCCTAGACAGAATCCCTAAAAAATTACCCTACTACCAAGTGGCACGCTTGAGTAGATGACATTTTATTATGAAATTAGTTTAAGATTTTAACCGAAGCCCTGTATTTTCATCAACTATCTTTATAATTGTTTTGGACTTATTTTATTGGGTATTTTGTCTAGTATGTCTTTCGGGACTTATGCAATTTATCATTTCAAACTTATTTGTTTTGAAGTTATTTATTTTGGACTTATTCTATCAGACTTTTTGTTATGAGTTTTTTTGCCTTAGTATAATTGTTTTAGACATTTTGTCCAATAGAATTGGGTCTTCGACACATTTATTTTGGATATTTTGTCCAATGAATTAGATCCTTTATAATTTTTATCATGGGCACTTTGATTTACGAAGAAGACCCTTCAGATTTTTTGTAGTTGCCCTTCAGACTTTTTTATGACTTTTTTCCCACTAGAACTACCCTTTCACCCTTTTTGAAATGACCCTTTAGAATTTTTGCCGTGGGCATTTTGCCCAACAAACATACCCTTCAAAATTTTTGTCATGGGAATTTTACCCAATAAAATAGGTCTTCAAGATAATTGCCTCAGACATTTTATCCAAATCAATTCCCCAATGATATACATACTACGCACACTTTGCTCGATACATTTTCCCTATAGAAATCTTGCTGATACACTTTCACCGATAGAATTTTCATTTGACCATTTTGAACCTACCCTTTGGGCTTTATGTAACCTACCCTTTAGGACTTTTATCACAAACATTTACCCTATGAAGTAGACCCTTCAAACCTAATGCACTTACCCTTTGGGATTTTTGTCAAAGGCTACATTCTTCAGACTTTGTGTTTTGGATATTCTGTCTGATGAAATTAGGGTCTTTGAAACATTTCCCCTAGATAAAATCCCTAAAACAATACCCTACTACCAAGTGGCACCTCTAAGTAGAGGGCATTTTATTATGAACTCACTCTAAGATTTTAATCCAAGCCCTGTGTTTTCATAGACTCTTTATAATTGTTTCAAACTTATTCTATTGGGTATTTTTTATAATATCTCTTTCAGGACTTATGCAATTTGTCATTTTAGACTTATTTTTTTTGATTTATTCATTTCAAACTTATTCTAACTTTATGTTGTGGTATTTTTTACGTCAGCATAATTCTTTTGAACATTTTGTCTGATAGAATTATTTCTTCAGCACATTTGTTTTGGACATTTTGTCTAATGAATTAAACCCTTCGAACTTATAGTCATGGGCACTTTTCCCTATGAAGTAGACCCTTCATATTTTTTGTAGTTGTCCTTTAACCTTTTTATTGCCTTTTCCCTCCTAGAATTTCCCTTTAGCCCTTTTTGTAATGACCCTTCAGACTTTTTGCCATGGGCATTTTGGCCGATGAACATACCCTTTGGAATTTTTTCCATGGGCATTTTGCCCAATGAAATAGGTCTTCAAGATAATTGCCTCAGACATTTTGTCCAAAAAAGTCCTTGATGATATACATACTACACATAATTTTCCTGATACATTTTCCTTGCAATCGATACACTTTCATCGATAGAATTACCCTTTGACCCTTTTGAACCTATCCTTTAGGGTTTATACAACCTACCTTTCAGGACTTCTATCCTAGAAATTTATCCTATGAATTAGACCCTTTGGACCTAATGCACTTACCCTTTGGGCTTTTTGTCAAAGGATAATTACTTTAGACTTTATGTTTCAAATATTTTGTATGACAAAATTAGGGTCTTAAAACCATTTCTCCCAAACAAAAGCCCCAAAATAATACCCTACTGCCAAATGACACCCCTAAAGCATAAATCATTTACTATTTATTGGTTTCATTGAAAGGATAAAAGTTGGGAGATTGAATTTTCTGAACAAGCATAGACAAAATTTATATTTAAAGAGCAAATTGAAAGTGAAGAAAGAATGTATATTACAAGTTGCTATTTGTCCATAATAGGATGGTTGATTCAACTTAAATAGTATATTATGAGTCATATTAAATGCATTTTTTACATAGCATATTTATTTTATCTATGACAAAGTATGCACTTTTTCATTTTCTTTGGTATATACTCAACAAATTAATAACTGTATTTTTTTATTATTATAGAAACAAACATTTTCATAAGTCAACTGAAGTAGCTAATTTTTTAAATTTCTAGACATGTATTGACATAGTTTAGTGAAAGAGATCTAATTTTAAGATTTTAGCATAAAAATTATAATTCTACAATTCAAGAGATTTTTTTTTATGCTTTCAAGTATAGACATTGTTGCAAGTTTTGATAATCATGTTATATGTTGATGAAATAGAGGCAAAGAACATGAACTATTTCACAAATTTATATTAATTGGTGCTTAGGAGCCACTGTGGCATATAGTTATCTTTGCAAAGAATGAAGTAATCTAAGCTGAGATTAGTGAATTGTGATCAAATTCTAATCTAAAGACTAATCTAAGATGGATATTTACAATGAAAAATAAGCTAGAGTGAATTGGTGGTAAAAGGAGTAAAAGGAAGGGTAAGGTAGAGAATAAATATATTGTTGATCTTCATTATAGACATTATGACTAAGTTGAAACATCATCTGGATATGCATTAAACCAATGTATGATATGAAATAACGTAAGCTCAAATCCTATCACACATTAGGCAAACACCTAAATATTGTTGAAAGAATGCAAATAAGAACCATATTTACTTTAAATATTTACTCCTTTAAGCAAATAACATAAGCTCATGTACAAATGTAAAGTAAATAAAATGAAGTAAACTAGAGAACCTTCAACTAATCTAGTGTAAATACACATTAGCAATTCTGTATTTAAAGGTATACATCTAGAATTCATAAAAAACATTTAAAGTTGAGATTCAAATGAAGCAAGTGAGAGAGAAATCATAATAACAAATGACACAAACAAATATGGACAATATTTTTAGAATTCATTGCTTGTATTAGTTGCTCAAAACTTTACACAAGTTTTGGTTGAAAAACTCCCTCTTCTTTATAATTGGTAACACTCCTTTTATATAATGCCAATGAAGTATATTGACCAGTCATATCTAATTACAAAAGTATATGTGTTAGAACAATCATGATTTTTGCAAATGTTCTAGAATACACTAGACTTTTCCTAATGGACTGAGCTATAGGTAATGTGCTTTTACAAGTTGCACATGACTTTACAAAAGAATATTTTATTTTCAAATATTATAATATCCCTATATAATAGAATATTCCTAATCCAACTAACTTTGGGATCCCTATGCTGATGCAACCATTTGCTTTCCCTACAATATCTTCATTGTATAATGTTGCTCATTGAATAGCTAGAGATCCATAGTAGGTCTCATGAAAATATATTTTTATTGATACTTCAAATCCTTAAGCTCCCTCTTAGCTATCTCTATTAGTTGTTTGATGCCCCTAGCATCTCCCATTTTCTCTTCTGATGAAAAAAGTACGCCCATGATTCTTTTGTTATCATTTGTTATTTTGCCTTGCCCTTGGTTTCTCACTTCCTACATAAACTAAGTAGCTCTGTTATTGAAATCCTCATCTATGATAAGACCCAAAGAAGTAAGAGATGTGGGATACTTTATTATGTTGTCCAAGATGTACAACATATTGTCATCTTGTTGTTTAAGTCCTTTGGCAATGTCCTCTAGTTGCTTAGACCAGTTGCTCAAGGCCTTGATCTTGTAAATGTGTTCAGTGTACAAGTATTTCATTTTTTGTCTTTGAAATTTGTCAACATTTAAATCATAGAATTATACCCATATAATATTACTAATATCATTTGTGTAATGTTTGAAAATACCATCTGCACCATTGACTAAGCCATCATCTATATTGTAATTTCTGCCAATAAGTTCTACTAGAATTTGTTTTTTAAGGATTATTTTATTTGGCAATATGAGTTTTTTACTATCTACAAATTCTTTGTCAATTTAATTTGATTGGATATGGTCAATTGCATTTAGCACATACATTTATCCTTGTAAAATAGTAAGCATTTTCTCATTATGAAGTTGAACATCTTTGTTTCTATGAAACAAATATGGAAACATTGGATCAATTGGAGAAGGTCTATAACAATGGTTATTTAAGTATTCGATGTCATTTTTTGTTTGCCTACATGTTCTTATAAGATTTAAGATTGAAACAAATTTTCCATCTTGTTGTCTCATAACCTCTTCTAGTTCAAATTATTTGACATTATTGGTCCAAAATGCATATGGTATTATTTCACCATGTACTTTTGGATATTTAAATATCCAATTATCTTGGATAGGTTTCATTTGGTAAAAGTCATCACAAAAAATTATGTTTATTTTTCCAAAAGGAATTATAGGTGTATGCATAATTTGACGAAGCCTCTTGTTTATGTTATAAAGCATATGGGTTCCTATTACATATACCTCATTAATAAGCATTATGTGAGGTTGTTCATACCTTTTAGTCATTATATCTAAAGTATTTGGATCCAATGGAAGAATTGTAGACATTATGTGGGGTAATTGGAAAACAAAGTGGGCAGTTGCACCATTTGCATTGTATGTAGCTTTGCCAATTAAGAACAAATACAATGGCTCATTTGGAGATAATATTTTATTGATTATAATATCTTTTATAATATGTTGTTGCTAATGATTCAACTATTTTTTTGAGTTTAAAAAATCTTCTTTGCTTATTAGGAATGGTTGTTTGCTTATTTCAAGCGTGTTTCTTCTTTTGGTATCTATTATTGTTTTGTTTGTGATATGCTTTATGTCGGCATTGATATCATATTTTTCAACTGTCACAAAGTATTTTTCAAGTTTATTTTCATTGTCTATGTCAAATATTGTATCATGTTTTTCTTAGACATCTGCAATGGCAATGTCGATCTTTCCCCACTTTATTTATAATTATGCATTGAAATTGCACTCAATATTTTCTATGTTTTATTTATATATGGCATAAGCCAATGACCACATTTGAAAATTTTATTTTAATGACTCTTCAAGTTCTTGATATGGTATAAATAACATTATTTTTTCTATATAATAGTTTTCAAGATCAATATGTTCATTTTATCTGACATAGCATATTATTTGTGCTTTTTTTTGTCTTTTGATATTTTTAGATGTTCCCATATAATATGCTACATATTTTGGTAGGCATGTATGCTCTAAAGAGTGAGGCCTTCCATTGTATTTGTCAGTGATAGAAGCACACGTTATGTTTTTAGAATCATCGTGTTCTTGTGTTAATATTTTTAGGATTTTTAAAATGCATGTTATATTTGACAATGGTGATGTGTTTATAAAGGTTATTTTTCTTGAAGCATAATGCAGTGGTAAAGATAAGACAATGTGTCTAATCTAATGACTAGACATTTATTGATAATTAAAGAGAGTGTTACCAAGTATTTGTATGACTTCGACTTAGTTTTCATTTTTTTTTGATAGTTCATCATGTACTTTGTAAAAAACACCTATCACTGTTCAATCTAGCTTAGTAATGTATGATGTGCAATATGTTGCTATAAAATATGCAACAAGAATAAAATGTGTATATGTGTTTGCATACCGAAAGTTGGGAACATGAATTGAAAAATCATTTGTCCACATGTCCACTGGTTCTCTTTTTAACATTATAATAGGATGGGCAATTACCGATTGTAATAATTTCAAATATCTCTCCTTAGTCAAATTTTTGTTTGCTAAAAACATTTCAAATGTTATGCTTCTATCATATTTTCTATTTTGAAGTTCTTTCAAAAGAGGTTTGGCACAATTTTTAGTTTCATCATCTTTGTTTTATAAAGGTTGTAGTATAATTTTCATATCCATTGGAGGCAATGGAAAATTGAATCTACAATATGATTTCTTGTATTTTTTACAAGTGTGTGTATGATGATGTGTTTGCATTTTTGTTAAATTGTCATCAAGCAGTCGTGAATTGCAAGACACATACTTGTTAATGAATTTTTCAATCTCCACATTTTCACAATGGCCATATATAGGGGCATCATGTATCCAAAGAATTAAATGAACATGTTCATTTCTTTTAGTTTGGAATTCTACGACAAAGAAGTAGTCTACAATTTGGCCAAATAATTGCTTAATTTGCATCATCATTTTTTTTGAATGAATTTACCCTATGATTGAAATAATGACTATAAATTAATGGGTTTCTTCTTATTATTACATCAATATCATTTTCAAATATGTTTTCATTATGATGTGGTGGCTTTTTTTTCATTATATTTGTTAATGCTTTACATAATGGCCTCCAAAATTGTTCACCACTTATTAAAGTAACAAAAAAAGTAGGTGGTCCTAATTATTTTATCATTGTAAAGATATTTTTATTTGTATTTTCCAGATAGTCAGGTGATATTCGAATACTTTTGAGAGATTCAAAAGCCATTGGAGATTTTAACATTTTTTCTGTTTGATTTGCTCTTAACATCTTTTGCATAATTTTTTTCCCTTTCAATTCACCTTTCTGTATGCATATCCATCCACACCTACAAACTTATTGTACGATAATTTTAATTGCTTTGAAAAAAAGGTTTGTAATATGAGTTGCAATATCATTATTTTCATGTAAAAGTTCTCATTTTGCTATTTTTTGGTATGAAAATATTTTTTTAATATTACCAAATTGGCTGCAGCCATAATATAAAGTGGGGAAGTTCATTTCTTCTAAAAACTTGTCTTTTTAAGCCTTCAGATGGTGCAATTTTGATAATTTTTGTTTCTAAATCTTTTATTGAATGTGCAGTTTCAAATCCATGTATAACTTATTTTATGATTGGCTCTGTGTCATTTTCAATTGCATTCTTGTCAATGTCTTCTACATTATCAATGCCCTTTGTTGATTGCTTAATTTCATTTTCAAGTGTGGCATACTAGTATTTTTTAATTTCAACTCTTTATTGCATGTACAATGGAGTTTTGCATAGCTCAGCCAATGCATCCATCACACATGTTGGTTTGATGTTCCCTCTTACATATGCATTTTCATATTCCAATTTATGCTTTACTTTAATTGCAATTGTTTGAACTTCATTTATAGATTTTTGAGGCAATGCCTTTTGAATACGATCACAATCAATAGGCACATTTATGATTATTCCAAGTAATCCTATCTGTACTCTTTTATATCCAAGTGTCTTATTTGTGCAAAAGTGATGCACATAAAAACTAATATTTCTTCTAGTAAGCTTAGTTTCTGAACTGCCTCTATTGGTTTATTTCTTCTTATTCGAAAAGGAAAAACAAACATAGGCATATTTTCATTTTAAATTGAGTTTTTGCATTGTTTACATAGTTGTTGTCCTATCTTCTTTTGTTCAAATTCAAAATCAATAGTAATTGAAGACCAAATGTTAGTTATATCCTTGCTAATGTTAACTATGTCCTTTTTAAAGTGTAAATGTTCACAAACTGAACAAGCAATAGTAGGCATATATTTAATTTATCATGAGTATATTTTGATTTCTTTTTCCATATTTTCATTTTCTATTTGCATTGCATGTTCATTATTTAATTTTTGCATATTTTTTAAACAATGCAATGATATATGTTTTTTTGTATCACATTTCAATGGCAGCGATTTTTCACTCACATGTTTTCTTTTCTGTATTCATATAACCACTGGAACTTTATAACTATCCATTTCAACAATTTTGTCATTTTTTTGTTCTACAATATTTGCCATTGTTGTTTGTTCACGAATTTGTTTTTTTTAACAAATTCAATGTTTTCCCTATTTTTTTCTAGGTATTTATTTGTATTATTTTTTAATCATTGTTTCTTTTATACATGGTGATAAGATTGGGATGCCAATTTATTCTACACTTATTTTAGGAGACATGTGATTGGAATTGTTTATTGCATTTAAATTTTGCAAGCAAATTTATTTGTCTACTATATCCATAGGTGCATGAGACAAATTTATTTGAATTGATACCTAACGTCTTTTTCATAGAGGTTCATAATGAATATGCATTATTCCTATTTCAAATGAAATTATGTTATGTATTTGTTTTGGATGTAAGCAATTTATGTATATGTTAATGATTCTTTTGCTTCTTACTGACCAGTTCTGAATTTCAATTTCTAAAATATTTGAAAGCCATAACAAGCACAAATGGCCACCCTTTATCTTTCTTTTTTCATATGGAATTTCAATCATGTTGATATATTATTTTCTATTCGAGATGTATCTATATTCATTTTTTGATAATTCTTGTTGGCATAATTGCGAGCAATGCATTGCATATTTGTCCATTGTGAAAACTGCATTGCAAAATGTTTGTACCATATAGCTTCTAAGAGATTGGACATCAAATTCATTTTTTGCTAATAAGCCTATTGAATTGAATATAGTTTTGCCATAAATATTATCAATTTGTGATGCTAGATAAAGCCAATAATTGTCCATTTCATATGAAATAACATCCCATTCACATTGAATATTTGCACATGTATTTGACAGTTTCAATTGTTCAATTTCACTAGTTTTAGTAGTTTCAACATTTGTTTTTTTACATAACAAAAGCTCATAATGGCCACATAAAGGATTGTTGTCATGAAATAATATTGAATATTCTGGTATTAATGGTTCTCTGTTAAAGTATAAATACTTTATTTTTTGTATCAGTGACCATAAGCAAATTGATATGTTCAACCATTTAGATATCCATTGGATACAACATGTATCACCCCATAGGCCAATTTTGATTACATTTGTATTGTTCTTTGCATAAAGCCTCATTTTGTGTAAATAGGTTTATTTATCACATATTTCATGCAAATCGTAAAGCACATTAGAATGCATTTCATGTTTGTATGATCATATTGCATCTACATTTCTATTGTTTAGGCATACTATGAAATAATTAATCATTCCATTTCATAATTCATTTGATGTGTAACAAAAATTAAGTAAAACTTGAATTGAATCAAAAAGATAGTCACCTAAATTATATTTAAATGAATTAATTTAGAAAAGATGACTATCTTTTAGCGCATCATCAATGTTTGAAAACAATGTTTTTGGTTGTTGTTTATATGTTTCAACATCTATTAACATTTCATCTGATCTAGTTTTTGGTTTCCCTTTTAAGGTTTTCATGGTTCCCCTATCACATAAAAGTGTAATAGCATTAGCGATGACAAAAAGGACAATTTCATTCACCAAATATCAATATTTTAATCCACTAACAGTTAAAGCTAAATTTAATCTTACTCTACTATTAATTAAATTATATATAAAGCTTTTTATGTAGCAATAAATCATTCGATCAAATTCAATGAATCCAGATAGCTAAAAAGAAAATAAAAAAAATAAAATACCTCAGTAGATAGTTGAATTTAATTATTCTAAATACTCTCAAATCAAAGAAAAAATGCAATTACCTTTTCAAATAAGTAAATAATGAAGGCAATCATAAAATAAGCTAAATTGCATTTTGTTTTTTAAAATAAGTAAATTTTGTACAAAATAGTCTATAACATTTCACTTTTTTTTCAAATGTATTTTTTCCAAATAATTTAAAAAATAAATGCAAGTACCTTTTTAAATATGTCAATTGAGAAGGTAAATATAGTATCTATAATATACAAATCACTTGGAACTCATTATTATTTTTTAAAAGACAACACACAATATCACATTCAATAAAGACTACACATGGGCCAAATGTATTTGTCAATTGATATAATAACAAGTAAAAGTAGATAAGCAATAACAATAGTTAACAAGTACATGTTCATTATATATACAAATCTATCAAATATTTGGATTGGCCATAAGATAAACATTTGTAATATGACAATCTATGTAACAATAATTTTGTTTGCAATAGAAAGAAATAAATAGAAAACAACACAAATTAATTTCATAGCTAAAGTAAATCTCAAACTCAAGAAATAATTTGTAATGCTATAAATGTTTATATATCACTCCTTCTAGCTGAAGATGTGAATTTGTGTCTTTAGTGATATTGATTTTAATAATAAAAATAACATTTAATTCTTGAACTAATAATAATCATAAGTAATCATCCATGTGCTAAGATGCTTTAAGATGAAGTATTAATGCTCAACTTATAAAATAATTGGTTAATAACATAAGAGATCTTATAAACAATGAAACCTTTGAAACATATTGTTTAATTAAGTTACTATTTTTTGACTCCTAACTATTAGCCATATACTAGAATGAACCCTCTGAATGGACAAAAAAATTGTTCTATTTAAGTTTTACTTTATTACATGTAAGAAATCCCTTTATTTTGGGGACAATTGGCTTACTCAAATTAGTTACATCCTTCTTGCATGAGTCTTTATTCGATTATTTGTTTAAGTATGAGAAAAAGGCTGAAATAGTGGAAATAAACATGTCAATAACACGTATCTAATCTTTTTCAACTAAAAGAAAATATTTTCCATATAATATATTACTTCATCTAAGCTTTTACATTAGACAAGCATAAAATAGACTATCTAATAAATCTCATACTTATGCATCTGACAACCCCACAAATCATAATCGAATAGTGTGTGTTTGCTCACCCAAAGAAGATATCACGGTGTGTGATTCAAGTTAAAAATTCAAACCATACTTAAAGGTTAAAACTTGATCAAGTTCTAGATGATCAATGGTGGGTGATGCAATGTAAATAATCCAATCAATGGAGTGAGTTGATTCAAGACCTCAATGAAGCCTCAGGTCACAAGTTAAAGCGTGATCATTTTTTGAACATCAATGGTATAAGTTTGCTCACCTAGGATTGATTTGATGGTGCGTGTTGAGTCAATGATTCAACGGAGTCCCGAGACAAGTGAGAGGGTGACAAGTGTCATCTTCTTGATAAATGAATAGTGAATAACCAATGGCAGTACATCCCATGAATCATGATCTAATGAAGCATGTTTGCTTACCCAGAGATGATCTAACGGTGCATGTTAGATGTTGAAAATTAAAAGATCCTATGGATAAATGTAAGAATGATAAGTGGCAAAACTGTGTGCCATAAATTAAATCCCAAGCACCTTTTCAAGATCGATGCTATGTATTAAATCATACATATCTAAATTGATGATTTGTGGAGTAAGGGGCACAATCCATTGATTAGGATCAATGGTATGCATTCATTTAAAGTAAATTGATCCAACGGTGTGAGATAGATGATGAATTTTCAGCAAAGTAAAATTAACCAATGGTATTTGATCCTTTAAATCTAGATCAATGATCTGTAGTGATCTGTGCAGGAATAATCTAACAATGTGAGATCAACAAGGATTTTTAAAAGACAATAGTCATATTTTTAAAACATTAACAAGTAGGATACCAAATAAATGTCATGATGATGCCACGTAAGTAGAATACACCAAATTAGACATTTTGTATTCTCAAGAAATACAAAGTTAGAGGTCTAAGTCACAACTAAGTAACAAAGCTCACATAACTTCTAATAGTTACCACTATTAAAGCACTGTAAAAAACTTTAAAAATCCCTAAGCATACATATAAACCCTAATGTTTGACCCCATATTCATCATAATCAAGTTAGAGAAGATGAATTATCATCTATGTTAGGATAATTTGATCCAAGATTGAACTACATACCACTAATGAGCAATTTAATGGAATTTACATCCATGATAGCTCACAAAATCATTTCTAGGGAATATGCGGAGCTTTACCCAAGAGGATATGGAAATAAGTAGCTTAGTCACCCAATGGCAAAATTCAAAAGACAACATGAAAAAGTTGACGAACATCTAGATGAAAAATCAAAACCCTGGTTTTAAAACCATTAGCTTGGTTCATCTGAAACACAGTCATGGGACTGCTTGTAGACAAAATCAAAACCCTGAACACAAACCAAATTTTGTCTAGATGTAATGCAATGTTCTTGAGATCAAGCATGGATTAGGGAGTTGATCTAAGTTTTTGATTGAACTAAGGATTTGATGATAAAGAGAAGATCATAGTGCTTGCAAATATTTTGAAACATTTTAAGCTAGCTTAAAGTGCATGAGTAGGTTTAATGATGTTTGAGCAGTTCAAGGTCACAGGAAAGTTTTCACAAGCCTTAGAGAATTCATCATAGCTTATTGGATCAAACAAAAGTTATTATACACATGGATAAAAGGACCAGACCATTTTGATTGTCATGCATAAATGAATAAATTGGTACTCTTATGCATTTTATAACTATACTTAGGAAGCCTCATAGACCTAAATAATCACATGGATTCAATGCCCTTAGTTTTGAGATCATCTTCTACAAATTTGGTGCCCTTATGATTTTTTTTATTCTAGATATAATTTTTAAAAGTTGTTCTAACAAAGTAAGACATTTGTGCGAACATCAAAATTAGGCCATGATAAAAAAAACATTAGATTTTAAATTGTGACGATCAAGTGGACATAAATGGTAATCATATACATGTCATTGACAGTCATGTGGGTGTCAAAATTAAGTTAGGCAATTAAACCACTAGGGTTTAAATTATCATGCTCGCATGAACATCAATGATAGGTGCATAGGCATCAAAATAAATCTCTATAAATTAACCATTGGAGTTTAAATTTGATAGTCACATGGATGTCAAATTGAAACCTCATCAAATAGCTGTTAAAGTTTAAATAGAGCCAAATTCAAAGGTCACCATGCAATTATACATCAAGATCAACCAATCGAGAGCATAGATGAATAGTGTCAGTGGGTCCCAAAGATCAATGAACCATTTCCTAGTTCTTTAGCTAAAATGAACATGATTGTTGGGTTTGAAGAGGTTTTCAACTTACTGCCTAGCTATGGCTCTATAGTATAGAGATAATAGCCCTGTAGATCAGAATCCCCTTAAAGTGATGACCATAATTGGAAAAACTCCTACTCCTCTCAATTTTAGAGAGTGGAGAAATATGCCTAAAAGAAAGTGAGGATGGAGGATGCCTAGTATCATATTTCATTTTCACAAGATTGTAACAGAACTAAACCAGATTGGAGTCTTCATCGATAATATTAAACTACCTTGAGGAGCTGGTAAAGTAACTAAACTCTAATGGCAGTTCAAGCTCATGGGTGAGTTTTCACAAGCCTTAAAGAATTCATCAAAGCTTATAATATCAAGCAAAATTTCCATGCACAAGGCTAAAATGACCAAGCCATCTTTCCCATCATGTAAAAATGAAAAAATTGGCCCACTTATGTATTTTATAACTATGATTAGGAAGCCTTGTAGACCCAAAGAATCACATAGAATCAATGCCCATAGTGTCGAGATCATCTTCTATAAATTTGGTGTCCCTATGAGTTTTTTGCTTCTAGATATAAGTTTTAAAAGTTGGTCTAACAGAGTAAGACTTTTGTGTGAACATCAAAATTAGGCCATGGAAAAAAATGTTGGAGTTAAAATTGTGATGGTCACATAAACATTAATGATAGTTCTGTGCACACCATTAACACTCATATAAGAATCAAAATTAAGCTAGGTAATTAAACTATTAGGGTTTAAATTGTCATGCTCGTGTGAACATCAATGATGGTCACATCGATGTCATTGATGGGCATGTAGGCATCAAAATAAATCTATGACAATTAACCATTGGAATTTAAATTTGAAATTCATGTGCACATAAAATTAAAACCTTATCAAATAGCCATTACCATTTAGATGGAGCCAAATTCAATGGTCATCATGCAATCATACATCAAGATCAATGGAGTGAGAGCATATATGAATAGTGTCATTGGGTCCCAAAGATCAACAAACCATTTTATGGTTCTTCAACTAAAATGAACATGATTTTTGGGTTTAAAGAGGTTTTTAGCTTATTGCCTAGTTATGGCTCTGTTGTGTAAAGATGGCGGTCCTATAGATCAGAAGCCCCTTAAAGTGATGGTTGCCATTGGCAAAACCCTTACTCTTAATTCTACAGAGTGGAAAAACATGCCTAAAGGAAAGTGAGACTGGAGAATGCCTAGTGTTTCCAAACAAGTTTTTGCTTTTCACATTCAAAAGGAAATGAGAAACTAAGAAAAATGGTCAAGGGTTTATACGTACCCGGATGTAGTCTTGTGCACCAGATTCAGACGATGGAAGGAACTCCTCTTTGGTTGTGGAGGATGACACCTGCAGAAGAAAGAGACTCAACACAAAAATTGTTAGATAACTATAAAGTGGACTGCCGAGCGAAAGCTTGGTCCTAGAAGTGCAAAGACTTCTTGGAGGATGACAGTCCACTGATAAAAAGTAGAATATAATAAGAAATAGAAATGATGAAGACAAAATAAAATCACTGAAAGCAAATGCATACTTGTTATGCAGTAATCTACCTTGCAAAGTCACTGACATCAGTGGTTCTACCGGTGTCAGTCAAGGAAGGTCACTGATGTCAGTTAGTCTGCCGATGTCGGTAGGGGCAATGGTCGAGGTCGGTCCAAGGACAAGTTTTAGGTCTGGTTTTTAATCCACAGAGTGGTTTGAGATTTTGTTTGAAGGTCAGAGAGCCTGTTTGGAGGTCAGAGGGACTATCTAGAAGTCTGTGCAAGGCTGATTGGACTGAGAGTATGGTCTAGAAAGGGACTAAATAGGTGACAGAGGCAAAAAGGGGGAGACAAGGGTCAGAGAAGGCCTTTCAGCCTCTCCGAGAAGGACATGGAAGGTTGTGTCCAGAATGGTTGGGAATGGATAGTGGACAGAATGCTAAAGTATTTAGAAATGACACTGAAATGAAAATAGTAAAAATACTTAGCTCTTAGCTTGCTGAAGGAGGAGTGTAGAAGACCTATTGCTGATGGTGTTGACGGACCTACAATGCCTTTGATCTCATAGTCTGGAGCTGTTCCTATAGAGTACCTGTAACTAGTGGTGTTTGGTGTGCAAGAGGGAGAGAGAGAGAATTCGAATGCCAAGTGTAAAAGAGTTTACATTTGTGGGGGGCAAAAAAGAAGCATAACACAGTTTTAAGGGTAACCGACGTCGATAGAACCACCGACGTCGGCCGCATATTGACCGATGTCAGTGGCAGAAGAATGGGGAAAGAGGCTAATTTTAGCCTTTTATCTGTTCTTATAAGCTGCCAGGGTCAAGTGTCATTAAAAAATAGTCGTGAGGGGCTTAAATAGATGCGAGAGGAAGGATTAAGAGGGGATTTGGGTCATTAAGGCATGGCATGAGGTGAGGGGATCCAAGGGAAGGAATCTGAGGTGGCATGGGTGAGGTGGCAAGAGGACAAATATTTGATTATTTTAATTTAAAATTGGGGGGGCTTAGGATAAGTGTTAGGAAATGGACCAAGGGGACCAAGGGGGGAGGACGACCAAGGGGTAGACACGATTTCGGTGTCTACATTTACCCCTTTTTGTCTTGTTGGTTGTTCTTGACGAACTACAAGACAAAAATAGGAATTGGTTGCCCCAGGTATGGGATGAGGTATTCCCCCCTCAAAGCAAGAGTCGAGGGAAGGGAACCTGAGATCGAGTGTCGATTTGACAGAGGGATGGATAGAGAGGGTGAAGATTGAGTGTGAACACTGCAAAAGGTGAGATTGCACGTATACCACACCACGTGGTAGGTCAGTCAAATTGTCATGGTCAAGGGTCGAGGAGTGCCAAAATCAAAATAACCAAGCCCCAACATTTAGTCATAGCTGATTGGGTTACTCGATCCAAGCTGTAGCTCCAATGGGTTATTGTGTTTCAGGTATCCTAGGCTCAGGAAGTGCTCCTAGAAAACATGAAAAAAGTCACAAGCAGTAGGGACCAACTTGCTCGCGATCCAATACGTGTGAGGGTCGGTGACAATTTGCTAACTAGGCACGAGGTAGCAAAGGCAATCAAAACAACCAAGGCAGAGTTGTCTTGAAAGCGGTCAGAGGAGATAGTCGTGATCTCCAAGGTCTGGCGGTTAAGGCAGGCAGAGGCAAAAGTGATCTCAAGGGTGCCCTAAGGGGCTAAGATAACTTCTACTAGAGAGCTGACTGATTGGAGGCATGATTTTGGGGCAAGGTGATGAATTTGGGGGTTGAAGGCCACTGACGTCGGTGATACAACCAATGTCGGTGGCCCAAAGGGACCGACATCGGTAGAAATCGGCCGACGTCGGTGGCCTAGGGCACGCTGATGTCAACGTCGGTGGCCTGCCAAGTCTGACAAAACTGGATTGGCAACCCACCAAAAGTCATTTGTGATTGTTGACTGAGAGAAAAAGGTGCTCTGGAGATTTGTGAGTGAAAGTGACTTGAAGTTGACCAGATTGGCAGTGTGAGGTGGCAAAATGAGATTGGTGAAGAGAGGGAGTAGATTGGAGAGTGATTGGAGGCTACAACAGCTTTTGTGGGCTAGCAAGAACTTGAGGACAAACTGACGCAGAGGAGATGGTAGAGGGGAGTAGAGGACCCACGGGAGGTCCACCACTAGTGGCACCCATCGTGCCACCACACCGGCGATGCCTGGACGAGGTAGGAGGGTCATTGAACTCTATTAGGTTGATTTTTAATTTGATTTGGTTTTTGAATTTTGGTTGTGTTTAGGTAGAAATTGAGGGGGGAGAGTAGCTAGGAAGGTGGGTGGGGGGTCTAGGATAGGTTAAGAGTCATTTAGAGGGTTTTTTTGGGGGGGGTGGGACCAAGAAATGGGGAAGCCCTAATTTTAGGGCTCACCCCATTTGGCCCTAGGGCCAAACCAGTCACCGACATCAGCGGGTTCACCAACATCAGCCGACCAGTAACTGGCATCAGTCACTCACCTGCCGATGTCAGTCACTAAGTGATCAACGTCAGTTAGATGAGTGCCATCACCGACAAGCTAATCAATGTCAGTGGCTACCTGGTCAAAAAGAGAGATGAAAAATGGTCAAGTCAAAGGGTCGAAGCTATGCCAAGAGCTTCTCAGGGGTCGAGATAGGCATAGACAACTAGATAGATTGGCCAAATAGGAAGAGTAGGGAAAGTGGTAGTCATTGGTTGACATGAGCTTGGTTTGGGGTGGATGCAGGCGAGGCAGACTCTGATGCTACGAGATTACCTCCCAACCTTGCTGATGCAGATGCATGGAGGCATGATGATCGAGGAGTGGGCCCACATGACAGCAGTGGGACTAGGCAAGCTGCGACGCTACTATAGAGTGGTGAGAGACGTGAGCTTGATGGTGGCACTGATCGAGTGGTGGGACCATTCCACCAACACCTTCCACCTACCCATGGGAGAGATGATGGTCATGGTTGAGGATGTGTACCAGATTTTGTGGCTATCAGTGCATGGAGCTGATATTTATACGTGCTAGAGAGAGATGCACAACATTCACATGGTTACATTATTTGGAGAGCACATCACTAAGATGAGCTACCACTCAACAAGTTTTGCGTACGAGCCCCTATACGTGGTGGATGAGGATGCACATTGGCTGGCCATCCTTATGATGATCGGCATTATAGTGTATGCATTTTTAGATGCAGAGGGAGGCAGGTTTTTAGTCACCATAACCGGATTTTTGACAAAGGTGATTGAGGAGTAGACCGTGTTCACCTAGGCACCGGTATTTTTGGCTCAGGTCTATAGAGAGCTGTGGGGGATCAGTCGATGATGGCAGTATAGCTTATGTGTGGGCCACCTTCTGCACTACTGGGCCTATGAGCACATTGTGGTTATGCATCCTCTTGGCCTCCCAGTGGCTATCTAGGCCGGGTTTAGAGTCAGATTCAGGTGATGGCACGAGGTGATGGCACAGACGTGGGTAGACAGAGTAGTCAGGGACATCAACTACTACCAAGGGGTATTGGAGGCCCTAATTTTGGTAGACATCATTTGGAGACCATATCTAGGGTATCCAGCATTTAGAGACTAGGGAGAGCAGATGGTCAGGACTTAGAGCATGCGATGGGTTAGAGGCATGTGAGCTGGTGAGCTCGAGAGGATATCGAGAGAGAGAGTGCAGCACCAGTATGGGCTGCTATAGGGTGTGCCACCCGCCTTCTCGTAGTACAGGCGGGATGATATAGAGGTACCACTCCCGCTACTAGAGGAGATAGAGGAGCCAAATTTTAAAGAGTTATTGGTAGGACCTAGGATAGCTGACCCAGGGTGTACAGAGGCCTACACTACATGGTGGGCAGGGCAGTACACAGGAGTATAGGTGGGCCCACAACCTAATCTATAGGTAGTTATCAGAGATAGAGATTTAGCGAGGTAGGAGAGGGATGTGGCCATCCAAGAGAGGGATGCAGCACGGGCCCAGGTAACCATTTTGTAGGGACAGGTCATAGTTTTGACAGGGTAAAAGGCAGAGATGACAGGTCGAGTGGCTACTTTGACAGGGTAGATCACCATTTTATAGGGTCAGCTGGCCACAGCCCAGGCACAGGCAGTGGCAGGACAAGTTTTTAAGGGGCAAGGCCCATTTTAACAGCCATCTCAACAGCCATCACAAGGGCCAGGACAGTTAGCGTCAGTGCAGCCAGCATTTTCACAGTCATAGGGCTCAGTTCAGGGCACGGCAGTAGGCCAGATGGGTCCACTGCAGACTGTACCTATAGCTAGGTACAGGACTGCACTAGATGAGATCACATATTATGAGGGAGCTATCAGAGAGTTCCCTCAGATATAATGATATAGCGAGATGAGAGATGAACAGAGCTGACAGAGGTCTACGTCATGAGCGATGACTTTGGGTGCACATAGATGGCGCAGATCAGAGAGCGGGGATGACATAGCCTCGTCCCAGCTGCCACCACCACTGCCACAGCCACAACTGTAAAGCCAAATTTTGATTTTTTTGATGTATATACTGGCCTGTGAGCTGATGACGAGAGATGTATGATATTTTGAGAGAGAGAGACAGACACAGATTGTGTCTATTGTACAAAAGATTTTGATATATATATGATGATTATTTTTGGATCATGGATGCGTTATGGAAAATGTTATGGATGTGTTATGTTTAATGTTTATGGCATTTTGATATATTATGTATGTTTTGATATGATGTTTCATGATTATGATGACTAATGTGATGATGATAATATTATGGTTAATGATTATGATGATGATGATGATGATGATGAACGTAATGATGCGTTGTGATAATGCTAATGATGTGAATGGTTATGACTTTTAGATTAGATGATGATGTTTAATGATTATGGATGTTTAATTTTTATGATTTGTAGATGTTTAAGTTTTTATGATGGTGATGCTGTTATGATTAATGACTATGATGTTATGATGAAAATGATTATGCTAACGATTGTGGAAAGATGTGATTAGTTATGATGTGATTGACAGGTGATGAGAGAAAGTGACGAAGATGATGGCCGAGCTAAGCCCAAAAGACCCCATGTCAATTGAGTGCTGCCTACATAGCCCCTATCCTAAGGGCCTCAGGCTAATGTAGTTCTCCCGAGAAGGGAGGAAGAGGGTCAAAGTGAGTGATTGCTTTGAGTCGAGGTCAAGTCATGGTTAGAAGAGGATAGGGTTTGTCCATTAGGTAGACGAATAAATGAGGGTGGTCGAGCTAACCCCAGAAGACATCCTGTCATCTGAGTGCTACCTACATAGCCCCTGGTTAGGCAGGCCTCAGACTAATGTAGTTTAGATGAGGAGACAAAGTGGTTGATGTGATTGGTCATGAGAATGATTTAGCACGTCCCAATATGTCTGAGGGAACATGCTTGAAATGATGAGGAGAAGAAGATGTTACAGCCTTTTCCAAATGGCGTATTCTGTAACATTGGTCAGAATTTTTCATCCTTAGCAACTGTCCATATTAGGTGATGGATGTTTGCTGAAAATTAAATGAGTCTATTTATGCTTCAACAAGTAATGGTTTATGCTGAACATAAATTGTGTAGTTGATAGTTTCCATGTGTATTGGTGTCCATAGAAACTAGTGTGAATAGGCTATGTGAGTGGTCTGAAAAGAGGTTGGGTTGATTTGATAAATGACAAATGATGAAGTTGAATGTGACCAAAGTGTAAAGGAAGTGAAAGGCATAATTTCCCTTTCATTGACAAGGACTAGAAGGATATTATAGATAGGGGTTATTAGAACCAAGAGCCTCATTCATGCATTATGTCATTGACCATGGGTTGTGTTAGAGCGGTAATCGAATCACTTTGACATTAAAATGAGCTCGAAGTCCCTTGAGTAGGTGATATGATAGGTGAGGATAGGGTAACCCTTTTTTGAGTAGAGATAACCTTGCCCCTTTTTATAGGAGACCCTGAGACGACTATAAGCCAAGTCCATGACCTTTTTTTTTTGGGCAGACTGATCAATGCGGGAAGTCTACATAGAGATGTCATTTTGCTTGGTGGTCATTTGTGAAGCTAATCGATGTGGAAAGCTTCTAAGAAACTATTGTTTTATAGCAAGATTTAGTCATAGCCATCCTTCGAGGGAGTGGTCTATATTTTTGCTTTATATATTTAAGGGCTTTTGAATAGCTGTCCTTCGAGGGAGCAGTCTATTAACTACAACAATGATAGTACAACTATCCTTCAAGGGAGCAGTCTACCTTTTTAATTTGATTTGGTGACCTTGGATATCTTGACATCTTGATTTATTTTTGACAAAATTTTGAGTCATGGACAAGACTATAAAAGTTCAAGGGCTCCCTTTTTATTAGGACAAAGCATCCATACTTTATAAAAGGGTTATAGAGGACTTGTTAAGGGGAATAGGGTTGAAAAGAATGAGGATTAAGAGGATGGGGATTGATCAAGGGATGAGCTCAAGTTAAACGTCAAGTGAGTGAGTACTCGACTAACAGAAGAATGGTTATAGATGCAAGGCATTAAGAGGCTCAGGTTCTGGCCATTCGTAGAGAGAGGATAGATGATAAGTCCTTAACCCATACTTGTGCATGATGATGAAAGGTCTGAGCCAATTAGGGGCAAACTTGCCTCGTTTACTTTGCTCCATATTGGTCACATGCTAATTTTCTTTGAGGATGAGGTCTCAGATGTTGAAATCTCATTCTCACAGATTTTTGTCATAGGCTCGCTTGATGTGATTTTGAGAGACTTGGAGATGATTGAGGGTAGCAAGACGATGTTCGTCAAGTAACTCAAGTTGAGCTAAGCAATCTTGACGAAAGTCATCGTTAGAAAGAATGTCATGCAGAGAGATGGGATCTATACTTTGAGAGGTAAGACAGCCTCTATTCTGTACACTAGAGAGAAAGGGGTAGCACTTGTAGAGGTTCAGATGCTAGTGTGGTAGGCCCACAAAGTGAAGGGAATGTGAATATGCCAATCCCTTCCTATGTTGTTGACCACCTTCATGAGAATTTTGGTTAGAATTTTGTTGGAAGCCTCAGCCTGCCCATTTACTTGTGGGTAGTAAGGTGAAGAGAAGCTGAGCTTGATGCCAAATGAGTCACAGAGTTTTTGGACAGTTTTGTTTTTGAAGGACTTGCTGTTGTCGGTGATGATTTTATGAGGAACACCGAAACGACAGATGATGTGGGTGCTGATGAAGTTGACAATTTTATCGACTTTTGTGGAGACAAGAGGAATGGCTTCCACCCATTTAGTGAAATACTTGATGGCGGTGATAATGGACTGATGACGAAGAGACGAGTGAGGGTTAATCTCACCGATGAGATCTAAGCCCCACTGTAAAAAAGGCTAGAAATCTTGAGTGACTTGTAAGGCATGGCTAGGAAGATGAAGCAAGTTAGAGTGTTGCTGACACTTGATGCAATGCCAAACATAGTCACTACAGTCTTGATGAAGGGTGGGCCAATAATAGCCCAGGTGAAGGATGCGCTTGACAACCAAATTCTCACTAAAGTGTCTGCCACAAATCTCGTCATGGACTTACTTAATGGCATGAGGGGATTTAGTGGAGGTTAGATAGCGAAGAAGGAGGCCGTCGAAGCCTTGCTTATAGAGAAGACTCCCTAACATGGTGTAGCGAGCCGTGCATTTGATGAAAGCTCACCGCGCATTGTTAGAGAGGTTGGGAGGAATGATGGAATGAGATAAGTAGTTCACAAGTTGCTTATACCAATCATCTCGTGGACTAGAGTCTATAGTGTTGACATGGTTGATGTTAGGAGAAATGTATGAAGGCAACGGCACATGATGCATCATGACAAAAAGTCTAGATGAAGATGACGAAGATGGGATATGTGAGGTGAGATAAGCCATGGTGTCAGCAAACTTATTCGTGGATCGAGGAATAGTCTGCAAGAGGTAATGGTCGAAAGAGGCCAGAAGAGTGTCAGCATGGTTTTTGTACCTTTGAAATTTTTTATTTTTACAGAGGTATGAACTGTTGACTTGATTGATGACAAGCTGCGAGTCGCTGAAGATGTTGATAGACTTGATGCTGAGAGAAAGGGTGATTTGAAGTCCCAAAATTAAGGCTTCGTATTCAACCATATTATTGATACAATCAAAGTCAAGCTTGAAAGACAGAGGCATTGGCTCACCTTTGAGTGGGATGAGAATGACTCCCACACCCCCATTGAGTTGACATTTGGAGTCGTCAAAGAACATGATCTTTTGATAGATGGTGTCATTGGTGGAAAGTGCAGCGATAGATTCGTCAAAAAACTTGCACTAAGAAGGTTGATTGTCAGGGAGGGGGCATCTACCAGTTGGTTAGTGATGGTTTGCCCCTTGATGGATTTTTGCTGGATGAATTTGAGGTCAAACTCAGCAAGCAGCATGAGCCACCGAGCCATACATTGATTTTGATATGGCTTGGAATGCATGTATTTAAGAGGGTCAGTGTGAGTGATGACAAAGGTCTTGTGATTGAGAAGATAATGGTGGAGCTTGGTAGTAGCAAAGACTAATGCCAAATAGAGTTTTTTGGTATGAGTATATCGAGTTTCATAGTCGACCAGTGTTTGGCTGATATAGTAAACCGCTTGCTCACGGTGATGCTCGTCTTGGTGCGTGATCATGGCACCTAATGAATGGTTGGTGGCTGAGATGTAAAGGTAGAAGGGTTGGTCATCTTTAGGTGGAATGAGGACTGGTGGAGAGACCAGATAGCATTTGAGGGCTTCAAAATTCTCTTGGAAATCCTTATCCCATTTAAAGGAGATGTCCTTCTTGAGGAGATGATGAAAAGGTTGGCAACAGTCAGAAAGCTACGAGATGAAGCGGCGGATGGACTAGAGCTTCCCTTGTAGACTGCAAAGCTGCTTGAGATTGGTCAGAGGCAGCATTTCAAGGATAGCGTAGATCTTGGTGGGATCTATTTTGATGCCATAGAAATAAATAATGAAGCCCAGGAGCTTGCCTGAGAGGACCCCAAAGATGCATTACTTGGGGTTAAGGCAGACATTATATTGAAGAAGGTGAGAGAAGATGATCGTGAGGATGGTTAAATGGTTGCGATGAAGCTTGGACTTGCCGAGCAGGTCATCCACATAGTCCTCCATGATTTTGTAGAGGATATCATGGAAAATGTAAGTCATGGCACGCTGATATGTGGCACCTGTGTTCTTCAAGCCAAAAGGCATGACCCGATAGCAAAGGGTCCCCCATGGGGTAATGAAGGTATTCTTGTGCTGATCTTCTAGTGCAATCAGGATTTGATTGTATCCTGAAAACCCATCCATGAGAGATAGCATCTCATGGCCGGCTGTGAGATCAACAAGTTGGTCAATGTTGGGAAGAGGAAAGTCATCTTTGGGACAGGTTAGGTTGAGGTCACGATAGTCCATGCAGATCTAGATCCCCCTAGTGTCCTTGGTGATAGGGACGATGTTAGAGACCCACTACAAATAATCGATGGGTTGGATGAAAGAGACAGAGAGAAGGCATTGAAGCTCCTCTTTGACAAGGAGCACAACACGAGGATGCATCTTTCAAAGCTTTTACTTGACAGGCTTAGCCTCTGGTTTGGTGACGATGTTATGGGTGGTGATGGTGGGGTCGATGCCAGGCATGTCACTATAGGTCCAGGCAAAGGCCTTGCTATGGTCTGAGAGGAATCGAGTGTAGTCTAGCTGCTCTTGAGCGTCTAAAGATTGGCCAATCTTTAAGACGTGAGGAACATCAGAAGAGGGAAGGTTGATGTCAATGGTTGATTCATTTAACATAACCTAGGTTTCAGAAGGGAGGGAGTGATAGATAAAAGAGTCATCAGTGCCCATGTAGGATAGAATGGTATCATCGTCTACGTAGTGGACAGTGTTGATGGTCGTTGACTCATCATCTATCATATTGGGATAAATGAGAGGGAGAGACCTAGACACCCCATTTAGCTGATAGGTCATGGGTTCCAGGTAGATGGTGTTTATTCAAAAAAAAACTAGGAGGGATGGAAACCACCAACTTCGTAGGTGAAGGAGGAAGAATAGGCGAGCTTGGAGGAGATTGTTCGATGGTGGGTTCGGGGCAAAGGTCTGCAAAAGCCTAAGTAGGGTCTTAAAAACCCAAGCCATATCATTTCTTGGCATTGCCATCATTGAGAGGTTCGATGGGCTGATGGGAGCCTTGCTCATAGCACCCAAAGCCAAAACCCTTCCATGCACACCTGTAAAGGTAGGTGTGTGCAAAGGTGAGGTTGCCAAGAAATGAGAAGTTTGATGTGAATGGTTAAAGTGAAGAGAGAGGATTGTCATCGGTAGGAGCTTGATTGAGCTCCCCATAGATGAGATTGGTTCGGAGGTGAGGAGGACCATAAGGTACGACCATTCCAATCTGATGGTCATAATTGGGGCTATGGTGAAGCTGTCCATACTCTTGTAGAGTTTGGAACATGTCTAAGGCAAGCAAGTGATATTTCCCAAGTGAAAGTCATTGGAAGATATCTTCCATGGGGCCTTTGGTTGTCACTTGAAGAGGTGGTGTGAGGGCAACCACCATTTGCAAACTGGTCAAAGCTTTCACAGATGGAGGTGGCACTGGGGTTGATGGCTTGAGAGGAATGAGAACATCATTTGGTCGATAGGTCATGTTACAAGTTTTGAAAGGTGATGGGTCGGTAGGAATGGTGTGGACTTGCCTGTCGTGCTCAAATTTTACACAACAGTGCAGTGTAGAGGGAACACAAGCCATGGCACGAATCCAAGGTCGGCCTAATAGCATGTTATATTGAAACTCTCCTTCGATGATATAGAAGAGCTCCAAGATAGTGGTGCGTGGGCTAACGCGAATGTGAAGGATGACTGTGCCAATGGTTGTGGTAGTGGTGTCATTGAAATATCACAAGATTACATCAGTTTTGGATATGCAATTCTTGGGGAGGGCTAATTGATCAAAGGCATGGGTAGAAATGATGTTAATGCTGGCACCTCCATCAATCATAACTCACTTGATGTGGGTTCGATCAACATAGGCAGTGATGAAGAGAGCAGTGTCCTGATCTTCCGAGTTAGATGTAGGAATTTCATAATCACTGAAAGTAATAGAGGCAACAGGGGATAATGAGTGGACCAGGGTAGTTAGTGGTTGGGGGTCCTCGGGTTGGACCTCCATTGCCTGTAAGGCTCTAATTCAAGCTTGATGATGCTGGGGTGAGGTTTGGATGAGGTCATACAGGGTCATCTTCACGGGTGTCTGGTGAAGCTATTTTATCATGGAGTCATGGATTGCCCTTGAAGGAGAAGAAGAAGAGGGTTGAGATGCACCAAGGATAGATATTTTAGGTTTTGGCAGTTGAGGTGGCTTGATGAAGGGATAGGTCCAAGGAATGGCAATTTTTTCCTTTGCCTTGTCCTTTTGTGACCTGGTAGTTATGTGGATGGCGTTGATTTCAAAGATAGGGGGTGAAGGAGATGAAGGGGTCATGGCCTACTGATGAGATGTCGATGATGATGAAGAGGTTTGATGGATATGAGAAGGTGTGGGAGGTCTATCGACAGTGTCCTCAAGAAGAAGAGTGTCTTTCTCCATATATCAGTGAATGATGGCCTTGAGGGCACAACAATTCTCGGTGTCATGTCCTGGCGTACGATGATATAGGCAAATCTTAGTATCATTAAATCAGAAAGGTTTTGACCTGAGAGGTTGGAAGGGCTTGGTGGATGGAAGGGTTATGCTAGAGTTTTGCAAAATTTAGTGCAATATCAAAGCGTATGAACCCACTAAAGGGTCTGTGCTTGTTGATGCGTGAGATGTTGGTGACTTTTGCTTGGGTGGTGTTAGAGGAGGCTTTCGTACCACCTTTTGGGTTGATGGTGCAGCTACAGGTGAAGATGACACTTTCTTTGTGAGAGGTGCCAAATTTTTGAGAGAGGATAGGCTTATGGTAGGAAAAGGAAGCAGCGGAGGCAACTTGTTTTGATTAGGGGTTGGAGTGGGAAGCACTGCTATCAGGGTCGAAGGATGAGGGCCCAAAATAGAGGGTAATGGTGACGGAGGAAGAAGAGTTCACCTCTGTGGTTTAGCAATCTTCTTTGATTTGGTTTGAAGACTATTATTGGTCAAGGCCTAGTCCAAGTCTACCTTCACTTGCAGATGAGTGAGGTTAGGGACAGGGCGAACACTGAGTGACTTGATTGGTTTTGATGGGGTAGATGAGGGTTTTGGTCCTGACGTGGATGGTTGTGATTTTGAAGGTTCAGAAGTGGAAGTCTGATTTTTGTTGGAAGATTTTGGAGATTTTGTTAGGAGAGGGTTGGCGACATGAGATGAGATGGCACGGGCATGCTGGAGAGCTTTAAGTTGCTCCCATAATACCTGATGCTCCACTTTCCTTGAAGGGAGAAGTCTGAGTTTCTCCACTAATCAAGAAAATGGCTGAGAAGATGTCGGATGAGGCTTGGGTCCTTGAGAAGACGTGGATGGTTGTAGGGCTAAAGATGAGATTGGTGTAGCAGTCTCAGACCCAAGGCATGATGAAGTCGTAACAGGTTCATCTTTGGTTAGAGAAGGTGGAGAGATAGGTTCCTCCTTGGGTGGAGAAAGAATAAGAGAATGCAACTCCTCAAGAGGGTAGAGGGCAAGGATGATTGCGCCCTCCACTTGTGGTTGAGGATTAGGAAGGGTAGGGTCCTCCATAGGTAGCAAGAAGGAGGATGGTGAGACTGGTGGTGCCGGTATGGTCGAGGCATCCTCCAGTATAAGGGAGGTTGATGGAGAACTAAGAGGAGAAGAAGGTTTGTCCACGTGTGAGGGACTGATGGGTTGACTAACCTCTTGAGTCTATGCGAGAGGTTGGTCAAGGATGAGAGGCGAGGTCATATTGACTGTGCATATGTTATGTTCGTGAGTGTCATCGGTCATGGCCTGCACATTGTTTTGGGTAGGAGGATGATTGGGAAATGGTTGTTTAAAGATGTCTATGCCTTGATTGGGTGGCACATTTGGATTGTCTAGGATGAGGTCACCCTTTTCTAGCATGTCTTGGATGATGTTTTTAAGAGTCTTGCAGTTGCCCGTGTCATGGCCTTTAACATGGTGATAGTTACAAAAATCATTTTCCCTATACCACGCAGGGATGGCACGTGAGGGATCAAATTATGGAGGCAGTCATATTTGGGGGAGATTGAGAACCCCCTATTTGAAAAGTTTGTCTAGCATAGATGCGTATGACTCTCCTAGTGGAGTATACTGTCGCTGTACATACCTTTGCTGGAATTGTCGAGTGATACTTTGGGACGTGGATGGCTCGGGCTAGCTGGTTGAAGGTGAAGACGAAGGTCTAACGACTACAACATTTGATGATGCCTTAGATTTGGGATTAGATGAAGAAGGTTTGGAGGAAGAGTCATTAGACTTGGAGTTGGGGTTCTTACTTCGCAACTTGACTTTGTTCTCCTCGATGGCACGTAATTCAAGCTTCTGGGCCATTGTGAAGGATTCATCAAAGGTGCAAAATGTCTGAACCTGCAAGGTAGAGGAAATATGCTTGGCACAAGCCTGAGAGAAAAGTTTGATAAGTTTGGGTTGGGGTAGAGAAAATGAGAGCTGATTAATGAGGCCTCTCCAATGAGCAACAAAATTGGCTATGGATTCGTCCTCAAATTGCCGAATAGAATAAAGAACTGTGATTGAGACCTTTTTGGTGATGTTGATAGAGAAGTGGTCGAGGAAGAGTTGGGCTAACTGGGTGAATGTGAAGAGAGAATGGCTGGTGAGAGAGCTGTACCAATCGAGAGCAACACCAAAAAGTGACATGGGGAACGTGCATAAAAGTAACGCATCGTCATGGGCTATGAGATAACAAGCATGTCTGAATGCTCGTAGGTGTTGTTGTGGGTCTTCCTTACTCTGGAAATGATAAAATTTAGGAAGCTCCCATTGACTGGGATACGGCCTGATTGGGACAGAGGGATGAATGGGTTCATTGAAAATTTGCTCATATGAAAGGGCATTACGTGAACTAGAAACAGAGGTCTCGAGACTAGACATTTTGTCCATTAGCATTTTGATGATGTCTTCTGATGGATTGGTGGGTGGAGTGCCCCCTAGGTTGTAGGGCACTTAGAAGATGCTAGAAGGGGCATACGACGTTGTCAGTTGCGCTTGTAGGGGCGCAATGTATTGATAACTAGTCGTTGGGATAAAAGTGGAGGCCAAGGGTGGTTGGGTAGAGCATGACTAGGATCGATGTTGCCATGGGAGGTTGGACAGTGGTAACATTGGCCAATGGATGAGTAGCCACCCTAGTGTTGATAGGGGAGAGGGTAGGCGGAATAGAGACAACTAGATTTTGGAAAGGGGTAGAGGTTGGTTGAATAGGCTGCGGTTGATGGGGGGCCAAAACCCTGGTGGAAGTGGGCCTATAGATGGAAAGAGAGGCCACACTTAGAAGGTTGGTCATGGGCTGGTCATTAGTCGAGGCGATAGCCTGGGTGTCTATGGGTTGAACCACAGATGCTATCGATACAGCCGTTGTCTCGACTAAAGAGGTTGACATCCCATAAATTGGGTTGCCTAAGGAGTCTCGCATTCGGCTTCACGTGAGATAATGTTGCAGGGATTTGACATTGAGGTCCAAGAATCTTTCAAAATCTTGGTCCCCTTCAGGGACAATGGGAGTTTGAGTCGGGGTCGGTCGAGTAGGAGTTCTTTCGGTCTCTGAATGGAACTCCATTATAGGACTGGTTATGGACGGGGAAGGTGGAAGCGGTTGATGCCTCGCGTGGTCGACAAGAGCCTTGGTTTGACTATGAGTCAAAACCATTCAAGGCAAAAAAGACATCCTCATAAGCTCAAACAAGTAGATAAGAATAGAAAAGAAGAAGAACACAAGCAGACCCTAAGTGTTAAATCCCTAGGAATAAATTATTAGGATCGTGGTGGCTTATGCCTTAGAATGTGTTTAGGAGATTGGCTTTTGAGATGGGTCCTAGAAAAAGTAGTCTATGGTTGGTTTTGGGTTTGTTTCAGTGCTCAAGAGTCTGTGTTAGGTTCTATATGTGGCCTGGTGCTAAGGAGCAAGCTCCCCTCACTTCACGAACCCAGTGATGAGCTGGGCCCACTTAGCCAGTATATACTTCCCCTAGAGATTATCCTCTACCAGAGAACAAAGTGGGATTTCCCCTTGGTGATGAAATCCAAGTGGGATTGCCGGGACGGGTAAGGTATCCGCTAGGTGATGAAATCCCAGTCGGGCTTTGTTTCAGGTGAGTTTAGATGTTTAATTTGTGCAAGTGATTTGGTTGTGTAACATAAGTGATCTACGATTAATTCATGATGCAATTTTTAATTACTAGATGTGGACTAAGTATGCAATCAAGAAGAAATGAGATGCAGTGTGTTTTAAGCCTAAATAGAAATGTAAGTTCGTATGAAGACAAGTGAGAAGAGGTTGAAGAGTATGACTTTTGGCTAGTCTAAGATGCAAGAAAAGAAAGAAGAGTTCTTTTTAATCCTGCTAATAGTGTCTTTTGGAAGAGATAGGAGAAAGAGGTGAAAAGGAGAAACCTAATGCACCTATATGAAAAGAAATGAAAAGAACCCAAAGAAGACCCTTGGTCCCAATGGGCATGCCAGAATGTTTCCAAACAAGTTTTCACTTTTCACATTTAAAAGGAAATGAGAAACTAAGAAAAATGGTCGAGGGTTTGTACGTACCCAGATGTAGTCTTGCGCACCAAATTCAGACGATGGAAGGAACTCCTCTTTGGTTGTGGAGGATGACACCTGTAGAAGAAAGAGACTCAACACAAAAATTGTTAGATGACTAGAAAGTGGACTGCCAAGTGAAAGCTTGGTCTTAGAAGTGCAAAGACTTCTTGGAGGATGATATTCCACTAATAAAAAGTAGAATATAATCAAGAATAGAAATGATGAAGACAGAATAAAAGCATTAAAAGTAAATGCATACCTATTATGCATCAATCTACCTTGCCATGTCGCCGACGTCGGTGGTTCTGTCGGCGTCGGTCAAGGAAGGTCGCTGAAGTCGGTTAGTCTATCGACGTCGGTAGGGGCAATGGTCGAGGTCGGTCCAGGGACAAGTTTCAGGTCAGAGAGCTTGTTTGGAGGTCAGAGGGACTATTTGGAAGTCTGTGTAGGGCTGATTGGATTGAGAGTATGGTCTGGAAAGGGACTAAATAGGTGACAGAGGCAAAAAGGGGGAGACAAGGGTTAGAGAAGGCCTTTCAGCCTCTCTGGGAAGGACAGGGAAGGTTGTGTCCAGAATGGTTGGGTATGGATAGTGGACAGAATGCTAAAGTATTTAGAAATGACATTGAAATGAAAATAGTATAAATACTTAGCTCTTAGCTTGCTGAAGGAGGAGTGTAGAAGACCTATTGCTGATGTTGTTGATGGACCTACAATGCCTTTGATCTCACAGTCTGGAGCTGTTCCTACAGAGTACCTGTAGCTGGTGGTGTTTGTTGTGCAAGAGGGAGAGAGAGAGAATTCGAATGCCAAGTGAAAAAGAGTTTACGTTCGTGGGGGGCAAAACAGAAGCATAACACAATTTTAAGGGTAACTGACGCTGGTAGAACCACTGACATCGGCCGCATACTAACTGATGTCAGTGGCAAAAGAATGGGGATAGAGGCTAATTTTAGCCTTCTGTCCATTCTTACAAGTTGCCAGGGTCAAGTGTCGTTAAAAAATGGTCGTGAGGGGCTTAAATGGATGCGAGAGGAAGGATTAAGAGTGGATTTAGGTCATTAAGGCATGGCATGAGGTGAGGGGATCCAAGGGAAGGAATCTGAGGTGGCATGGGTGAGGTGGCAAAGGGACAAATATTTGATTATTTTAATTTAAAATTGGGGGGTGCTTAGGATAAGTGTTAGGAAATGGACCAAGGGGACCAAGGGGGGAGGATGACCAAGGGGTAGACACAATTTCGGTGTCTACACCTAGGATCATATTTCACTTTCACAAGATGGCAATAGAATTGAAGTAGATTGGATTCTTCATTGGTAACATTGAACTGCCTTGAGGAGATGGTAAAGCAATTGAGCTCTATCGATGGTAATGCCAAGCTAAGGTATTTGAGGGATGTGAAGAATCAGATAATAGGAAACAAAACCAAAAAAATAAGTATATTAAAGTGGGTGCAATCCAAGGTAAAAGTAAAACAAATATGGTTTATTTTTTATCTTAATAAAGATTTTAGTATGCATCAATTTCTCCTTTTCTTGTTCAAAAAATGAAAATTCGAGGAACTCTCTGAGTAATTTAAAGTGTCAAAACTTGAAGGTGGGTGTCACCTATAAAAAATAAAAGTGTACTTGTATATATGGTAATAGTTCCTTGACAATTACAACAATGCTCCCCTGCCTCCATGGGATCCATGAATTTCTATCTCATGACTCGCTAAAAGCTTTTAAAAAATTGTTAGGGTTATTGTTTATTAACAAGGCCTAAAATTTATAGAGCTCAAGTGAAAATTTAGAATTAGGTCAAGTTTTATGTTGTAATTATCACTTCTTTAATGGTTTTACATGCTTGAAAGTTAGGCTAGATTGTGTTTTGGGTGTAGCTCACATAACTCTAGTTTAGAGGCCTAAAAAAAGGTAGGGTTATAAGTTTTTTTTTGGTGGATGTGGTTAACCATGTATTTATTTTGACTATTTTGCCTGTAACCTCCCCAATGGATGAAAATCTGCAAACAGTCTCTGGAGAGGGCATGGAACCTTGAAAAAGAATTTTACTATTTCAAAGACTGTGATAACATAAGAAAAAGACTCTGATAGCATAACAAACTTTTGCATATGTAAAAATAGTATTTTGTATTTTCATGCAAATAAAAATATTTGATTAAAACCCAAGGTTGTTTTCAAATTCATGTAGATATGCTAATATCTATCAATTAAATTAATAAAGTTTTCATTCTATTCTTCAGCTTATAATAACCAATTTCTCATATCTCTGTCAAGAATGCTATATACTCAATGAAAATTTAAAAATTATTTAAAGAAGATGTTAAAACAAACCTTTAACATCACTATCCAATGGTAGGTTGTAGTAGTATCACATTGAAGAAATGGTGTCCATGTGAATAAGCCATTAAAAATAAATGGTCCTTTAGTCGATCCCTATTTTGTTATAGATGGTTGTAATAAAAATTTACAAGTAGCATAGTTGCCACAACAACTCTCTGTTCCAGCCACCACCCCTGCCACTATGCAAGCAGTCCATTACAAATATAGGTGGGATAAACAATGCATTACAAGTGTCATAACATATGTTTCCAAAAGGTATTAACAAAACTATAGTCGTACGCTGCCAAAAAAGCTTATGAAATGTGCATCTATACTATGTAGAACTAAGAAAATTAGATTCATAAGAAATGGAGAAGATTTGGTTGAACAAAACCTATGTAATCTATGCACCACATACTTTTAATAGATATAACTACCCTCCACAAAACATAGATAAATTGTAATTTTTGATTATATAGCCTGTTTTAATTGGGTAGAAAGAAACCATTGACTAAAGTAAACACCTACGATGAAAAGTATAGTACCATGCCTTTATGATAGGTACTAAAAAACCCTCTACATATTGCTAAAGAGATAAGACAAGATTTCACTATGATCAAAAGGAAAGCAAAGCCTCGAGAAAGCAATATTTCAAAGAGTGAGTACTTAGCTTTAAAGAAGTTAATTGAGAACAAAGACATTCTAGTGCTTAAAGCTAACAAATAGAGTGTCATGGTGATTTTGAAAAAAATAGATTACATTAATAAAATGAGAGGTCACTTGGATGGTAATGGAAGTTACAGATTCATAACTAGTAACCCTTTACACAAAATAACAAGAGAGGTTAAGAAGATTATAAATAACTCTTCTCTTGGCATTCAAATAAAAGCTTAAACTTAAATATTTTATTATGTCAAGAATTTATGGTTTATCAAAGGTGAACAAAGAGTGTACTCCCATAATATTTATTATTGATACTATGGATTCTCCTACTTATCCTCTTCTGAAATATTTGTTAAGAAAATTAGAAGCTTTTATTAATAAAACTTCTTCATTTGTGAAGGACTGATGTAGGGGTATCCTTGTGGATCCCAAAATGGACTCATTTTTGGCTTGAATTTGTTTTTTAGGTGTTTTTAAGGTGTAATAGGTCCTAATTATGTCTTAGGTGTGATATATGTTAGCCATAGTTGTATAAAATTTGAATTGTGGAGTTTTCCTCCAAAATGCCATTATTTGAAAATTTGAATTTTTAAGCCTTGTGAAAGGCTTCCATGCATTTAATGAGGCTATTAAAGGAGTAAAACATGTTCATAAGGTGTCATATATGTCTTAATAGTATGAAAAATGTCCTAATAATCTTCTTTAGTCTATTGGACATGGTCATTCATTGGAAATATTGGTAAAACATAAAGAATGCATGCAATTTTCAATGACCCAATGTGGGAATAGCCTCCAAGATTTAGTTATGCATTTTGAAAAGGTGGTAGAGTCAATTTTTTTGGATTATTATTAATGTAATACATTTTAATGAGATATAGAATGGATATGGAATAAATAATTCTTGATGAATAAAGAGGACTATGTATTGAAATTTTGAATGTAATGTTATTGCAAGACTGAGAACAATGTTCATGGTGTGAATGAATCATGAAGTGGTAAGTAGATTTTTTTGGGAAATGATTGATATTTTTATTATAATATTTAATTATATGTTTTGGACTCAATAAAATGTTAATGAGATGATGAACTATTACTTTTGACAAGTCTATCTAGTCTGTCAAACAGTAAATGTAAGCAAACAACCTACTCAGGTGCTTATGTGACCTTATCTCATTGATTTATACATTTCATGTAGAGATGTAACGTTTATGAGGGTTAGATAGAATGTGTGATGACATACAAGAGGTATCAAAGGTGGTAATTTTCATTTTACTTAGTGTTCTTACTCAAACTATTAGCATATAGTTAGATACCCTGAGTTTGTTCATTATGTTCTTACCTTGGATCTTATTTTAGATTATAAAGTGGTTAAGAAAGGATTTAAACTATGTTTTTATGTGGGAATAACCCAAATACAATTTTATAGGCTGGTGAAAAGTTTGAAACAACAAAACTTTGAGTAAAACCCTGTTAACCCTTATTTCTTATCATAACACACAATCAATAAGGACTAAGATCTTGTGTTTATAAATGATTTGTGGCTTAAAGTGACTTTACCAAAGAATGAAAAATATGTTTTATGATTATAAAAATTTAATCCATTATTTTTTAATGTGAAAATTTTCCTTGATCAATATTTGTAATTTAAACTAACATCGACCTGCAAAGTCTCCATAAACCCTGAGAACTAAGGTTTTTAGTTTTCTAAGAGAACCAACCATGGAAATATCACCAAAACTTGTAATATTGTGTATTTTAATATTACCTAACTAAATAAAACATTTTAAATACTTTATAGTACCTATAGTATGGATTTACAATAGGTGGTCTTGAAAAAGGGCTAAAAGAGGCCTAAGTCAGAAGGCTAAAAAGAGTGAAAGTGGATCTAGAGGTTGAGATAGGTATAGAAATTTACCCATATGTGTATTTAAATAGGACAAAAGATATTACCATATTGGAAATTCATAATTTTCAGTAATTTTTCTGTACTATCCTATTTACAGTTAGATAGGGTTATAAGGAGAGTAGTTTGAAAGGCAGAGTTGCTTGAGCATAAGGTAAGTGTTTGAGATAGTTTCAAAAGAGGTAGAGAAGGTTTGTGGATAATATTTTTAGTAATATAAAGATCTTGAAATCTTGTGTCAGTATTTTAAACATGTAATTTCATGGTGAATGAGCTCTTGAGCCTAGTGAAGTGAACCTTTGTTCAAGGACAATAGAAGAAAACTTGTGCAAGCTCTACATCAAGGACTACATATTTTATGGATAAAATAAAAGGAAATATGGTTGGATAAGAAGATATTATTGTATTTTTTTTTATTTATACTAAAATACTTTTAGAATAATCTATTAAGGTTGTAAAAAATATCATGGACAAGGAAATGGAAGAACTAGTTGAGTTTTGCTTTAGGTTTACTTCACATTCTTGGGGGAATTTTATGAACAAAATGAAGTTATAATAATGGGTTCACCACTTTCCCCAATTTTAGAAATTTTTTTTATGGATAAATTTGAGAAAAAGCTTTAGAATCAGTAACCTAGAAACTAGAATGGTGGGTTAGATTTTTAGATGACACGAATGCTAAATGGCAACATGGTAGAGAAAATTTGATCTCTTTACTTGATCACCTCAATGCACAATTAGAACATATAAAATTCATAATGGAGGTTGAATATAATGTCACACTTCATTTTATTTATGTCTTAATTAACATAAATGAGGATGGTTCTCTTACACAAGTATATAGGAAGAAAACACACACAACCATGTATATCAAAGCTGAATCACACCACCATCCATCATAAAAAGGTGTTCTCAATACTATCTTCACTAGAGCAATGAAAATATCTAATAGGGATCATTTTGAAACATAATAATGACATCTTACAAAGGTTTTTAAGAAAAATGGGTTAAAAAAATAACAAATTAATTTTACTTTCAAAAAAACAAAAGTGGCCCTAAAAATAGAGATAGAAACAAGGATCAAAACAATAGTAATGAATTAAAAGCTTTCCTTCCATACATATAAGAAACCTAGAAAAAAATTTCAATAATTCTAAGAAAAAAGGGCATAAAAACTTACTTCCAACCAATCAACACCATTATAAATAAGCTGAGGAATCTAAAGACCCATTGATTCACATCTAAGAAAAGGTGTCTATTAAATCCCATGTTCCTATGGAAAATTCTATATTGGTGAAACAAGACTTTCACTTCAAACAAGATTAAAAGACAATTGTAAATATTTAGAGCATACAAGTGTCAAGAATTCAGTTTTAATAGAGCATGAGGACATCACTAAGCATTCCATTTGCATAAATGATGCCAAATTAATTTCTATGGAAAACAACTATGTCAAGAGGAAAATTCATGAAGCCATGGAAATTGAGAAACATCCCTAGAATTTAAATCGTGAAAATGGTTGGACATTAAGTCAATCTTGGATGCCTTTTTTGCATAAATTATGCAAAACATAATTGCTTTGCCCTCACGTGCCACTTCTTCTTTTTTGTTTTTATTATTTTTTTGTTTTTAATTTGCTTCTATTTTTATTTTTACTTATTAGTTTTTTTTGTTTTTTTAATGTGTATATATATATACATATTTATTTTTATTTAATTTCATTCCTATTTTTATTTGTAATTTATTTCATATTCTTTTTTATTTTTACTCTTTTTCTTGACTTTTTATTTTGTATTATTTATTCTCTTTCTGTGCGCTACCATCTTTTTGCTCATATCTTTCTTATTTATTAGTGTATTTATTCTATTTTTCCTCTTACCTTTCTTCAAGCTTTAGTCTTCATATCCCTACTGATGGGTCCAGTATAAGACTTGAAATGTCAGATTTCAAACCTATACGTAGTCTTATCTAGAAGTAATTACACAAATATATTATATGTTTCTAGGGATCAAAAACCTACAATTAATGTTTCAAGGGGAGTGTTCCATGTGGATCAATTTGGGTACACCCATATCTTAGGTATACAAACATATAATTATATTATGTAGTTTCTTGATTGCATTATGTAGTCTTTGAATACATTATCCAGTCAACTGACTACATCTTCCTGATTGCTTTATGTAGTCACATGACTGAATAATATGGTTGAGTGACTACAGAATACATTCACATGACTACATCATCTAGTTAACCATATGCATGCTACAGTCAACCATATGCTTTAGCTATCCCCCTTCAATCATTATTAAAAGTATTTGGGTAATTGGATTATGTAATTGCCTGACTACATCATCTAGTCATGCACGATTGCATATTAAATTTGAATGATTGCATAATTAATCTAAGTGGTCGGGCATATTACTTAGGTTGTATTTTTACACACCCCAATATTTGATTAATAGATGAAACTTTATAAAATTAAGATTTATCTACAACATGGATCACATGATATTCATAGCTATCAATATGATGTAAATGGCATCAAAAAATCCATAGATAAATCTCAACCTTGTTCCTCTCAATAAAAACACATTTGGTGTAATCAATATAATATATCATCATATTTTTATTTATGTAACTTATTTTTACTCTTTTAATACTAAATACTAAATCATCTAACCCCTCGCTCCAAAAAAAAAATCATCTTTAACTACTAATTCTATCCTTTCATACTTAAACGTTATGCAAGTATTTATTCTTTTTGACTAAGACAATGCCACCTTGTAGTTTCTTATTGCCTAAAAAAGTTTAACATAACAAGAGCCATCACTAGGTTATTTCACATCTTTTATTTCGAGCTATAACCATAGCCATAGTAATAATTTAATAATATATGCTAGGCTACAACCCTCATAAATTTAATGATTATAATCTTTAAAGTGCAATTTAACATATAAGAGTAGGATTATTGTTAGAAGTTGAGTCTTTTTAGTGAGATGGAAGTTTATGTAAAGTTATATATGTCTAAAATTTATTACCTTTTAGGGTTTATTTCTTTTGAGTAAGGCTATCCTATTTAATGACTTCTCCTCATTCTCTCTCGATTGATTCAAGTGTAGAGAAAAATGATAGAGCGTCAAATAATGGCCCCCTAAAAGCACCCGAGGAAGTTTATACCAAAGGTCTATCATGAGGTAACTCTTCAGAACCTAATGTTATTTTACCCACTCCAAAATTTAAATCTACTTGTTAATGGATAGAATAGTTCTATTTGATAGGATATTTTGTGGGTCTAATTCCCTCTAAAAGTATGCTTAGATCCTAGGTTCAAGCCCATTGGGTTGCTAATAGCATAAAGCTTGAGATCATCCAGAATATGACCAAGGGATTTTTTATGTTCCATGTTTCTAACCCTTCCCATGCATGAGGTATCCTCCATAATTCATCCACATGGTATGTTATAAACTCACTCATGGTTATCTCCCCCAAGACATGGGACTTTATAGTCTTTGAGCACATTGCTCTCAAAGTCCCAATTTGGGTAGAACTTCTAGGTATTCCACTCCTCTATTATCAATTTATTTACCAAATTAATTCCTCCATAGGTTGGGTTATTTTCCATGAGAAAAATAGGTTCTAATATACTAGGTCACAGAAGCAGGTTTGTGTAGAGGTAGACCTTTCTTGAGAATTTAAAGAGTTTACAGAGTTTCAAGTTGGGGATATGAGACACTCCCAATGGGTTCTATATATCAATTTTCCCAATACTTGATTTTGATACCAAGACAATGACCATAAAATTTGGGACTATCCCCTTTAGCTAGCACATAATAATGCACCCAATGGTGCATCCTCTCCTCCTAAGCCCTATATAAAAGCTAGAAAAAAAATTGCTGAGGATGGGTGGACTACAGTAGGGAAGAACAACAACCATATTAAAACTATGAACTCAAATGTAGGAAATACTAAAGGAGGAAAGCTATCAACAAGTAGTGGCCCTCAAGACCAAGCTCCTACTAAGAAAGATCTTTCTCAAGATGAAGCTCTGAAGTGATAGAAAAACCTAGGGTCCACAACACCCCTCTTGAAACTAATATTCTATCTCATGGTCCTGGGGATTCTCTACCTAGTTATTTTGTTTTTTTAGACTCAACAAACCTCTCTACCACTTCCTTCTCAATGGGATGTACCTAAATTCTCTCATAGCTCTCCTAGGAGGTACGAAGAGTCATAAAAATGAGAGTATCAAGTTGAATATGTTGTGAGGAAACAAGCATAATTAGATGTCTTTTATTAAATGACAATAGTTGGCATTTTTTTCATAATAATTATGATTCCTTAAAAGGCCTAGAATCTGAGGATATGTCTCTCGACTCCCATCATATATGAATTGTTTTTCATGGAATTTTTGGGGTCTTACAGACCCAAAACACAAGTCTGTTATGCATGATTTTAGAAGTAAGTTTCTCAAGATGGACATTCTTTGTCTGCAAAAAGTAAAGGTGGAAGATTTTTATTAATGATGGTCAGTAACTCTATCTGGCATGATAATAATATTATGTGTAGTAATCATGAGGCGGAATGTGGTGGTGTGATCAAGTTTATTTCTATAAGGTGGTGATCATAGTTAATGTAATCTAGTGTGGACCTTACCAACTAGTTAATTTGGGCCCTTTTCAACATTGAAAGTCATTCCTTTTAATTTATTAATATTTACACTTTAAATGATTCCATTAAACATACTAATTTATAGTGATAGATTATATATGATCTCTTTGATGCTCATTGGGTCATATGTGGTGACTTTAATATGGTGGCATATCCTGAAGACAAAGTGGGCCACCTACCAATGCATTGGATAGTTGGTGAAAGTGAGGTGTGGTATTATATGTGTACTATAGGGGATTTTATAACCAAAATTTAATCCAATGGCCTATAGATGAAGTGTTTTATACCTAGAACAATCTTAGGGAAGGGCCTACTCAGATTTTGAAGTGCTTAGATAGAGCAATGATGTCTACCCAACCATATTTTTCCTTTGATAACTATTTTTCTCCTCTAGTGTAGGATCTACCAAATTTTGGGCATTTTGATTACTCCCAAATTTATTTTTAAGTGACATGGTATTTCATGAAACCCAAGGTTCATAAAACCCATTCTTTCTCAATACCTCCTTACTCAAGCATGTGACCACTGTGGCACACATTCATAGAGTTTGGAATCTAGATCCTTGTCTGACCTAATATTCTAGTTGGATTCTTTGGTGGAATGATGCCATTAGAATGTATTATCACTTTATTATAATATATGGCCATAAATTGGATAAAATTTGATGACACTCTTAATTTTCTACTTCCTCAGAGCTTAGTCGTGCGACTTTAGCCTTGGAAAAAGATCCCTTCAATGAGATCTTACAAGTTAGAGTCTCTTCTTTGTAGCATTGCATCTATATTTTAGATAATTAAAATTACCATGTGTTGGAAGCAAAAATACTAAGATTAGGGGTGAATCATTTTCCTTAAAACAATCATTCAATTTCACTTATCATCCATGAAGTGTTCATTCACATACATACATTAACCAACGCATAAACAAGCATATACAAAAGCATAAAACTTAAAAGCACAAGAGATATGTGGGAAAACATCATGGGATATAAAAAATATCTTGGAATATATTCTTATAAGCAATGGATCAATATTTAGTGAGGCACCAACCCCACAAGGAGCACCAACCCCTCACTAGTCAAACACCAAGTCAAGTAGTCCTTTAACAAGCACCAACTTGCAAGGAGGCACCAACCCCCTAGGTAAATTAGTACTAATTAAATTAACTAGAAAATATGATCACATTTGGAAAATTTTTTATCACTCAAATGATGATGACCTCCTTCTTTTTTTCTTCACACTCATCAATTTCTCTCAAACAACCTATTAGGCCTCTTCGCTCAACTAGCCCTCTCCTTGAAAAATTTAGATAAAATGACCTTTATCATCATATATATAATAATTTTTATAAATTAATTAATTTTTTCACACATTTATATTATTTTATTCAATCCATCTACCTATTTTTTAAACTTCTATTTGATTCACTCATGTCCTCAATATTCTAACTAGTCAAATTAGGCCTATTAGACCTTCCTTTTATACTTGAATCTTGATCTCACGCAAATTAGTTGGAAAAAACATATTAATAATTTTATAACTATTATAATATATAAATAAACATGTTTCATAAGTTAAAAAACCATTACATATCTTGATCACCACCCATAACGACCAAAACCACCATTAGGCCTAATAGAGATCTAATGCAATTAGGCCTTATCAAAGTACATGCTTCACCTTGATGACTTTATAACATCTTTAGCATAAAAAAATGGATTAAAAACTTCAAAAAATATTTAATTATATTATTTATAATCTCACATTATGTTTTGATCACAATCTATCTCATTTCACTCCTTAAATTATGCCATTAGGCCTACTCACAATTAACCCTTCTCATCGCCAGAACGTCTATCTTGAGAATATGAAGCATACACTCAAATTATCCACATAAAAAAATAAAAAAATAACATGTATATAACTTATATGACCTTATATTCATCATAATTTCCATTATAATACACCATATGGGGCAAACTAACTCAAACTGATCACTTTCATATGCTCACTCAGAATTACAAATAGGCTTCAAAACCTAGTCGAGAACCTTTGAATTATCACACTTTCATATGAGGTTATAATGAATAAAAATATATTAAAATGAAATTATTAGACTTATATAATAAATTTTTGTTTATTTTATTCTTTAACTCTATGCATACTGACTCAGGTACATTATTCTCACTAATACACAAAAAACTGCTTGAGTGCTCCAAAACATAGTCATAGAAGCCAAGGCTTATAAAACTTGTGTGAAAACATTTATGAAATTAAAATGGGTTTATATGATCCTTAATAATATATTTAAATAAATATATTACAAGGTTAAATATCAATATTGGTATTACAAACCAATCTCATGTCTTTACCCTACACATACCTCACTATGTTAGATACGTCACTTTGAGAGTAATTTGTTGCTTGTTTATGAGCATATTAAAATATTATATGTGATATAGGTATTTATAAATAACCCCATGCATTTTTATCTATCCCTAATCCACTACAACCCATTCTTAATCTCATTCTCACTTCTACATGGTTTCCTCACTGTCTTCCTTGCTAGGCCTTTTTAGGGATAGGCCAAATTCCATGACCGGTTTAACATATTTTAAGTATTTAAATTGATAAAAAAAACTTAAATTATCATGAAATACAAGTATCACACATCATATTCTAATCTTTTTCATGATTTCACCTGGTCAGCCCTTCTTGCTACATAAAAAATCTGAGAAACAAGGGGTTTCCTATAGCTTCCACTCTCTCTTCTAATAGACCGATGAAACTTGGAGGTACTTGGGAAATTTTAATATAACCTACAATAATCATAATATGTCAACCAAATAATTATGATCACTTTTGAATCATATATTCCATATTGGGTCATAGTTAGGGTTTCAGAGCACTAAAACCCATTTATACTCTTAGTAATAATTCATAAAGAATTGCCCCTCAACTCCAAAACCAATGCCAAGAAAATACACCTAGGAAAATTCCATAAGTATCATGAAATTATTAGGATCTCATTCAAAGTTTACACATCCCAATGAGCATAATAAAATCCTTCTCAGGTTTGTAACACCTCATTTTATGCACATAGAAAACCTCAACAGCAATTTTCATGTTTTCTTATTCAACTCAAGAAATGAAACTTCATGATCAATCTTTAAACAAACTATCACACTTCTGGTACATCTCACATGAGATATAACACCTTGAAAACTAAACCTGGCCCCTCATTAGGCAACACTAGGTCTTTTTGCATACTAGGCCTAAACCTGTAAGCCATACTTAGACCTTGAAAACACATTGAAACCTATTGAACTTATATAAAATCATCATAATCATGTCATAAAACCTTATACCATGCTCACATACTAAAAAAATTCTTCTAACAAGCCTTAGACTAATCACCTCATCATGCTACCAAGTATGTGCCTTCTCTCTAAGTCTCTTCATGTAAAGACTAAGCCAAGAAATGACCTAAAAACCTCCTCTAAAAGCTTATATACCTTAAACACATGTTTAAATAGTGTAAAAAATCTTCTCACATGATATACCAATGATTTTCATTATTGATAACACATAAAGACTCCTCATTAGGTCATAAAAATTTTAGGACTAGTCTAGTTGCATGCTTAGGCTTAAGACCATACCCCTGAATGTTTACCTTGAAAATTTACTAAGAATTTCAAATATTCATATTCATTCTTGGGAATTATTAAACATCCACTCATACCTATGTGTATCCATCTTACCAGAGCATTATCTTCACACACATGTTCATGATGTAACAATGCTTCTTAAGACTAGTGCTAAAAAATATGCTTACCTTGTATCTTGATATTGACCTTGACATGTCATCAAACTCATAATAATTAGTATGTTTCCTTAAAATTATATCGCAATAGAGATATAATAGGTTTCCTTCAAATTTTAGCTTGTCATAAGACTTGTTTATCACATACCACTGCACTATGCAAGGCCTCAACTTTGACCTTGAGATTAATGACATGCATCTTGACTTTGACATCAATGAAAAAATTAATGACACAACACAAACAATAATAAAATACTTCAATAGTCTACCCCTTTGTCATTGATGGAAAACACTTAAACAAGGCTGATCATTCACATCTCCCTAAACTGGATCTTATTCAAACTAACCTTTCTCCCAAACTAGAACTTTCTCCCCCTTTGACATTAATGAGAAAGGATCATATTTTTATATCTACCATCTAATCCTTGGACCTAAAACATGATTCTTTCCCTAAACAAGATCAATCTTCCTCTGATCAACCAAACAGGTACTTAACTCATAAAACTACCCAACCGTGCTTCTTGTATTTCCATGAGATATTCAGGCACTATAATTAATGTGACTTGGTTTGATCAAGTCATCATATAAATGCTTTGTAATGCATCTGTTAAAATCACACCTCCAATAGAATATTGATTGATATTTGGATCTGAAATAAAGAATACAAATCTGTTTCTAAGACCAAGCATCCTTCATGCTTCTGCTCACTAGCTAAGTGCCTCTATGAAGCCTAATGGATTCACCTCTTCCCTAGGGTACTAAAAAAACATAAACTCAAGAGATTCCTAGATCTCCATGTCCTTACTAGACTAATCTTTCTTCATGATCCTCTTAGGCTTGAATAGCCCTTTTGGATTGACCTCTTCAATCTCCATTTGAACAACATTCTGAGTTGGTCTATTTGTCTTAACTCCTTCATCCATAATTTGAGATGATGGAGACAATTACTAGCACTCCTTCACATCTAAAATATGCTCTACCATAGAAAATAGTCCACTTAAACATGTAGACTAGTCATCATTCACCTTAGCTACCTTTGGTTTTCACTCGCTATCTTGTCTTCTTTATTGCACTCTAAGGGCCTCAACTTTCTTGTTTCGACTTGAGAACCCATGCCTGCATAAATCTGCAATATGACCAACCTTTTGACAATTGAAATATACTATTATTTTTTATGGAAACACACCATGACCCATACCTCTTAACTGATGAATCTTCTCATAGTTTCAATCATATTAATTATTGGAGGGAATTCTATAATGCTTTAATCTATGACCAAATTGGTTACATGAATAACAATAACCATTGAAAGGATAAACATACCTTATAGTATTAGGTTGTTTGATAGTATTAGTCTTCATTTTTCCAACACCATCATTCCTTGATTGAATATTGACCTTTAAGGTCTGATTCTCTTTGATCACATTAGCATTCTTCTTTTGGTTTCCATTAAAACCAAGACCTATTTTGTCATTAACAATCTTTTGACTACTCAAGATGTTTTTTAGATCATTGGTACTCTTTTCAAACTTCAAAAAGTTCTTCACCTTACTTGATTCTTGATTCAAATCAACTTTTAATGAATCCACTTTAGTTACATACCTTGCACATTTATATTCTTTAGCCTTTAGACTTGTAGTCACAATCTCAATTTGAGTCTTCACTTGTTTGACTATTTCTTTTTGTTCCTTGGAGTTGTTGCTTAATCTATCTTTAAAAAAATTGATTTGCTCCTCATAGTGTTTAATAATAGACCTCATCACCATATTCTTCTTCTTCACCATATATAGTTCTTCTAGAGCATTCATCAACTCATCCTCAAAGTCCACCTCATCTTCTTTTGCTTCTAAATGACCAACAACACCTCTAAACCACATATACTCTTCTTGATTTGAACAAATTGCTTCCTCATCCATGAGGAGAACTTCATTAACATTAGGACCATCACCTTCATGGTCACTCTTATAATATCTTCTCTTACTCTCATCATATGAGTTATAGTCTTCCTTTGTGTAAAAGCTTCTTATGCTCTTGAAAACTTCTTATTGTCATTATAATTTCTAAGGCTTTTTTTGATTTTATCAGATCTATAGGACTTCTTATCATCATAACATCATTCATCATCCTCTTCATCATCCTTTGAATTATGCTTATGAGGGAACTTGTTATAAAAGTGTCCAATCTCTCCATAATTAAAGTATTTCTAGGGAAACTTACCCTTGTATTTACCTAAACCAATTTTTAATTTTATTTCAAATATAACTATCAACTCATCATCATCAATATCAAAATCATCATTATATTTGACCTTATTGCTTTGTGTCTTCTTATCCTTTGACTTATTTTCTGCCTTAAATGCAACTTCATTCTTTTTAGGTCTTCCTTCACTTGTCCTCATCTCATAGGCTATTAGGGCGACATGAAGTCCATCCATCTCTTGCTTGTCTATATCTTGCATCTATTCAACAATAGATACTTAAGAATCAATATTAGGATTTAGACATCTAAAAACCTTTGGAAAAATAGTATATTCTTTCAATTCTTTGCCTAGGCCTCTTATGATGTTAATCACTTCATCACCCCTCAATAAGTAGGTTACAATGGTCTCAAATTCATTCATCCTTAGGCTTTCAAAATATCTTCTATGGGTTTGAAACTTATCCAACTTAACCTTGGATTATACCTCATGTATAGTATTCAAATTTTCCCACATTTTTTTATCAGACATATAATGCATCACCTTCATAAGTTTTACCTCTGATAGGCCACGTATAATACCATTCATTACTTTTGAATTATTGTCACTAGCCTTCTTACCTGCTATATCCATCCAAAACTAATTGCTAAACATCATGACCTTGAGACATAAAATATTTTCTCATCTTGAAACTCTAAAAATCATAATTATATCCATTAAATAATAGAGCCTTGTTTGTAGAGAAACCACCTTGTGTTTGATTGACCATCTTCACTTGCTTAGGATATCCTCTATGTTATTAGGACTACTCTAAAATACCTGATTCAATACCAAATGTTAGAATTATATCTCATAAGAGGGTATGGGTTAATAATTTCCCTTAAAACAATCATAAAATTTCACTTATCATCCATGAAGTATTCATTCACATACATATATTAACCAACGTATAAACAAGCATCTACAAAAGTATACAAAATAAGAACATAAGAGATTTATGGTAAACCATCATGGGATATAAAACCAACTAAAAAATAGCTTGGAATAAATTCCTATAATGTGAGGAAACAACCCTACAAGGGGCACCAACCCCTCACAAGTCAAGCACCAACTTGCAAGGAGGCACCAACCCCCCAGGTAACTCAAAACCAATTAAGATACTTGGATAATATAATCAAATTTTGACACCTATTTATAATTCAAATGATGATGACCTCATTATTTTTTTCTTCACTCTTCAATCTCTCTCAAACAACCTATTAGGCCTCTTTGCTCAACTAGCCCTCTCCTTGACAAATTTAGATCAAATGACCTTGATAATCATATAGATAATCATTATAAAAAATTCATGAAATGATAAAAACACCTATATAAAGGTATTAAATCCATATACCTATTTTCTAAACTTCTATTTCATTCGCTCATGTCCTCAATTTTCTAACTAGTCAAATTAGGCCTATTAGACCTTCCTTTTATACTTGACTCTTACTCTCTCCCATATTGGTAATGAAAAAACTATCAATAATTAGATAATTCTATGAATATATCAAAAATATATTCCATAATTTAATAAACCATTACATAGGTCGGTCACCACCCATAAGGATCAAAACCACCATTAGGCCTAATAGAGACCTAATGCACTTAAGCCTTCTCAAAGTACACATTTCACCTTGATCACCTTGGAACATATTGAGACTCAAAAAATAGATTAAAAAATTTAAAAATAATTCAAATATACCCCTTATAATCTCACCTTATGTTCCCAACACCATTTAGCTCATTTCACTCCTTGAACCATGCCATTATGCCTACTCACAATTAACACTTCTCATTGCCAGAAAGTCTATCTTGAGAATATGAAACACACACTCAAAATTTACATATAACCCAATATAAAATCACATGTATAGAACATAAAATACCTCATATTAATCATAATTTCCATTATACTACACCATATAGGGAAACATACCTCAAATTGATCACTTTCATATGCTCACTTAGAACTACAAATAGGCTTCAAAACCCAGTCGAGAACCTTTGACTTATCACACCTTCATAGAAGTTTATAATAAATGAAAATAAATTAAAATTAATTTATGATACCTATATAAAAATTTAATGTGCATTTTATTATTCAAATCTATGCATAATGACTCAGGAACATTATTCTCACTAACACACTAAAAACTACGTGAGTGCTCCAAAACACATTCATGGAAACCAAGGCTTAAAACACATGTGTGAACAATTTTATGAAATTAGAATGGGTTTATATGATCATTAATAATAATTTAAACATATTAAAATAAATATATTACAATTTTAAATATCAATATTGGTCTTATAGTCTAATCTCATTTCTTCACCCTACACAAACCTTACTATGTTAGACAGGTCACTTTGAGAGCAACTTTTTGCTTGTATATGAGCATATTAAAATATTTTATTCAAAATATATGTGAGATATATGTCTTGAAAAATAAACCCATGTATTTGGATCCATCTCTAATCCATTGCAACCCATCCCTAATATCATTCTCACTTTTGCTTGGTTTTCTCACTCTCTTCCTCACTAGGCCTTTTTAGCGATAAGCCAACTTCCATGATCAGTTTAGCATATTTGAAATTTTTAAAATTATATTAAACTTACATTATCATGAAATAAAATTATAACACACCATACTCCAATCATTTTCATGCTTTGACCTGGTCAACCCTGCTTGTTACATAAAAAAATGAGAAACAAGGGGTTTCCTATAGCTTCCACTCACTCTTTTAACATACCAATGGCACCTGGAGGTACCTATGAGTGTTTAATATAACATAAAATCATAATAATAGTTCAAATAAACCATTATTTTCACTCTTGAATCATATCTTCCATATTAGGTCATAGTTAGGGTTTTAGAGCACTAAAAACTTGTTTTTGCTCTTAGAAATCTTTCATAAAGGATTGCCCCTAAAATCCAAAACCAATGATAATTAAATACATCTAGAACCATTAACAAACTATCATGAAATTCTTAGGATCTCATGCAAAGTTTTCATGTGCCAATGAGCATAAGAAAATCCTTCTCGAGTCTGCAACACCTCATTCTATGCACATAGAAAACCTCAACACAATTTTTTATTCTTTTTTCTTCAACTCAAGAAATAAAATTTATCACTCTTGAAAAAACCTCTCACACTTTTTTCACAACTCACATGATCTATAACACCTTGGAAACTAAACTTGACCCCTCATTAGACCACACTAGGTCTTTTTGCATATTAGGCCTAAACCTATAAACCATACTTAGACCTTGAAAACACCTTAAACCCTCTTGACTGATCTTAAAACCTCATATTCATGTCTTAAAAACATATACCATGATCACATACTAAAAAAATTCTTCTCACAATCCTTAGACTACTCACCTCATCATGATACTAAGCATGTGCCTTCTCACTAGGTCTCTTCAAGCAAAGACTAATCCAAGAACTAACCTAAAAACCTCCTCTAAAATATTATATACCTTACACACATGTTTACATAGTGGAAAAAATATTCTCACATGATATACCAATGATTTGAATTATTGATAACAGGTCAAGACTCCTCATTAGGTTAGAAAGAGTCTAAGACTAGTCTAGTTGCATGCTTAGGCTTAAGACCATACCCCTGAATGTTTACCTTGAAACTTTATGTTAGGATCTTACTCCTTAAGAGTACACTTGATTACCTTTGTATAAGAAACTAAACATGGAATTAAACCAGAAGTAATAAGTAACTAGAATTCAGAATCAACAAAGAATATATGATATCAGAAACAATACAATCTGTATTAACACTCTTCCAGAAGGAAATACAATGAAAAAATATCAATCTTCCCACACCTCTTAGGTGTACAGTAATTCTCCCTTAAGAGTTCTCTCTCTCAATCAATTACAAACAACAATCAACTCAATACTGAGTTGTTCCCTCCACCAGTGACAATCAACTCAATTGTTGTTTTGCCTACCTTACAGTAGATCTAATTGACCTTGCTTACCAAGCAGACCTTCTTGATCTTGCACTCTTACAGATCAACTGATCTTACTTACCATGTGGATCTTCCTTGATCTTTCACACCCTATAGATCAATTGATATTACACTTGAGGATCTAATCCTTCTTAGTCCTTAGTCCTTAGTACAATACAACCCCATGGGTCTCTTAAATAAATCCCAAACCAAAAAATAATTATAAATGTAGACTCAAGACTAAAATTAGTCTTTACATGCAAACTAACTATTAATCTAAAATTAGAATAGTTCTGGAATGCACAGATGACCGACATCGGTCTCTGTCTGTTTGGAGATGACCGACGTTGGTTCCTATCTGACCGATGCCAGCCAATGCCTAACCAATGTTGGTTGTTGTGTAACTAGATCTGACTGACGTTGGTTGATCTGACTAATTTTAGTTACTTTAACACTTAGCAACCTCTACCATTTGCATTAGTGAAGATTTTAGCTCCACAACTTAACAATCTCCCACTTGGAGATAAACAGCTGCACCTGTATCTGTACCTGTACCTGTACATCCTCTAATTTGTTTTTGGCTTGTATTCCATCTTCTTGTTCAATATTGAAGACCAATAGAAGTTGAATGAAGATTCAACTTCTCCTTTGTTCCTAGCTTTGTTAACATACCTGCAAGGTTCTTATCCTTGCTAGCCACTGTGACTGCAACAACCTTCTGCAACTCTAAAATCTAGCTAACCGCCGTTCCACCAATATTGAACACATATCTTATGGTGTTACTCCTATCATCCAAGTAACCTACCATATCCACATCTACATACCCATGTAGAGAAGTGCTTGACCCTACATAACATAAATACCTGTTGTTGGTCCCTCTCAGATACCTAAGAATCCACTGAACTGCTTTCTAGTGTTTCTTTCTTGAATTGGCCATAAACTTGTTGACAACTCCCATTGCTTGGGTAATATCAGGTCTAGTACATACCATGTACTCAACTTCATCATGTGATTTAGGATAGTGTTCATAGGTCAACTTGAACTATCTAACCATAGGTGTGCTTACCGGTTTTGCATCTTGCAAATTGAACCTCTCCACTACCTTATTCACATAATCCTTTGGAGACAAAATCAACCTGTGATCTTCCCTGTCTCTCAAAATACTCACACCAAGGATTTTCTTCGCTCCTCCTAAATCCTTCTTGGCACATCTCTGAGCTACTTTTACCTTTAGCTCAGCAATTCCCTGCATGTGTGACCCTACAACAAGCATATACACTACATACAGTAATAGGATAATGTAGTGACCATTATCCAACCTAGTAAAATAAACACAGTGGTTACATTGACATTGAATAAAGCCAAAATTTGTCATAAACCTATCAAACTTGAAAATACCACTGTCCCAGAGCTTGCTCAAGACCATATAACTTGGCCTTCTGTCTCACCTGTCCATTCTCTCCTTTCTTTAACCTGTGAATCCATTCATCTTTCAGTGCTTTCTTTTTGGCTGGTAACTCAACCAAATCTCCCATTTGGTTCTTTTCCAAGGAATCAATTTCCTCATTCATGCCATGCTCCCATTGTTTCCTGGATCCTACCTGCATTGCCTCTTCAAAACTTCCTAGTTTTCCACCATCAGTGAGCAACAAGTATAAAGAAGGGGAATAACAAAATTGAGGTTTACTTACCCTTTTGGACCTCCACATGGGCATTTAAGACTCATTGACAGCTTGCTATCCATTCAAATTTTGTTCTACCAGTGACTGATGTTGGTCATCTCTCAGTCTACACCTGATTGATGTCAGTTCCATGCGACTGACTTGACTGACATATGTTCTTACTTGACCAACGTCAGTTTCCACCAGCTTGACATGACCAACTTTGGTCTCCACTGGACTGACTTCAGTTACTTCCTAATTGACGTCGATTCTCACCTGACTGATGTCGGTTACCACTTGACCGACATCACCGACTTTGGTCTCCACCAGACTGACGTTGGTTCCTACATGATCGATGTCAGTCTCTGCCTGACTAATGTCAGTGTCTGTGTTTTCTTGTGAGTGATGATTTTTACCCATGAGCTCATTTTGGATCATAACCTTGTCCAAATCAACCTTGCCCTACTCAAAATTATTCAGCCCCTTGAGCTGATCTTTGTCCATCATCTTCTCCTTGAAAACCAAGGCTTTCTAGTTCTTAAATATGTCAAAAACATCATATTTCCTCTTTATACAATAAACCCATACCTTTCTTGTAGCATCATCAATGAAAGAAACATTATACTGTGATCCTCCAATAGAAGCTCCCTGAGCTAGTCTCCACATGCCTGTGTGAACAAGCTCCAACCTGTGCTTCTTCTTTGTTGACCCAGTTGTGAGAAACCTCACTTTCACCTATTTTCCAAACATACAATGCTCACAAAAATCTCGGTTTATCAAATCTGAAAGCATACCTTTTGACTTAAGAACATCCATTCCCTTCTCACTCATGTGACCAAGCCTATAGAGCCACATCTTTACATCTACATTTGAAGTAGATAAAATAGAAGGAATATCAGTAATACAAGTAGATAGATAAAGTGTACCTACTTTCTTACCTCTTGCTAATACAAGTGCACCCTTGGAAACTTTCCAAGATTCCACTGTGAGAGTTACTGTGCAACCCTCATCACCCAACTTTCCTGCAAAAATTAGATTCTTTTTCAGGATGGGTACATGCATGACATCTTTCAACACCCATGTGTTGCCATTCTACAATTTCAGCTACACTTCCCCTTTGCCAACCCTTTGACAAGGCTCACCATACAAATAATCCTCTATCTACATCCTCCATAATTGATAATTCTTGCCATTGAATTTCTCCATTCTTAGCTTACTTTATTCTACCATTGCTTTACTCCCACTCAAATAGAAACCCCTATGAGTGACCTGTAATCAACAAACACTTAACACACTCTGATACTAAGGTGTTAGTGAACTAAGCTCTGATACCACTTGTTAGTGGTATCACTTTGTGATCCTAGCTCTGATACCAATTGTTAGTGGTATCACTTGGTGACCCTTGCTCTGATACTAATTGTTAGGATCCTACTCCTTAAGAGTACACTTTATTACCTTTGTATAAGCAACTAAACACGGAATTAAACTAGAAGTAATAAGTAACTAGAATTTAGAATCAGCAAAGAATATATGATATGTGAAACAATACAATCTGTATTAACACTCTTCCAGAAGGAAATACAATGAAGAAATCTCACTCTTCCCACACCTCTTGGGTGTACAGTAATTCTCCCTCAAGAGTTCTCTCTCTCAATCAATTACAAACAACAATCAACTCAATACCGAGTTGTTGTTCCCTCCACCAATGACAATCAACTCAATGGTTATTTTGCCTACCTTACATCAGATCTAATTAACCTTGCTTACCAAGTAGACCTTCTTGATCTTGCAATCTTGCAAATCAACTGATCTTACTTACCATGTAGATCTTCCCTGATTTTGCACACCCTGCAGATCAACTGATCTTACACTTGAGGATCTAATCCTTCTTAGTCCTTAGTCCTTAGTAAAATACAGCCCCATGGGTCTCTTAAATAGATCCCAAACCAAAAAATAATTAGAAATGTAGACTCAAGACTAAAATTAGTCTTTACATGCAAACTAACTATTCGTCTAAAATTAGAATAGTTCTAGAATGCACAGACGACCGATGTCGATCTCTGTCTATCTAGAGATGACTGATGTTGGTTCCTGTTTGACTGATGTCGGCCAATGCCTAACTGATGCTAGTTGCTGTGTAACTAGATATGATCGACGTCGATTGATCTGATTGACGTCAGTTACTTTAACACTCAACAACCTCCACCATTTGCATTAGTGAAGCTTTTAGCTCCACAACTTAACACTTTATTGAGTGTTTCAAAACTTCACTATATGATTGGAAATTATTAAATATCCAATCATAATTTTTTGTATCCATCTTACCAAACCACTATTTTCACACACATGCTCATGATATGACTATGTTTCTTAAGACTAGTGCTAGAAAAATATGCTTCCCTTGTATCTTGATCTTGACCTTGACATGTCATCAACCTCAGAATAATTATTAATTTTCCTTAAAATTATCTCTCAACAGAGAGACAATAGGTTTCCTTCAAAGTTTTTCTTATCATAAGACTTATTTTTCACATACCACTTCACTATGCAAGGCCTCAACTTTGACCTTGACATTAATGACATTCATCTTGACTTTGACATTAATGACAACATAAATGTTACAACACCAACAATAAGAACATAACTAAACATCAGGGAGGTCAAATAAAATCAAAAATCCACTAGCTCAAGATAGGGTACAAATCCTCCAAAGAGTTCTTTCAAATGCTTAGAGATAAAAATCAAAGCAATAAATTTAGGCTATCTCTGATGCTGGTAGGAGACTATTAGAGACATCATCGATTATTCAAAGCTTTTTCCACCATTATCAGTAGGTTTTTAGAGCTTAAGTATCCTACATAGAGTGTGACATATCCCTTTAATAGTGTCTCATAGTGTTTCCTTGTAAAATCATTTCCACTCAATGGGTAGCTTGCAATAGGATCCTCACTATGGATGATCTGTAAGAGGCAGTGGCTCATATGGTGAATGATAAATATTTAGGCATTGATGGTTTCCCTTATGATTTTTATAAAAACCTTTGGGATCTTGTGATTTTTGAATTATACCATGTATATCAAGAATCCTTTCACACACATTCTATAGGAAATAATATAAATAAAAGAAACATTAAATTCATACCCAAACAAGGGGATCTTGAGTTGATCTATAATTGGTAGTCGATCACCCTCCTAAATGTTTCCTATAAAAACATTGTTAAATCTCTGGCACTTTGATTACATAATATGTTGTCATAAATCATTCACCTAAAGCAAATAGGATTAATCAAAAGTAGATATATATTAGTCAATATCATTGCATTTTGGGAAGGAATGGATTCGGCCAGGAGATCTAATAAAAAAAACTATGTTCATAAAATTTGACTTTGAAAAAGCTTATGACCATATTGAGTGGGATTTTATCTTGGCCATGCTTGAAGCCCTAGGATTTGGGCCAAATTTCATTCAAACCATCCAGATGCCTCAACCATCCTCTCTATTAATGGAGTCACCTCTGAACTATTTAGTTTGTTTCAGTATATTCACCAAGGATGCCCACTAGCACCTGCCCTATATGTGCTTGTAGCAGAGGGTTTTTGATATATTCTTAGAAATTCCCAAGTTAGGGGCCTTGTTAAAGGAATATATCTCCCTCTAGATAAATAAAACCCGTAGGAAGATATGTAATTATTGAATGACCACTTTGTTGATGATTATTTCCTTACTATTATTGAAGAAGAGGATAATGTGGGCAATGCTTTGTAGTGTCTCAAAACCTTCTACCTTGCCTCTGGCTCATGTATCCAATGAAAAAAAAACTATTTTCTATAGGAAGTCATATCTCCCCCTACTGATGTGGGCTACCAAGTATGGGTGGACCTTGATCCAACATGATGAAATATTCAAGTTTCTTGGTATCCCTTTTGCTTTTGATGCCTCTCTTCCCATGTTGTGCAAATATGTTATGTATAGAATAGTCAATAAATTGGAATATTGGGTGGCTAAGCCATTATAGTTAGTATGAAAATTTTAAATCTACTCAAAATTTCTTGTGACCACCCATGTTTATTACTCTCCATGTTAGGTGCATTATAAGAATTCTTATCAAAAAGTTGAAAAACTTTTTAGGGACTTTCTTTGGGCCAATTATTCAAATGGACATGGCTTTCACAGTGTTGATTAGGAGTACTAATGACACATATAGGATGTTAAAGGTATGGATCTCATAGACATGGATCATCAAGGAGTTACCTTATGTGAAAAATGGATTGTGCAAGCCATTAATGACAAGGAAGATTGGAAGGTGTTTTATTGACATTGCATAGCTTTAGGCCTTCCTAAAGGCAAAAAATCCTAGAAAGGGCTTGGCTTGTCTAATCTACTCATCATCAAAACCCCTTAAAATTATAGGGTCCTTTGTGGCTAAAAGTATATAGAAAGCATGGGAAAATATCAAACCATGGCTTCTCTAGAATGGCTCAAGGTTCTGAAATGGGTTGTCTATTAACTCACATTAGCTATTGTGGTCACCTATTATTAACCCAATGAATTACCTCTAGCTAAGGTTCCATCGATCAATGATCTTAAGTTATTTTGTAGAGGCATTCATACTATCTAAGACATATTTTGTAAGTAGTCTCACTCTTGACTATCCTAGGAGGAGGTGAAAACCAAATTTTGGTTAGCCAATGTTGATAGAGAATTTTATGAAGAAAATCTTAATGTTGTTACACCTTTGATTTTTCACAAAATTTATATTAATTATACTTGTCCTTGGTGGAAGGACTAGAAGTGGTATTTGGAAACTCCATTTTGTAATTACACTCCTTGATTTGGCTATGGGTGTCTTACTCCCCACATACCTATGGTGGATAAGCTCAACTCATGGTAGGGTTTTCATTCTTTATTTTTCACCTATTGATTAGATTTTCATATTGTCTAGGGGGATTGCTTGGTGTGTTTTATATCAGGGGATAGCTGTAGTCAGATGACTTGTACATTTAGGAAACACTCTTTGGCCATTTGGAAACACTCTCTCATATTTTTTAGCACTTCTCTAAAGCCTAATGGGATTGGACATGGATTCATGACCTTTTCAATCCTTTTCAACCCAAGTTTTTTCACTGGTAGCTTATCTTTCTTGGAGATAAACCTACCTTGCCTTTTAAATACACCCAGCTTTAGCATACTTTCAGAGTGGATATTCTATTTTGGTAATGGAAAGAAAGAAATAACACATTATTTAACAATGTTTATTCTAATTGTAATTTTTATACTCTCAGGAAATCCTCTATTATTTCTAATGTGCTTTTATAGATTCAAGTGTAGGAAAATAAAGTTGCAATAGAGCTTGGCCATCTTTATGACCTTCTCACTCACTGGGGAGATGATCCTTGTGCTATGACATGGATTCCTCCTTCTCTACCTAGGGATAATAGAATTGATGGAAGAAATGTTGGTCTTCCTCCTTAAGGTAGGTACTGACATAATCAGTCTTGATGTCACTCTCATAGTGGTAATCTGTATTAGTATGTCTCCTACTGGACATCAACAAGGGTGACAACCCCTACCTCTTTCCCCTACTAGGTCGGATGGTTGGGGTGATCCTCCTCCTCCTATACATCTAGATGATTGGGGGGCACCACCCAGAGTTTGGACAAACATGATGGAAAAGTTCCCCAAACTCTCTCTTGCCATTTCTCCTACTTGAACACAAGAAGATGATGAGGACATTATTCAGGCTTCTGGTTGAGAGCCAATTCTATATGATAATGACTTGCCTAGCTTGGGTTGAGGTCTAGATGATATGGATCCTCTACCTTCTGGACTTGCTCTGGAAGCTTAATGTTTTATTTTATGATATTATGATGATTCATTCCTAGGCGAGGCCTAACGTTGTTTTTGTTCCTAGGCTTGGCCTAGTCTGACTTGAGGTGTGCTTCCATATCACCTTTTTTTGTGAATTATTTGTATTTTATATTTTTTATTAATATATAGATATAATTCATTAAAAATAAATTAATTATAATTTTTTATATATTTTAAATATATATATATATATATATATTAAAAATATTTATCATTGTTTGCATAATTATATTAGTAGGTGTCCCATAGTCTTTTGGCTGGAAGATAAAAATGAGAGTTGCCCATGGTCCTACATCTAAAAGGAAAGTGAAGTACCTATTAAAATAAATTAGTCAAACTAAATATCAAAACAACCTATATTATAAATGTGGCATAAATTCATTTATTTTAAAGACTAAACAAAGAAGAGTTTGCTAAGGCCATTCCTAAACATTCATAAATTTTAGCCTTTTATTTTTCTTGTCATTTATACATTTTATTTTATTTAATCCTAGTTGGGATGTCCAATATGGATAATATTCTAGGAAGAAGGGAATCCAAACATTACATAAAAATGTTTCCAATAGTAGCATACCTCCTCCAACTTCTTTCCTCTAATTTTGTTTAGATGGTTAAGAATGGTTTAATATGTTTTATACTTAATAAATATATAATATGTGGATAACTATATTTCATAAAAAACTAAGATGAATACTCATCTTGAATTCAAAGATCTTTGACCAGTTGTTGATGACACATTCACTCGAGACACCTCAAACACTGATCAATAATGGATGTTTGACAAAGGAAACTAGAAGGAAAATTTGATAATTATGTTTAGGTTATCAAATGAGGTACAACCTCATAGATCCAAGATGCTACTACATCAAAAAATGCCTAGGAAAAACTTAGTATTGTTTATGAGACTAAGAACCGGAATACCATCCCTCATCTAGAAAACCAACCTTATTGTCTCAAATTGAAGACATAAGAAAGTTGAAGGATTTATTCCTCATGTTATAACACTGTGGACCTTGATCCTACAATTGGGTGAGAAAGTGTTAAATGACTCTAGTACCCATCTTTTTAAGAGCACTCACACTAGCAATTTTTTTTTAATGTGTCTCAATATGTTAGAGAGCAAACCAAATTTTAAAAAGTTGGTTAATATATTACTATGTACATAGGGATATTATATATTAATATATATGAGTTGATGGAGATGTTGACACGTGGCACACATCCCCCTTAGTTATATGGGTCCACTATATTAAGATAAATGAGTAACTTGTGGAATTAGTGCATTAGATAATGGTTAGCCTACATTGGTATTATGAGGTTACCCATCCATTGTTAGTTATATAGAGAACTATATAAAACAGGTGAATATCATTGTAAATCAATGAATTAAGTGTTTAGTCTTCTATTTGGTATAAGTATATTGGAGGTTGTCCCCTTGAAGAGACATTGTGGAGTTATTCATTCCTAAAGGAGTATTGTATGGTGTTGCCTTACCTTAAAGGTATTATTCTATTTTCACATATATTGAATATTTGGGTATCTTAGCCCATAAATATCTATTGTATTATGTTGCTCTTCGTTATACCCTGCATATTTCCAATTATTATAAGTGTGGATCATAACAAGTGGTATTAGAGCTTTAATTTAGATAGTTTGTGTGGGGCGAAATGCTAGTTTTATATAATCGTTAATATCATGCAATCAATTGTGAATTTTTACACAATTTTTTTACTCGATCTGAATAATATTTTAAGGAAGTCACAGTAAAAAGTAGAGGTTTTATGATTCATTTTGAGGAGTTATTGATATTTTAGTGTTTTTAATAATTTTTTCATATCTACTGAAATATAATTAATTTTTATATGAAATTTTTATTGATTTTGTATTAACATACAAGAGAGCAACATTAAAAATTTCAAATTTTTTTGAAATGTTTTGAGTTATTTATTGTGATTTTAAGTTTTTTCATATATTTAGTCTATAGTCTAAAATTTTTGGAATCATTTCACAAAATTTTCAATGAAATTGCATTATCATCCATGGAAGATACATTAAAAATTTTAGACTATTTGGATCGATTTCTCTTGAGTTATTGAGATTTTAGGGTTTTTTCATTAACCCTAGTTTTTGTGAATCATGAAGTTACACGTATTTTGAGGGGATGATGATATTGATGCTAGAAAATGGTGGCTTCTTTTTAAGGAGAATAATGTTGAAAAAAACTGGTGGCAAATATGTTTTGATAATTTTATTTATGGTCCTAGAGTAATTTAGTGAGATGAGATGGGAGTAAAATGATGGAAGTTTTCATGGGAAGAAATGGAACAGGTTTTCCTAGATCGATGGGATATAAAAGAAAAAGAGGATGAAGCAGAGAAAGAAAATAATGATGATGAAGAGAACATAGGTGATGAAGAAGAAAAAATAAAGGAAGAAAATGAGGAAAATGAGGAAGAGCATATATGCGATAAAGAATAAAAAGAAATAATGTATAACTATGATGACAATGAGGTTACAAATAGTCTAGAAGGAGAGGTAGAGGATATCAAAGAGATAGAAGGCTTGGATGATAAGTGTTCAAATAGTTTGGCTCCAAATAAATCAAAGTCAATTTTTCAATTTCTTGGATGCATTCAAAAGAAGAAAGTTATTATGTCCATAAACCATAGCAAAAAGTATAATTTCATCAATATGGATGTGTCTCAACATCTAAATGTTCCAACAAAGAATATCAAATAAGATCAAATAGATGGTCATAATATTTAGGTTTTTTAAGATTTGATGCTCACTGGGTATATATGTTTTGTATTCAAAATTTTATGTTTTGGATATGGATGGTGTGGATATGGTTCTTAGATGTCCATGGATAGAGACTTTGGGAACAATAAATATTAATGTTCAAAAGAAGTTCATGAAGTTTTGGTATAGGAAAAATAAGGTCACTTTATAGTATATCATAGTTGGAAAGGCACAAATAATATTCAACGTAGAGCATGAGGATGAGATTGAAACTGTGACAAAGAGCAAGAGGAAGATTCAGAAGATGATATAGATGAAGAAAGAATACAAGTAGAAAATAACACTTCATTTACTTAAGAGACAAAGGAATCACCAATGTAAAAGGTGGAAGAGGTAGATGAAAAGGTGGATAAGGTCAAAGTATCAAAATAAATTGAGGTATATAGATACCCACATCATCATGAGAGGAAACAATCATGGAACCATGTGTGAGAGTGTCATAAAAACAATCACTTTGGATAAACAATAAATTAGAGTATCAATCACTATGAATATGTATGGAGGCCAAAGAAGAACTAATATGGTCAGGTATGGAATCAAAATAGTGCAACAACCTATGGAACATGTAATCAGTGGGGAAATCACTATGAATATGTATGGAAGAATAACTACTATGGTCATAAATGGAATCAAAGTATCGTAATAGAATATGGTACATGGAATCAAAGGAAGAATAATTATGCATAAACACCAAGGCAATATATTTATGATTATGAATGGAATTAGAGTAGCACAATGGAATTTGTAAACAAGATTAGAAAGCTATCACCTACCAAGATCACGTATGGATGGTTAGATGATCGAGATTGGAGACAAGTGTGCAATGATTTGAATCACACTCATTATTTGGTTTCTTATTATGTTTTGGGGATTATTAGCATAGTCATTAGTTATCTATTAAATTGTTTAGCAATTAGCTGATAGATAGTTTGTAGCTTAACTAGTAGTTAGTGTAGCAGTTGGTAATTATTTAGTAAGTTATAGGTTTGGTAATTGTTTATTCACTATATTTATATAAATACTATTAATCAATAAATTATTGAAACATATTTTCTCTTTGAATCTGGTATTAGAGCTTTATGAGGCCATCAATGATTGATGCCAATCATGAAGCATGAAGATCTAAAAGCAAAATATGTATTAGAAGTCTAAGAACATTGAATCATGATCACCACGACCAAAGTGTGGAAGACTCTACTATAGAGTTGAATCAATGATGTCTGAGGAGAGCCATGAAAAGTGTAGATTTGAAAGCTAAAGAATGAAATTATAGAAGCAAATGACTGAGTGGCCAAAACAAGTTAAAGTCTAAGCAATCTAAAATCCTGATAGATGTAAGTTCTAAAGAGTTGGCTAGGAAAGTGTAACACAACAAAACTGATTGAGTGGGAGACATGGAGAGAAGTTGGTTTATCTATCAAATAGGATGTATAAGAGCTGTAGAGATATTGGAAGACTATCATTTAGCTTTCACATACAAAGCCTAATAAAGAATACAATTTATGTATCGTAGAAGTATCCTACCTGATCAAATCTCACATATAACCAAGAGACCTAGGACATGTTAAACAATTTACAAAAGAAGATGATAAATAAATCAATTAGAAACTTGATTTCAAGGTGTGGAAAAGAGATGCACTAAATAATCATCAACATTCTTTACAACATAGAGAAACTAAGAAGACATGAAATTTTGAAGAAGACACAAACTATTGGTATAAAGTAAGGATGTTGTGCAAAAGAGGTGTGTTTGGAGACTACTACAGTCCAAATATGCCTGCTACGGTCTAAACCATCCCAACTTATAACTAAAACCACCAAAAAAGTAATCAAAATCACAAACCTATAGTGAAGGTCCCTCTAGCCAAGAAGTACAAGAAGAAGTCAACATTTTTAATACAAAATTTAAAGCATAAAATATTGATTTGATTGTAAAATTTTGTATAAATAAAGTAAAAAAAATGTCTACACCCAAACTACTCTTGTCTGATGCCTAACTCCTCAAAGGGCCAAATTTTACCACATGGAAGATGAAAATGTGAATGATTCTTCAATTTAAAGAATTATGGGGCATTATCATTCGTGTGATGACTCATCCTGCTAGAATTAATGAGAAAACTAAATACAACAAGTCAAATGCAAAAGCCATGATTTTGATCACACCTAGTGTCATCGATGAGGTGAAGAATCAAATGAAGATACTCCATTTCCAATCCAAGCTTCATACTCTTAGAATGAAAGATGCTGAGAAAGTTGAGGAATTCTTATATCGAGTAGTAGAACTATGATCAAAATTAGTTTACTTGGAGAAATGATCAAGGATAAGTTGTTGGTTTCAATTACATTGAGATATCTCCCCTCTCAATTTCACATGTTTGTCATGACATTGAATATCAAAAAGTAAGTAGTGTCTTTCAAAGAAATGGTGAATTTACTTCAACAACAAGAAGTCATCAAGTCTGTGCAAGAAGAGTTTGAGGATAAAGCCCTGATTTCTAGCAATGTGGTCCAAAGTTATTGAAAGGACCACCAAAGAAGTCACAATAATAGAAAAAATTTAAGAATGAAAAAAATTGGTGTCATATTTTTTTTGTCAATACACATGACACTGATAGCTACTAATATAATATCTTGACATAAGGCTCATATATTTAAGAGGGCACATCTAGTAGAGATGATTTACATAAATCAAAGAGACATCCTTAGAAATAAAAGAAACTCAGACATGAAGTGTAAAAACATCAACATGATGATGAATTTGAAGATTAGGTACTCATAAAATTATAATGTAGTAGCATATATAAATACATAGTTATTGTCTCCCAAACTTCATCACATATGAGCAAATTTTAGTTGATTGACTTTGGTGTTATCAAGCATATGATAAGATGGAAGAAACTATTTCATTCATTGATGACTCAACCCAATTGAGATTGAGTTTGAATTGTAGATGATAAAGAATATGCTATAGAAGGAATTAGAACTATCACCATTCCTCTCAGGATGTGAACCTATACTCTCACTAAGGTATTATATATCCCTAGATTGACAAAAAATCTCTTATTTGTAAGTCATCTCTTGAATCATAAGGTTAAGTTAGATTTCATGATCAATAATGGTAGAAAATCATGTCTCCTCTCATGGAAAGGTAAGGTCATTGCTAGATATTTTTTAAAGGATCAATTAGTTATGCTAGATGTAATTTCATTTGATGTTATTGCTCTCTTTGCCTTTACAAAAAATTCAACTACACTATGGAATTATCGATATGGGTACCTTTTTTATGGTTCTTTGTACTAGCTCATATCTAAGGCCATGGTATGTGGACTTCCTCAGTTGTCTCATTATTTGCCTATATGCCTTTTCAATAAGCAACATAGGGTTCCATTCGAGCCAAGTTCCTCACAAGCCAAGGATCATCTTGATGTGGTACACATTGATCTATGTAGACCCTTGCCTATTTATTTCCAAAATTCAAGTACTTTTAATTATTCATTAATGATTTCTCTCTAAAGATATGGGTGTTATTTCTCAAGAAGAAAAATGAACCCTTTACACATTTTAAGGTCTTCTACTAGTTTGTTGTCACCCATTTAGGGAGGCTTCTTCAACTCTTCTACTGAAATCAAGGGGGGGAATTCACATCAAATGAATTTTTGGAACTCTTGAAGCAACATGACATCAAATAGAACCTAACTACTCCCTATATGCTCTAATAGAATGGAATAGTAGAGTGATAAAATCATTCTATCATGGAGATGGATTATTTAATGCTTTTGATAATGAAGTTATATGCATCATTATGGGTAAAAGCAGTTCAAATGATTGTATATCTTCTCAATAAGGCACCTACATAAATCTTTCAAGACAAGACATGAGAAGAGGTATGGAGTGGTCATAAACCTTCAATCTCTCACCTCAGAGTATTAGGTTGTACATCTTATATGCATATCTCCACTAAAAGGAGGAATAAGATCAAACCAAAGACACTCAAGTGCCTTCTATCAAGGTATAGTACTACCTCAAAATCATATTGCCTCATGGATCCTGAGATAAAGAAGATATATTAAATTTAAGATGTGGTTTATGAAAAGTCGTCATTTGACTCATTATCATTGAAGGAGTCAAAACATGCCACCTCTGATAGACTATTCCCATAGTTAGATGATTATAATGAAGAATATTTTCACAAAGAAGATGAGCTACAAGGAGAATTATTCATTGATCTTAGAAATCTGGAAGACAATTCTTCATTGGATCAATAAAAACATCGACATCTAAAATGGGTAAAAATCACCATTAGGGACTCACACATAAAATATAATACATATAATTCATCATGAGTTCAAACTAGAAGATAGGAAATAAATGAAGTTAATCTTGCATTGATGAGTTTTGTAGTTGACAACACCAAACTAGAGAGATCAATAGGTTTTATGTCAACCTCAATGGAAGAAGGACATGGATACTAAATATAATGCCCTAATAAAAAATGGGACATGATAACTTATTGATCTACCTATATCAAAAAAATCCATTGACTACAAGTGGATTTTCAAGATAAAATACAAGGTAGATGTATCCATAAATGCAAAGGGATATGCTCAATAATAAGGAATCGATAATGAGGAGACATTTCTGCCCACTACTAAGATCAAGACCATCAGAGTTGTTTGCACAATCGTAGCATAAAAGGGATGGAAGCTTCAATCGATGGATGTTAAAAGTGAATTCTTGAATGGTGATCTCAAAGAAGTGTACATGACCTAGTTAGAAGGCTTCATTGACAAACAATAACCATAAAAGGTATGCCATCTAATTAATTCACTTTATAGACTTAAGCAAACACCAAGGGTATGGTACATTAAGATTGATGATCATCTATTATAGCATAGATTCATTTTTATCCCCTTAGATATAAATTTATATATTAATAAGGTAGGAATAAAGATTGTTATTCTTGTTTTGTATGTAGTGGTCTCATAATCATAGGAAGTTTAGATGAAATTGTTGAAGAAGTAAATAATGAATTGAAGAAATACTTAGACATGTAATGAATTGAAGAAATCCTTAGTCATGATAGAGTTGGGGCTACTTCATTATTGTCTCAGATTGGAGATATGGAAAAAGAAGAATCATATTTTTGTCTCACAGATGAAATATGCCAAGACATTCCTGGAGAAATATGGGATGATAGATTATAAGCTAATGTCAACTCTAATGGAAAAAGGTTTGCAACTATCTCATTTTCATGATTCACCTCAAGTAGATGAAACTCACTATAGATGGTTTTTTGGGAGTCTCATTTACTTGACTTATACCATACTAGACATATATTTTTCTATTAGCTATCTTTCAAGATTCATACAAGAGCCAAATAAGTGTCATTGGGTTGAAGATAAGCATGTTTTGAGATATGTCTGAGGTACAGTTGATTATGGTTTGGAATACCAGAGGAACTCAAATTTCTTCTTGCAAGGATACATAGAATCAGACTATGCTGGATCTGTTGATGATAGGAAATCAACTTTTGGATATATGTTTCATCTTATATTTGGACCAATTTCATAGATTAGTAAGAAACTAATTGTATTTGGTCTCTCATCCATAGAGGCAGATTACCATGTCACATGAAGAGCTATGTACAAAGTAATTTAGTTGCATCACATTCTGTCTGACATAGACATTCTTGAAGATCAGTTACCGATTATTTTTTGTAATAATTAGGGTGTGTTTAAGCTTGTCAAGAATCCAATATTTCATGAGAGCACCAAACACATTGAATTCCAGTTACACTATATTCTAGAACAAGTCTTGAACCACTACTTTTAGCTTCAGTACTACCCAAAAAATTCATAGGTAGAAGATATACTCACCAAGTCACTTGGCAAAGTGAAATTTGATCTATTTTTGGGGTAAATTTATAGAAATAATGTAATAAATATGGGAATGTTAGAATAGTCATTAGTTATCTATTACAATTTTTAATAGTAAGCTGATATATAGTTTATAGCTTAACTATTTGTTATCATAGTAGTAGGTAATTAGTTAGTAAGTTAAAAGTTTCGTAACTATTTATTCAATGTATTTATACACCTATTGTTAATCAATAAATCATCAAAGCATATTTTATCCTTCAAGAAAAAAACATGTAAAGGAGAGAAGGAATGCTATGTACATAGGGATATGATATATTAATGTATATGGGTTTATAGAAATGTTGACATATTGCACACATCCCCCTTAGTCAGTTATATGGGTCCAATATATTAAGATAAATGATAAACTTATGAAATTAGTGCATTAGATAATGGTTAGCCCACATTGGGATTATGAGGTTATCCATCCATTGTTAGTTATATATAGGTCTATATAAAAGAGATGAATATGATTATAAATCAATAAAGTAAGTGTTTAGTCTTCTATTTGGTAATATGAATTAGAGGTTGTTCCCTTAAAGAGATATTGTAGAGTTATTCCTTCCTAAAGGAGTATTATATGGTGTTTCCCTACCTTAAGGGTATTATTTTATTTCTACATATATTGAATATTTGGGTATTTTGGCCCATAAACATCTATTGTGTTGTGTTGATTTGCATTATATTCTCCATATTGCCAATTATTATAAGTGTGGATCATAACATATATTATAGTAGGAAGAATCCATGCTCATAATAGAATAAGATGAATAATAAAATTCACTAGAATCACATCATAAGGTCCCATGAGCCTTAAAAACACTCCCCTATGTAGATTAATCAACATGGGGACAAATCCCATTCTTAGAAAGTCTGTTAGATCTATTGTAAGATAGTTCATGAATAGAAATATTTCTTTGTAATGCATTTACATAAGGATCCTCAAACAATAAGATGGTTATCCCATTATAATCTACATAAGGATAGAATAAGAAGAAGACACAATCCATGTATACCCAAAAATAGAGGTCTTCTTCACAATAATAACATGCGAACATTGCTAAAGATAATGATTATTCAAATGAGGATTATGTCTATTCTAAAAAAATAATTGAGAACATCCCCCATCAAAATTTAGCCTAGTATATGGGTTTTGGTTCCATAAGGCACATGAATAGATTCAAGGAATGGTTCTCCACTTTGACCTCTTCATCATGTCAAGGTAATGTATCTCTTAAAGATGATACATCATATATTGTCCAAGGTACACAAGACATTTAATTACCTCTTAGTAATCATGGATGTAAAATCACCAACATCTTATATGTTATATTGGTCACTAAAAATATATGGTATACAAATCAATTACATGATCACAACCTTATAGTTGAATTTGATAAGCAAAATGACAAAAAAAAGTGCCCTTAGAAACAAGGCTCAAATCTCAAAAATTGTCACAAGAGCTTCTAGTGTAGCAAAAATGTTTCAACTTGATGCTTTCCATAAATCCAAGCAAACTTTAGTTACAAAATATATACACTCAATTAATCTTTGGAAAAAAAGTATGGGCACTTAAATTTTGGGTACCTAACTGCACTTAATAAGCAAAACATGTGGTGAGAGGCCTTCCCTCACTTAGGAAGAATAATGATATATGTTATAATTGTTTTATCTCAAAAACACCATAGAGATCCATTTTTTCACAAGTCCACATCAAGCTCATGGTCCTTTGGCTATAATTCTCATTGATCTATGCAGTGACAAATGACCCAGTGTTAGTGTTTTTTTAGTACTTTTAGCTCTTTGGCTATGGGTACTTAAAGAAAGATGTGGGTATATTACTTGAAGAATAAGGATAATTTTTTTTAATATTTTAAAAGAATATAAAGCTATTGTGTAATGTGAATCTGGATGGTGACTATATTTCCACCACATAGATAGAGGGGGAATATACCAAGAAATAGTTTTATGGAATTTTTTAAAGGCACATAACATTCACCTATAACTGACTGCGCCATATAATCCACAATAAAATGGTGTCATAGAATGAAATAATATCACTACCCTGTACATACTAGGAAGAAATAGTTTACACAATGGTCTACCCTTTTGAATCAATCACCCACCAAAGCTCTCAGTTTATATTACTCCATAATAAGCACATACTATAAATAAGCGTACTATATCACATATTCATGTTCCTTGGTTACAAATAATATATGTATGTCCCTAAAAAGAACATAAAACATAGATAATAAATCATTAACATGTATTTTTATTAGCTACAATGAATATTTTAAGTCCTACTGACTCATGGATCCAGAAACTAGGAAGATACACATCACCATAGATGTTGTATTGGTTGAGAAGGGTGAATCCAATCCACCCTCCACAAAGTCACCTAATACAATAATTAGACCTATACACATTTTTAATATTCATAGTGGTAGTGAGAGTGAGGACAATTATGATGGTCATCTAGGTACTCCATGTAGACACTTCCTTTTGGCCATGTCCATGTCTAAACAAATATCAGATTATTTTCTTACAAACAATGCAAATTAAGCTTAGAAATCACTGAAACACCCAAATTTATACACAAATTGGATGTAAATTCCTATAAAAACATCAAGGCTTACCTATTTGGGGTAATACCCTATATGTAGTGATAACCTCTCACAGATTCATCCCTAGTCAAATTGTGACCTAGCAAATTGGCATTTTCGACCAATAATGCATGGTAATAAATCAAATTTCTAAAAATTGCAAAAAGACCAATAATATTCACTTAAATTATTTATTATAATGAAAGGATTAAGTGAAAAATATATGTTAAATTAATGAATATCTAATTTATAAAAATAAAATATCAACAAATATTAGGAAATATGATGTCATTAGCTTGAAAGTCAAAAATTGGAAATATAAACATAAATTAGACAAATATTAGGAATTTTAAGACATGATTAATAAATGCAACCACTTTCACAAAATATAAATTCATTCAACCTCTCAACCCTAACCCAAGATTAACTACATAATTTAGAGTCAATTGGGAGGCTATAAATATCAAGGTCAGCACTCACTTTCAACCAAGCTTCTCAAGCCAAACTTACCATGCGAAATTGTTGAGAGGAAGCTTCACAAACCATTTCATGTGCCAAGCCAAACCAAAAGTGAATAAGGGGATATCTTGCCTAAAAATAAATAGCATTACTAAAGATCAATTATTCAAAAACCAAGCACAAACATGTTTATATGCCAATTAGAAAGCAAATACTCTAAAGGAAGGTAAAATTGGTTATTTTATCTTCTTTTTGGTTTTTTATTTGTTAATCATTTTCTCACCCAAGTACTTAGGACTAGAATTTTAATTATCTTTGATTTGTTTTTATTTTATGCACTAATTATAGAAGTTAACATCATATTTTGAATCTTATGTTACACCCCACCACCCACTAATACTATTTAACGTATGCCCAAGTGTTATACAAGTACTATACGAGATGAAAATTTGGATGGAGTCCCATACACTTCCACTAAAATATTGAGGGATCATAGAATGGCTCATGAAGAGGTAAATATATCCATTATGAGAATAATTATATAATTTTTTAAGCCCTCTATAGTTAGTGAATCCCAAGAATCAAATTCATTGAAAGAGGCCATGCATGTAAAATAGTAGCCATTGTTGAAGAAAAAAATAAGTCATCTTGTTGATCTTCCACCATAGAATAATCCTATCTATTTCAAGTAGATATTTAAGACCAAGTATAAATTAGATGGTATCATAAATAATTATAAGGAAATACTTTTAGAAAAGGGATGCACACAATAAGAAACCATTGATTATGGAGAGACATTTGCTCCCATAACCAAGATAAATACTATAAGAATGGTATTTGATATGGATGCATAGTTTGGATAGAAATTTCATTAGATGGACATAAAAAGTACCTATTTAAATGGAGATATAAAATAATAAGTATACATGGCCAAAATAAATGGTTTTGTCTCACTTAATCAAGAACAAAAGGTATGTAGACTCATCATGTCTTTGTATGGTCTCAAACAAGCTCCCAAATCTTGGTAGATAAAAATTGACAAACATCTCATTCAACGTGGATTATAGAAGAGACCATATGATCCAAACCTATACCTCAAAGAGGAATGGGGAGGTTGTAATTTTAATTGTGTATGCTAGCAATCTATTCATCACTCACAACTTAGTGAAAATGATCAATGCAACAAATAATGATCTTAAGAGATCATTCGACATGACATATCTTGGGTTACTACATTATTGTCTTGGTTTTGAAGTATGAAAAAAAAAGAACCAAGGCTTTTTTGTCTCAAATGAAGTATGCCAAGACCATGCTAAAGATATTATAGTTAATGGAATATAAAACTATTTAAAAAGATATAGAGATAGGCCTTTGGTTGTCTTGTTCAAATCCATCATCACCAATAAATTCCATGCTTTATCGAGAGTTGATTATGAGTCTTATTTACTTGATATGCATTAGGTTAGATACTAGCTATTCTCTTAGCCATTATTTATGATATATGAAAGAATTGAGGATGATTCAATGGACATCATAAAAATTGATATTGAGATACATTTGAATTATAATTTAGTATGGCCTAGAATATAAGAAGAATGTTTGATTTTTCGTGACAAGTTACATGGATGTAAATCATGCAAGTTATATTAACGATAATAAAGCCATATTTGTATTTATGTTTTTTTAGGATTTGGTCATATATCATGGGGGATAAATAAGTAAAATATTATTTCTTGATCTTATATTAGATAGAGTATGGTGCAAGAAGAGTAGTTTCCAGTGAAGTCATATTGATACATCGCATACTTGCAGGACTGAGAGCACCACAAACCTAGTCTAAAATTTTGTAGTATGACAATCAGGGTGTTCTAAAACCTATTCAAAATCTAATGTTTCATGAACACATGAATCACATCAAAGTTAAAGTACATTTCATATGTGAGTATCTTCAGTAACACATTTAGATCCAATATTTGCATAATCAAGATTAGTGTGCAAATGTCTTCACCAAGTCACTTGCACATGATAAGTTTAAGTCATTCCATGATTTTCTCTTTTGTACTTTTAAGATTATGATGAATTAAAGGGAATAATTTCAAAATAAATAATTATATTAATAATTTATTTATTAATTCATTCATAGTTAATAATTATAAGGAATGTTAAATTAAAAATAACATTCACATAAAATAGAATAGGCTATTATTGGAATTTATTTAAATTCATGTAGATATTCAAAATGAAGTAGTTTGTTGGGTAATATTGATCCTTGATTTTAGGGATCATATATGGTATGTTATAATATATACATAAACCTAATGTTTCTTGCATTATCATTAAAAGATTTGAATTTAGTCACATTGTGGTATTCTTGTTGCAATGTGTCATAAGTCAATAGATCCATCTTTGTATGAATATATGGAAAAAGTTTTAATGTGTCATAATTCAATAAATCCATATTTAAATGAATATATGGTGAAATTTTGTTAATTAACTTTAACACCTAATGTTACCCTAATAATTTCTTGTGGAGACATACAATGTAGTCATGAAACTCATTGGTGTATTATTCAACTAATTTATCCTTTACACTAGTAAAACTACTAAAACTTGATGTATTCATACTCATAATGCTTTAGGGATGATATTTATCCTTCAAGGTGTTGAAAATATTATTTGAAGACTCAATGGGTTCACAATCTTATTCATGTTGTGGGTTGAAGGTTTTCCAATGAGTGGGATACTAAAGTGGAAATTTTCAGCACTATGAAGGTGATATTATTTGCATCAATGAAATGATTGATTAAGACATATACCTCAAGTTTTTGAATATATGCATATAATGTTATGGTCATTAATTTTTATTTTGAATACTAGGATGCCAAGATTGAATTTTACTTTGAAATGGACTATTTCAGATAATCTGGACTTATGTCCCTAAATTGGATGGGAGATAATCTTTAAAAATGAATAATTTTGGCTTTTGCACAAGTTTCACATGGAGAGTATGGTAATAATTTGGATCTATTCCTTATTTATTATAGTAGAGATAATTTAGAATTATAAAATTTTGAATAATGTAGGCGTATTATTGATATTTGTTTTTCAGTTTAATTATAGATAAGTCCAAATTATCTGAAATAGTCCTTTGAATGGTATTTTACACTAAAATTATGGATGTTCAAGCTATGTATAAGAAGGATTGAATTATTGACCATGTTACATCACTATTTCACAAAACTCACCAAAATAGTTTTTACATTATGCTTGAAAAATGTCTACAATGAGTTCGAAATATCTAGGGATGCATCGATGTTTCTATGGGAATCAACTATCTTAATCTTACTATGACATTATTCCATATACTATAAAGTAGAACTAGCTAGTAGTCCTCCTTTCTTACATTTCACTCACATGTTTAGATGCATGTGAGAGTTCTTATTTGGTACCAATGATCTATACGATGTGGCCTAGGATGTCAGTGTAATGAATGAATGTTGAAGTCTGATATGAGGAATATGTAACTTCAAATAAATACAAAAAATAAAGAAAATTACAAATATGTACAAAAACTAGTAAGACTAGGAATGCTAGCTCCTATTTTTAGAAGGTGAATTCTTCATATGATTAGTATGAATGAAATGATGCATAGGTTAGATGTGTTTGAATGTTAAATACACAAAGTAAATTAA